>JACRUU010000016.1:9286470-9508970 GCA_030449085.1 Kryptopterus vitreolus
AAGGACAGGTGCATTATTCGACTTTTACACAATACAGGTGCAGCCTTATGTGGGGAAAAATGCCTTATCTGTGATTGTTGTAAGATTTACCAGATTAGGGACATTCTAAGAATGAGACACCAAGAATTCTAAGAATGATGCATATATTAATTAACAATCAAATTTCTAAAATCTCATTAATCTCATACAGCTAACAACTAGGTACAATTCCATCCAAAGTGGAATAAAATTATATTACAGTTGTTCATTAGTGAATTCGTCTGTAACAATTCTTTCTTGCATGTTATTCAATTCAATAATACATCTGTGTGATACGGTTTCAATGTTCTGTACTGGGTTAAAACTAAAAAAAATAATTTTAATTAGATAAATAGATAAAAGGATAAGAGCTCTGGTTAAGCACATCCGCCAAATGCCATAAATGTACGCAGTTATTTCCTAATATTACTTTAGCCATGTATTTGAAACACGCTTTAACAAAAGAAATGTGTTCAAACAAACTTGCAGAATTTCACCTTGCAAAATTATGTCCATTACTGAACTATAAACACAAACAAAATGCAAGGTGAAAAGCAAATTACTAATTTTGGAACTCATAACAAAATAAAATAAAATCCTTGCCAACAGCAGCTTAGTGTATATAGACATCAATATTCAGATTTTCTGTGCAAAACGTGGCATGTTAATGAAGCACAGCAAGAGGGCAAACAACGCCTGCAGATCATTAGTGAGAATCAGCAAGGCGTTTATCAGCATTTTTTACATAAAAAGGTTAAATCTACAGTCAGGAGTCATAACAGTTCATTGTCAATTATGGATACATCATTTATCCACGTGCAATGCTTCTTTGGCTTTTACTTGAACAATTCTTAGAAGACAGTTTAAGGATATACATTAAGAAAATACCCAAATATTTTTATAGAGTTTTATAAGAGCTATTTGAGGATAGAGGACATCAAAGGTTTAGCATTTCAGCCAAAAGGAACTGTAAATCTGCATATACACACACACACATATACATATATATATATATATATATATATATATATACATATATATACATATATATATATATATATATCATACATGCTATATACATACATCTACCAGTATAAATACATACATACATACATACATACACTCCAGTTAAAAAACAAACCTGTTCGACTCACCCACCCTGGACGATTGAGGAGTAGAAATAAGACCATATTTGTATTCTTTTTCTGAGCATGTTTTCCCTGTGAATTTCCAGTTTCTCACAGCTCTACAAATCATGCAGGTAGGTGGATTGGCTATGTGAAATTCACACTGTTTGGGTGTGATTGTGTGTGCTGATGTGTGCAAATGTGTGTGCGTGTCCCATTTAGGGTGCGTTCCTGTCTCACGCCTCATGTTCCTGAGATAGACTCGGGATCCGGCATGACCCTGACCAGGATAAAGTAGGTGTACAATATTTCTCTTTCTAAAATCAATTGTTAAATAAAGCGTGACAAATATTTGAAACAGCCCAGTGAGGCAGAGAACAAGTTCTTCGTGGCCATGTCTAATGCGCTGTAAATGTTTTTGTCCCCCTGAGGCACAAGGCAAGACGTGAGAAGGGAAACATGATTGTATCCAGCTAGTAATCAATCACGAGTATTGATTAGCATTTCCTGATGCATAATGAGACATGTAGAGAAGGATGGTTTCATTCATACACACACACACACACACACACACACACACACCACACACACACACACACACACACACACACACAGTGAACTTGCTTTGGACTGTATTACTATGAGAGCCTGAGTGGCTTCACTTATTCATGTGCTTTTTATTGTTGCTCCTGCTGCTTTTACAGACCACCATATTCAGAGGTTAATTACTGTCCATAGTTGATGAAAGAGTTGTTAAAGTGCCCATATTATGTTGTTGTATGTCATTTAGAAAGTGAAAACTATTTTCCTATTTTTATGACTTTTCCATTCAGGTTTTTCCCCATAAGAGTTGTATTTGCCTGCATTTTGACATCACTATCGAGGCAGCTCTCTTTGATCATTCGGATTTATATGCGACAATTCATTCTTGAATGCAAATTTTTGCATGAAGAGTTTAAACTCAATTGACCACTTTCATTCAAGAAACATGGCTGTAGGAAAGTGAGGAAAAGAAAAGAAAGAGGATGCTGTGTAAACTTTGGATGCCACCCAAAACTCTAATCGTTGCGGTGGTGTTGATTATTTGAGCCGGCAGTCTGTAGTCTGTGACCTGGACATTGATCAAAGTCCAAAAATCTTATAAGTTCTTTAAAGATAGCTTTTTTTTTGTAGAACATGTCAGCCTTGATTTAAACACATTAAAGACAAGTCTTACTATAATCTAATCTAACTACTATAAATCAACTATAATTACTATAAACAACTACTATAATCCTAATAAAATGTATGAAAGTGAATTTTCACTCAAATGTATACATTTTAAATAAATCAATTTGAAATATATTTCAAATAAATCTATTTTATTATTTGTAATAATAAAATGTATGAAAGTGAACCTTTCATTAGAGAATCCAGTTTAGATTTAATCATATGCTTATTGATATGTAATGATATAAATTATATGCAAAATCTGTTATCAGTACTATAGAATAACTCATTTATTCATTCATCTTCTACCTATTTGTCAGATCTTCCCTCGGGTCGCGGGGAACCTGTGCCTATCTCCGGTGCTTTTGGGCATTAAGGCAGGATACACCCTGTATGGGGTGCACAGGGCACAACACCCACACCCACACAAACACACACACTCACACTCATTCATACTCACATTCATACATTAGGAACAATTTTTCCAAGGTGTCAATCAACCTACCGTGCATGTTTTTGGACCGGGGATGGGGGTGGGGGCTGAGGGAAAACCCGGAGAAGAAACCCGAGAGATACACACACATGGCGGAGGCGGGAATCGAATCACCAACCCTGGAGGAGGTGTGATGCGAACATACTAACCACCAAGCCACCGTGTCCCTTAGCATAACTCCAAATCCACAAAAAGGTTTGATTGTACATTGTTTTTAGAATCATGCAATAATGGAATTTGATTAACCCATATTTTATTCACAATAGAACAAGATCGTAGGCATGTTCAAATGTTAAAATGAAGAAAGTGTTCTATTTTAAGGGAATCCTTTTTAAGCAAGGTCATTTGGAATTTGATGGCTGCAACACGTCTAAAGAAAGTGCGGACAACAACGAAACATGATTAAAATGCAAGTGTTACTACAAAGACACAGCTGGACACACATTTAGGTTATTTAAGAGAAGGGGGGGAAAAAGTCTGTATATTCTGTAATTGCGCCGCAATTATGTTCCTGAACATATTGTGAAGAATTCTCTCTCATCTGTGCTGCATTTATAAGCAGGTCATTAATGAAATTAGTACAGCTTTAAAAAGAGTCAACAAGTAATGAATGCACAATAGATGCTTCACTGTTACTAACAAAAGTATTAATTAGTAATTGTGATTCCTTCTGGTCCTCATTTCACATTCATGCATCAGAACATTTCTTCACTTACAGGGAGGAGCTAAGAAGCAACTCAGGAAAGCTAGGAAATAAAATGATAAAGTGTAAGACATATATAGCAGTCTTTGGTCGCAGGATGTTGTTTATAGGAAGGCAGGGATGTTGAAAAAGGTGGAGTTTCAACTTTCGCCCATACACATTTGTAGTTTTTAATTTACACATTTTTGAAATGTGAAAAAGTCTCAATTACCAATAAACATTCTAAATAAATTCTGATTATTGACAAGCTGTCGAATCGCAAATGTAGATGCAATTGCAGCAAAGTTTTAATAACTGCAAACACAAAGCAGGAAATATCATGGCATGGAAGATAAGTGTGAATGAATGTAAATCAGGCGTGACAACAAACGTGTATACATTCTCCCGATCTTTCTTTTTTAAATCACTGTTAGGCGCCTTAAAAAGGGCTATTGAATTGTGCAATCTAGCAGTTCTATTCATTATAAAGAATCAAGTTGAATATATCTTGCAAACAGTTTGTTACTCATTTGATACACTTATGGTTTGGTCCGATTTATGGTCACTTGGTCAGTTTTCGCAAGTTATTGCAACTTTTAATATGAGATTTGAAATAGCAATAGTTATAACATCAGAATTGTTAGATAAAAAGTAAAAATTGCAAGTTTATATCACAAAAGCCTGAAGAAAATTTTGCAATAACTTTTTTTTAATTAATATTATTCAGTGGCGGAAACTTGTTTCGATGGATATTTGATCAGTTACAATGTCTCTCTCTTTGTCTGTCATTATATATATATATATATATATATATATATATATATATATATCTATATATATATATATATATATATATATATATATATATATAATCATATATACACACACATACATATACATACATACACATACATACATACATACATACATACATAGATATACATAGATATACATACATACACGCGCACACACAAAGAGAGCATATTTAATAGCCCTTCTTAAACAAAAGTGAAAATGAATACAAAAATGGCCGGCCATCTCATCCTCACTGCATTAAAAACTGCTTCCTTCCTGGCAGCTTGAAAACAACAATCTCTCAGGCCATAAATTCACCACTGCTTTTTGCTCTGCGTCTCTGGAAATTTATAACAGAAATAAACTTGAACTGTGGCCATGAAAATGCTCATATCCTTACCAGTAACATGGCTAACTGTTTTGCAGCATCGCAGGGCCATAAATCAAGGCCTGCCTGGACCTGTCTGAGGCGAAACGTTTTCAGAGCCATTTACCACTGATAATGCCCCCTGGTGCTCAGGTCTCAGAGGGTGGGAGAGCTGGTGAAGGGGAGGGTGTTGGGTGAAAAGTCCATGAATCACCTTCTCTTTCCATCACAAACACAGAAGCTACATCAGAGAACAGGGGCCAACGGGAGAAACTCCCTTAATCCCTATAGTACCTGTACTTACTGATATTGATTTTCTGTACATTCTAATTAACCATTAGAGCTTTGATCTTAAACACATTATAGCACAATAAAAAAAAACATGTTATGAAAGATTAAATTATATGGTGAAGGTAAAAACTAGTTCTGTGGAGCGCATTTGCTCCTGAAATAAAGCCTTTCCCATTTATTGAGGGCAGATGGGTAATATAAAGGCAGCGTTGGAGTATTAACTACCCTACGTCATAGCTTACGACCTCTCCAAAAAAAAGGAACTACGCGCCACAGGCGACGCAGAGTGCGAGATCTGTGCTACGTTCACACGTTATTGGAAGGCTATTTTTATTACTTCAGCACTTTTTTACTTGAGTGTAATAATTGAGAAAAATTTAAATTGTGTGCGAGAATCGTGATTTCTTTATAAATAAATCGTTATTCACATTTTAGCAAGGATCGTGCAGCCCTAGCTACTAATGTGTTACTAATTTGTATGCCTGAAATTCACAGAGTATAATCCGTTCTTTCATAATTTAAGACATAATTTATTAACCCCCTCCTACATTTTCAATTAAATTTCTACCCTGGTTTCTCCTCTGAATGTGGACATTTCCATCCAATTGATAGTTTTCACCCACTGCACAACAGCTACTGTGCATCATGTTCTACTCTGCTTGGACCTCTACTAATTTGACAGGACATACAATAGCAGCAGAGCACAGAGAGAAAGGTTCCAGCGCCCACCTTCTCTACACAGGAGTTCACACATGCCCACAATTAGTGTCATTCTGACTGACAATGAAGAGAAATGCCATTCTATTCACACAAACAGCAAAAAAAAAAGAAGCTAAATGTACTCTTACAGCATTGCCATGGTTCAATCAGATGATCATCAGATAAGGTAATTTTCTTGCTACTTGTTCGATTCAGAGATTCTTAAAGTGACATTTTGAAATTTGTAATCCACTTTGTAATACCCAAGTATTCCTATTTGCTAGTAGATCACTGGTATCACTGGTAATTTCCACTTATTTGGTTTGTACTATCTTAAAAATGACAAACAACTGGAACGACCAATAAAAAGTTGTATTGATGAGAATTCAGTTGCAATCGAAACGTATCTGCAGAAAAGGCTCTAAACAGGTCAGACCTGATGGAATATTTTATGAACATGAAGGGGTTTGGATACACTACATTCACATGAGTTACAATCCCTGGAACATGTCAAGGTCAAAGATGAACCAATCCCCTCGAGCTGGGTATTACAGAGCCTCCCACTCCATCACCTATCTGTTTCCCATCGGAGAGATCCTCCATAAAAATGGCTCGTAAAATGCACAAGTGTATTTGATCTAGCCTGAGAGCTTACAAACATGTACCTCCATCAAGTCTCAATCTTTTGAAGCGTCTCTCGTTCTCCAAGCAGGGCATTAACAGGTGTATAGGAAGGGTCAACTGCTTTTTGTTTGCTCAAAGGATCTAAACAGGATGTTGGACACATTCACGTCCAAGAAGGTGGAGAAACAAAGCTCGATGACATTTTCCGACAATACTATAGTTGAGACTGTTACAGATTTAGAGGACATTCAGGGTAAAACTGACAGCACTGTATTCATGGTGTGTACCCACACACACACACATGCATATACCTGTGTCCACATGCATGTACGCTTTCTAAAGAGGATATTGTAAACAACAACACCACACACACACACACACACAATGATAACAGACGTGATTTATGCAAAGAGACACTGGATTTCACAGGTTTGACTGAGTTCAGTCATGTTAATTCTGTCTCTGTCACATACGGACATTTATTTAGAGAAAGATGTTCCCATCACTTTTCATCAAATTCTCTCTTTATCTATATGCATTGCTTTGTATTGCACTACACTGCATTCATATTAAATCCCACTGATTTATTCTCACTGGTACAGCTAGAATATTATATGGGAACCTTGTTTGCAGTGCAGGCTAAGCAAAATGGATTAAGAGGAAGATTCAGGCAGAAGCAGGAGTTTTTTTTAGATCAATTGTCCAATTGTACATCAAGAGCCTTGAAACAAAGAACAAAAATATAAATATATATTGACCTATGAACATTCTGCTCATATTTAAAGAAAGCCTTTACATACACATTTGAATGTTTACCGTCTCGTTTTCTGGATTTTATAGCCACAGCAGAAACAATCCAAAACAACTACGCGTGCAATTTAAACTGGAGTCCCACTGACGTGAAATCTACATTTTAATTCAATCCCAAGACCCATAAGCCCACATGTCCAGCTAAACTCATTTCATACACTGTCCTCTTCATTTGCTTTGCTTGTGGTGTGGAAAAAACGATTGCTACGAGCCATCTGGTGTGAATTCCACGCTTAGAAATTTGCTTTTTATATACAAGAGTGATAATTGCAACATTTTAGCATTCATTGCTGAGATGATACAAATAGATAGCTTACACTTACAACATTTGGCAGACACCCTTAGCCACGCAACTTACAATTATCTCTATTTACACAACTGAGTAGTTGCTTAGAGTTCCAGATGGGTGGCAAGGAGGTGGATCCAGGATTTGAACTCACAACCTATTATTTAAAAGTTCAACAGTTTAACCACTGAGCGACTACAGACTTTGGAGTCTATACAGAATTGTGGATTTTTTTTGTTTTTGTTTAAAGTGGTAAAGTAAAAGTGGTGTGCATACAGGGCCAACAACTTCTGTTTAATCGTTTTAAAAATTTTATATTTTTCCCCACGAATAACTATTAAATTAGTAACATTGTCTATTCTCTTCATTTCACAGCTTATATCTCATGCTTGTCCTGCTTTCAGGAACTGAATGTGTAGTTAAAAAGGACAGAACACTGCAGGTTAGCGCTGAGTGAGATGTCAAATTGAATTTTTTATAACAAAATTCGAAAGTGTATCAGTTATTTTTACCTGTTTTTAGCAGGTGTTTTGAAGCTGTCATGTTTAGCTGGGAGCACCACACACACACACACACACACACACACACACACACACACACACACACACACACACACACACACTACACACACGGGCTTCTGGAAGAAATTAGTCATGCTGCTTCCTTTAGTTGCCACAAAGTTCAGACTGTATACAGCAGGATTTGGCTTGTTGAACATCTGAAGATGTAAATCCGAACCGTTTCCATACAACTGATGAAACCGTGCCTATCTTGGAAACAAGGTTTTCGGATTCATCAGAGCGAACTGCTCGGCAAAAATTCTATTTTGGATTCAGTGGGAAAATGGGTCCGCTATTTTTACCTATTTTAGAGGGTGTTTTGGGGCTGCAGTGGTCATGTTAATTCCGCAGCGCCACACACCCCTCCACATTCAACAATGTGTTGTTTGAGGTACTGGAATAAATTAGTTGTGCTGCTTCCTTTAGCTGGCATAAAATTCAGACAGATTTTACAGCCTTCTGGCTTGTTGAAGGTACAAACCCGAACCGTTTCCATACAACTGATGTTTTTTTGTATTTTCAACATCAGCGTAAACCATAAACTCGAAGTAATCCATAATGAGGATTAATCACCCAACTCACTACTGCAGGTGTGTTTCATGTAGCTTACAATCTATGCTGCTTGAAACAGTTGGTTTAGCCAATCAGATTTTACGTTGACCGTACAGGGGCCATCTAGCAGGCGTACAATAACGCCAAAATTTTTACATTCTTCGATTGGATGGTTAGATCGCACTAGTCTTGCAAACCAAATCTTTGGCAAACTGCACATGCACAAATGTGTGTAAAAGCGTGTCCTTGTCAAAATTTAAGTAGAGTGGAAGAAAAGAGAGAGATTTTACATCCGTCTGAACAGAGCACATGTCGAGCTGAAGAATGCAATACATGCTTAAAATGCATCTCTGAAATGCTTCTTAACAACATTTTCATCTCAACCTAGACTTAATCGAGTCTGAAAAACTGAAATGCCCTCAAACGGCTCGACGGAGATTCAGGGTCATCTTTTAAAGCTGTACAATCCCGACGGGGCTGAGACAGATGCCCTTTCGATGCACTCTCCTGAGCAATGGCAGTTTGAACACATTGCCTTGGCCACTATTCCTGCATATATTAACAGCTTGGAGTTTTCTACAAAGATCATCAATCGTGCATCTGTCTTGTAACTGCAGCACTGAAGATATTTAGACGTGCTGTATAGACAGAACCAACTTATCTGCTCGCGGGAATTCTTGATGCTAATTGCAGTTCGTTCTAATGAAAGCACCCGTTACCGTGTTTATTCTTAATTATTCATCGAGGTGCATTAATTTAAAGTTATTAAGCAACAACAAATAATAATCAGGAAACCATTAACCTACTTGTGTGAAACAGGAAGTGAGACCCAAGTGCAGCTAATAAAGTTTATTAATGTCAGGAAGGATAAACACACAATGCTATCTTTAAACGGGTATGACAGCAGGTAATTAGCTGTCTTAATATGAAAGTAACCTTTAATTCAGATTTTAAGTGAAAGTTTGCAAGACAAAGTAGTTTCAACTGATGTCTTATGCTGATGTCTGTGATATCGCTTTAAATCATGGCGTCTCATTTCCAACAGACACAACAGCAACGTCGCATGATGAATGATTATAATTATGTATGAATTGTGTATTGGGCAGCATGATTGCTTACATAAATGTCATGCTTTGTGGCTGAACTCAAATATAAAGGTGATCAGGAGGTCAGTGAATGAACGCCTACCTGCATTTAACACAAATTATACAACAATGTAAACCAAAAAAAGCTCCAGAAATATCTTAATCATGACATCACCTCTAGTACCGAGTTGTGGGAAAAGGCCTGCAGCAAGCCTTAGCTGCTGCTGATCAAAAGGAGCTCAGGGATTTTAGAGTGAAAGCCTTGGTTTTTATTAACGTGACGCTGAACAGTACAAAGCTTCCCTTTGCTACATTAGCCGACAGCGGGGCTTCATTCAAGGAGCAAATCTCACTGCTATAGAAGAAGATGGAAGATGAGAAGCCTTCTCTAATGCACATCTCCGTGTAAAGAACTGTTTGAGAATAGAACATATATTAGTCTGTCGTGGGAAGGATTTACAATTTAGTAGCGATGCCACACTACTGCAGGACACCATGTACACTAGTTCTAACAGTGTGCCACCTACTGGAATATATTGAATGAAAATGAAATCAGAAAACCCATATGAAGCCCACTGTTACACTAACCCACTGTTCCATCCTATATAGTGTAAATGTTAAATATTGTATAATGGTGGATTAGTCAATCAAAATATTACATTTGATTTCCTTCCACTAATAAACCAGTGGTATAAAACCGCACTAGTGGAAGGTCTGTAGTATGGCAGTTAAACAGTGATAATAAATGCAACTCTGATAACTACATAATGCAATAAGACACACTTCATAATGGCAGAGTTAAAGTGTTTGTAAACATTTTTACCTCTTTTTATCTGTTGTCAATATATATTTCTATTTGTAAATAGGCCACAGATGTATGCACAGTTTAACAGGTAGTGGATTGATTACTTTTCCTCCTCAAACGTAGGTGTTAGGGCTGTCAATAGGTTTAAATATTTAATCGCATGATTGCTACGAGTTAACTCATGATTAATTGCACATTTTTCAGTTCTCTATCTACAATAACTGAATACTTTATGTTTTCAACTGTAACAGTTGTAAATATATAAATTTAATTCAAGATCTCGCCAAACTTTACTCAGGAAATATATTTTATTATAATAATTATAATATTATATTATTGTAAATTATTCATTTCTATGCACATTTTTAGTGGTTGAATGGTTAAATAGGGTACCTGTACCTGTAATACCTGTAATTCTCTGAAATTTAGGAAGCGTGAGTACATGCTGTGTGTTTTTTGTTAATAAAACACATCCAACACCTTTTATATTCCATCCGAAAATTCAATGCTGAATCCAGGAAGGCCACGGACTGAAGTGTCTTTATTACTTTAATTTGGTCTTTTTATTGTTCAGCATGAAAAGTACTAAGTGTCTCGTTCATTCACCAACACAACGCAGAGTGAAGGAGCAGATGACTCGCATAGTAATGGGTGCAACGATAAATGCGTGTTAATCAATTTTATGTTATTAACATCTAAACTTTGACAGCCCTAATACATCTCAAATACATTGTTATTTGAATTTGCTAGAATATCTAGAAGTGTATTGTCCAGTTGTTCAAATAATTTTCATACCAAAATAAACCTCTGGTCTCTAGCATATGACAAACCATAATGCTACTACTGAAACACAGCATGACTGATAATGAAACCAATTGAGACCGGTCATCGTGTAATTCCACAAGGAGTGGCATATTTTTCCAGATTGCCCTTCACAGTGCTTATGGGCCATCTCTAACACACACACACACACACACACACACACACACACACACACACACACACACACACACACACACACACACACACACACACACACTGGTGATTCAGATCGCACCCTCCTGCTGGTTTTGTTTTGGTGTGACAGTCATGACCTGTGGTCTGTTGATTGAGTCAGGCTCTTGGTCTGTGTGGAAATAAAACACAATCACTACTGAATGAAAGACAGCCGAGCATGAGAGTAATTGGAACTTCAGGATTCTGTTTTTGTGGCCTTGTGCAGAGAGAAATGTCGAGTGATTCTGGACACCTCAATCTGTAGACACCAGGACACCAATGGTGTGCATGAGCATCTTCCAGTCATTTCCGTGCTTGTGTGCTATACAGTAACATGACCCTCCATGACTAGAATAATGACGCAAATAAGAATGCTCTATGACAAAAGTGCATAGGTTTAAGAATGCGGAAAACAAAATACAATAACTTTCAAGCTTGTGGAGCAGTCTTGTGGATTAATAAACCAATTTAATTAATCCAGTATTCATTTTACAAAACTTAAGCAAAGGTTGCCATTTATCCCCATGTTCATATTTCATTGTTTATTATTCATACCACAAAGCTACAATTAACATAACAGATGGTGATGCATGTGGGTGGAAGAAACAAATGTTCATTGATTAAAAAGAAAGTCGATGAAAAGCCATTAGAAAAATAATCTGATCGTTCCAATTGTTATTTGATAATCATTAGGAGGGCATATCAGTGGCAATCACTATTAATTATCACTACTTTTTGGCTCACTTATGAAAAGATGCTCAGACAATTTGAAATTCAACTGCATTTTCATGTCTATACCATCATTTACCAACAAAATCCGATTCATCTGCATAATCTCAGCTTTTGCTCAAATGTAAAAGATGGGGTCACGTGCATTGTATCGTCACTCGCCTATTTACATCACCATCCAAAAGACGTCAGCATGAGTCAGAAGCCCATAAAACACAGTTGTATCATTTTGCAAGCAAGCACTCTTTGAATGAATAAAAAGCCAAACATGGCTCCGAGATGCACCATGTAGGAGCAAATACATCATTACTCCAAAGAAGTTAGGGGTTGATAAAGGAGATAACCCTTGCCAGGGACATGAGTCACGCTTCAATTTCCGCTGGGACAGATTTTATGCCCGTGTCATGGTGCATGGGGCAGCACGATGTGCGATTAGTCGTTTCTAATGCAGAGTGACCGTGGATCACTTCTGACTCGTACTTCAGTGACTCAAGCCTGTAAGATTTAGTGGCGCACCGCAGGACGACTGACCAGAAAACATGAGGAATAATAAAAGGGCACCAGCGAGAAATGAAAAAGCCACTTAGCGGCCCACTTTGCCCAGCTCTGAAACACAACATCACTAATCAAACCTATGCACGGGCTGATGAGCTGTCAGCTAGGCTAAAGGAAAAGAAATAGCAAATAAGTGTCTGAAAAATGTACTGGTTTCATTTGGAATGAAAACACCCCGTCAGAAATGGATGAAACATTATGAATAATGAATTCCTGCAATGCACAGGTCTTCCAGTGTTGATCATTAAAATTAAAGCTGATTTATTAACATGATATTCCAACTGAGCATGACCATCTACTGAAAGATTTGGAGGGGGGGGGGGGCTCTCTACATCAGTGTTAATGATCAGCATAAAACGAAAACTTGAAGAATGACAGATATTGTGCAAGACATAGATAGATGAGAGCGAGAGAGATCAGCACCAGCAGTGTTTGTGCTCCATTTATGATTCAGGCCTCTGCATTGACACTTGAGTGGGATTCCATTAGCAGAGGGCAAAACTATTTACTGGATTACAAATGGCATGCTATATTCTAAAAACTAAACTGTGATGAAAGAAAAAAAGGGGATGAAGTTTCCAAATGAAATGTGGAATAAACTATATGAATGATGCAATTGAAATGTATATGAATATGCTTCCCTGCCATCAAGTAACTACAATAAGTCCAAGTCTTATGAATAATGAAATTGCCGAGCTGTTTGTGAGAGCTTTTTAAATCACTAAGAGGTTCTACACAGTTCTATAAATGCTAAACATCCTGGATTTCTTTTTTACATGAAAAGATGACACGTCTGCTAAATGAACTGAAATTAATAGCCTTCAACAGCACTGCCATAAAGCCTTGAACATTTACAGTGGCAGTTTAACTCTGCCTATGCCAAATGAAAGGAAGAATTTGGGTGTGTATTTTATAGTTTACATTACTGCAATAGTCTTGTAGCTCTGGTGCAAAAAAATCAAGTGTTAGACTCGAGGCACATTTCAGTTAATTGGCGAAGAGAAAAAATGATCGATTTCTCCCACCTCTTAAGCTTTCCTTTAGCACATATGCAGTACATTTGGACCAAGATTCATTTAATGAAACACAAAGTGTTTATTTAACACGGTATTTATTTATTTATTTTTACCCCTTCAGCTAAAGGCACAGACCAAACTGAGTGGACCGAGATGCAGACAATGTCCCTCAAAACCCTGTCATGATTACAAAATGCCTAAAACGGGCAGAATGATGAACACAATGGCAAACGTATATAACAGAGAGGCCAGCCTCACAATCAAGTTCCCTGTGTTTGTGTACATGAGTAGGTGGTGGATCTCTAGGACGCAACACCTCTCTTTCTCTATCTGTGACACACACACACACACACACACACACACACACACCTCTGCAGCAGCCCATATTAAACCTACATCGTGTCTGCTCTCATTTCCTCAGATGGTGCGAAATGCCATCATGTTTCACAACAAGCGATTCCTGTCCCACATCCAAAATAAATCCAGACTGGACCCGGTATAGGCTAGAAGTTTCTTGTCATCTGTAAATGCTTACAACATGACTGACACTCAGGACTTGCTGCATCCATTTCTGAATCATGTATGTGCTCTTATGCAATTCCGAATGCAACAGATTCGCAACCCTCAAGTCTCTGCATCCAAGCGCATGTAACAGGTTTTAACAAGGTTATTAAACACGGGAACATTATGGATTTTATTGATCCGGGGAGGGAAAATAAATAAATAAATAAAAACACCCCCAAATCAATTTGGAAACACTTGAGAAATAAGGCAGGAGGTAGTAATTAAACCAATGCAAGTGCTAAAAGGGTGACATGTGTGCAATAAGCATGCATGCGTTAAAAATAAAAAAATTAAAAATACCCGTTTCGCCCTAAAAACAAAATCAGAGCAGGATGTCGTGAGCGGTGCGCATTTTGAACTTACGCTCTCTCCATGCATTGATGCTTCCTCTAGGTTTTCTGTCCTCCGCTGGAGCTCGTGCGCGCGGGCGTGAGTGCGCGCGCTCGCCCCGAACAGCAGCAGCCGCGTCCTCTGTCTCTCGTTCCTTTTTTTTCACGGTTTTCTCCCCCTCGTTCACTCGTGTCCCGTTTTCTTTCCACAGTCTTAAAGCAGATAAAAAAATATGTTTTCCCCTCTGAAGCAAATTGAAAGTATATTCCTCAAAGGCGAATATAAGGTCCGCTGTACGAAACCAATAGATCTTCTGTCGTCCGTGTGTGCGCGCTTCTGCGTGTGGCAGGCGGCAGCTCTGCTCTGTTTTCTCTCTCTCTCTCACTCCCTCTCTCCTTCTCTCTCCTTCTCTCTCCCTCACTCCCCTCTCTCTCTCTCTCTCTCTCGCTCTCGCTCTCTCGTTCGGCCCGTGTTTCCCTCCGGATTCACTCCGGATCATAGAGTGTTTGCTATTGCACACTTCAAAACCTATCACGAGGATAACATGCGTGCTGGATCAGTGTTTCCCCAACGCTACGCTCTTTTTCTAATCGTACTCACCTGATTGCACTTATCAGCTCATTAACTCACGAGTCACGAGGCTGACTGGGAATAACGTCCTGTTCACTAACAGACCGGACTGCATTCATGCCTGCGTTCATTTAGTAAGCAGTTTATCGTCAGACTGATTTGGAGGTAAACCTGGGACAAGACGGGAGTCACCTTAAATGGGATACTGGACCCGTCAGACGCCGTGTTTTTATTCTGGTCAGGATTCACTACTTGCTTACCTGAATGTTTTGGAAAGGTAGGTGGGTGACCCAAAACACAGTAAAGCCACACGGGCATGCAAAAAAAAACAAAAAAAAAAAAAAACATGCAAAACTGCACATGCACTACCCATAGTAACCCTAGGGGCTGTGAAGTGGTTATTTTATTTACTACACCACAATGCCACAAGGATTTTTTTTTGCAGGTGCCTGAGACACAGCTACATTTTATTTAGCTGCTTTCTAAA
The DNA here is from genome assembly GCA_030449085.1 of Kryptopterus vitreolus. NCBI lineage: Eukaryota > Metazoa > Chordata > Actinopteri > Siluriformes > Siluridae > Kryptopterus > Kryptopterus vitreolus. The sequence goes on from JACRUU010000016.1 coordinate 9,302,121, forward strand.
CTCTGCAGCAGTTGAAAGTGATGGATGGTTTGGAAGCGTTTTTAAAAGAAATGTGTTTACATGATTTGTTGCAGCAGGTATAGCTCGCCTCCTCACAGCTCCAGTGACCACAGGTTGATATTATTCCTGTGTGGGCCGGGATGTCTGGTTTCTTTTCTCAAACAACAATACACCGTTACTATGTGGACTGGCTATACGGATCTCCTATACGGTGTGTGAAATTATGATTTGCTTCTCTTGAGCAAGTTATGTGTATAATATTTGAACTAAACTATAATTCTTTGATAATAGGAGAACCTTTTATTATAATTGAAATATTTCCAAATACAACGGAACAGACTGTTTCTCTAAACAAAAGAACAGCTCACCTATAGCAAAGTAGATTTTGGTATGCCCTTTTTACAAATGTTTAGGCACAAATTTGCGATCAGAAGGCATGTTTTCATTACAAATTTGCGCAAAACTTTTGCGATATTTTCTAAATGTCGATTTAAAAAAAATGCGAAATGACAGTGTTTCAAAGCAACTAAAACTCTCGCGTTTATTCATTAAAAAAAAAGATGCATTTTTATTTTTAAAAACAGACATCGGTGCATTATACAAGCATTAAGGGCGAGGCAATCCCCTTGTACTTGGGAGCGGCTATGTATGCACTTGTTCTGGGAGACAATAGTGTGCGATTTCACAGAGGACCTGTCGATTCAAAATTTTCTGGATGAACTCATCCACCGTTTTTGAGCTGTGAAGTGCAATAGGGCCTCTTGTAGCACCTGTAGCATCATGCGCAAGACCATGTATATCATGTGATTGGAAATGTGAAAAAAAAACTGTTTCCATTACAGTTTTTGTGAATTATTCCTTTTTCGCATCGTCTAAAAAAACCACCTTATGCGCAGGTAAAAACAATTTTGCGATAAATTGTGTGTGTTTGCTAATTTGACGTTTCCATTAGGCTTATTTTCAATTCGCTGTTTAAATTTGCGCATCTTGAATGGTAATGGAAATGCGTTTAGTGTTTTTCTTTATATTATTACATATTAAACGGTTACTTTAATAGTGAAGACATCTCTGTCATGAACTATGAAATAACCCTTTGAGCTTTGCAATCTCTTGGCATTCTCTCAATCAGCCTCATGACACATCTGGAATGGTTTTCCAACGATCGTGAGGAGTTCCCAGATGTGTGGAGTACTTGTTGGCTGCTTTTCATTCACTTTCTGGTCATTCCAAACCATCTCTAAATACAGTTTCCCACTGATCTTATGTCCATTAAATGTGTTTCTTGGCCCAAGCAAGTCTTTTCTGCTTGTTCTTTTTCTTTCATAATTGGACCACCTGTCCTGACTCGCACATTCTCCTCTGAACAGTGGATGTTGAAATATGTCTGCCGCGTAAACGTCAATAAAAATTCACATTTTTAGAGAAGTAGCTCTTGGTCTTTCCTTGGACTGTCCATACGAGAGCCTGTTTTGGCAACTGCACTTTGGGATACATTTAAAATTCTTGGTTTTCATATTGTCTGACCTTCATCTCTTAAATAAACGATTAAGTCTGCTTAATTGAGTGTTAACCGTGTATTTCTTGATGAACAGGATTATTTAATTTTTTTCCCTTTCCTATACACAAGTTTACTGCTGGTCTAAAGCATGCATTTGCCAAGCTGTCATTAAAGCTAAATGTATCTGCCAGTTTGAATCTGAAAGATAAAACAGTTCTGGTGGCTTTATATTTACAGGAGACCCAAAAACCTATAAAAGCACAACCGCCATTTATATGCAGGTCAAGCACTTCGGGGAGAGTTTCACACAACACAGACAGAACGCATCAAAGTCGAAATATGGTTATTTCAGAAAATGATCATTTTGAACACTGATTCCTGCAGTCTGAAATGTCTGCTTGTTGAGGTCAGAGGAGAATGACCAGACTGGTTTGAGTTGACAGGAGGTCTGCCTTAACTTGAGTGTTTTTAATTAAAGAGACTGGTGTGTCACCCTCAGAAGACGGTCACAGAAAGTCTCAAGTACTTTTAAAATGTTTAATTGTTATATTCTTTATCAACATTATACTTTTTAGTGTATGATACCATAAATTATAAATAAAAAGTATATTGAGCTTATATTTTTAATAAACATATTAGGATGTGAAAAACCCACCATATGAATTTTGCAGAAAAGTAAAAGAAAATTCCTTCACTTTTTCTTTTTTTCTGATTCAGTGTTCTAATTGTTCATAGATGTAAATGTCCCATGGAAAGGAAACGTGGATTCACATTAAATTGCTCAGGATAGAAAATAACATGATATACAGAGACTTTAAGAATATTCTGGAAGTATTTATTTGTTTTACCGACTTGGGCATAATGCATACAAAATATGAAATATTAAAGTCTTGGATAAATACTGTGATATGTTAGATAAGGGATACGGTTAAACATGAAGTGGGGTTATCTGACGGTTTTTTTTTGGAAGTGTTCAAATTAGTTTGTCATATCAATATCACATTTGAATCGGGTGCATAAGGTGTGAACGCTGTAGTGCTTTCTTTTAGAATATGCGTCCTGGAAGTCAACGTCTTATGACTAAATCATGTACATCCTACATTTATTCTCATCTCTTAGGAATTGTGTCTGATCCTGGCACTGTGTTGTATCAAGTCTAAAACAAGATCCTTGTCACTTCTTATCACTACATTGATGGAATAAATTGTATTACTTTGAGAATTCTGGCAAGCAATGGCTGGAAAAGAACTATACAAAATAATTACCGTAAATTCTGGACTATAAAGCGCACCTGCATATAAGCCGCATCCGCTCTATTTGAAAAAAAATCCCAAAAAAATCATAAATAAGCCGCACCTGCATACAAGCCGCATCCGCATCCGCTTTTGAATTGTAAATGTACATGTATGTACCTAAATAGATCCTTTCCTAACCTGTATTTTAACACGGTGTAACGGTGGACGCTGCACAGAGACGCGGAGATCCGGAATTCATACAAAACAGGATTTATTAGAATAAAGAACTCAGGAGACGCCGCTCATACGGAGCGGCCAGACAGGCTAGGGAGCCTTGCGCTCTGCGCGCCGTGGTACCGGGAGTACCGGAGAGCAGGAGTCCGGGAATCGGGAACAGACAAAGGTTAGGCATAAACATATATCGAGCGTCCGTGTCCGCGACACTAGGTATGTGCTACGAGCCCGGACGGGGATTGTAGAGTGAACCGGGCTTATATCGGGAGAGGGAAAATCAAGAACAACTTTGGCTGATTTGTGCGTGTGTGTGCGTGTGTGTGTGTGTGTGTGTGTGTGTGTGTGTGTGTGTGTGTGGAAAAGAGCAGGGGAGGAGAGAGAGAGAGAGAGAGCACCGAGCAGCAACTTTACTGATTAAAACGGGACAGAACCAAGAGAAAATAAGCGCTATTTACAGTATTTATCTTCATTTCTCCTGTGTGTGAAATGACGTCACCTTAACCTTGTAAAGATAGAGTTTGTCCTCCTTCTATCCGCTTCTACCCACTTATATCTGCTAAAGAGGAACTAGCGCATTCTTCTTCTTTGCATTTATTTTGTCTTAGTTTTGATTCTAATTCCGGTTAGAGCCCCTAGCGGTCGGGAAAAAATCTGCAGAATAGCCGCACCTTATTATTAGCCGCATGGTTCAAAACCTATGAAAAAAGTAGCGGCTTATAGTCCAGAATTTACGGTATATAAAAGAACTGTTGGAGAAGAACTGTGTGGAGGCATAATTGTAGATGATGTCAATGGATGCAGTAGTGTTGTATTTTCTATTTACTTGAGCTAAAAGACCCAAGCTTGTTCCAATATAATGATGCTCCTGTGCAAAAAGTGAACACAATGAAGTTTTGGTTTGTGTGGGTTGGAGTGGAAGATCTTGAGTGATCTGCTATTAATCCAGGATCTCAACCCTACTGAACACCGACTGCAACACGGAACACTGAGTGAACCTCAGGCCGAATCAGCTTTCAACAGTACTTGACTTTATTAACCCCCTTGTGTCTGAGTGAGCACAAATCTCCTCATGCACACTCCAGAATCTAGTGGAACATTTTCTCAGAAGAGTGGATTTTTGTATCATATAAGAAAACAAGGACTAGATGTGGAAATTGATGTTCAAAAAACTACATAGAAATCTTGTGGTCTAGTGTTCACAAACGTTTGTTTTCATATAGGGTATGTGCAAAATGTAAATAAGTAAACTTTTAAGGTACAAAGCAAACATTCATAGTACAATGTTGAACACTGCCTGTGTGTGTGTGTATGTGTGTGTGTGTATGTGTGTGTGTGTGTATATATAAATATATATATATATATAGATATATATATATATATGTGTAATGTATGTGTGGTGTGTCTATGTATATAGTATTTATTTCGTCTCTTCCCAGCGCTCTCTCACCATGCGCTAATGAAATTGATTCATTCAGATGTAAAGCTGTAAATGAGCATCTTCCACATGGCAAAATTTCATAATTTTACTATTGCTAAACTTAAAGCATTTTGAAACTGTGTTTGTATTGAACGGTGGTATAAACGATACATATTTAATGCTTCATCTAATAAACATGATGTCTAGGTTTCATTGGAAAATGGAAACAAAATAGAAATTTAGTCTTTCTTGAAGATAAATCTTTTATCATTTGAGTGCCCATAAAATCCAATAATTGGAAGCACACATGAAAACGCATGCAAGAAACGCATTAAACGTGTAACCACTTGCACAAGGGAGAATAGCTCCGAGAGGCTGTTTTATGGTAGTAATGTAAAGGGCCTGTTGAACAAACAGAAATCTCTCATGGATGCTTCTTAGAAAGTAAATACCAGTCATACTAAAGAAAAAGACCTATGTATTTAATTTAAAGAATAGCTATGGAATGCTAAGATGCTGAAAACACTTTAGAGATACTGTGACATTATGCTAGATGTATTGTTTAACAAATGGGTGCCTTTTTTCTTCTGGAAGTCAGCACAACATGGCTTAATCAAGGCACAATCTTTGTATACTACATTCATTCCGATCTCTTAGGGACGTGTCTGATCCTAGTGCTTTTTCTAAAACCAGATCCGGGCTCTACACTGGTAAAAGAAATTGCTCTGTAATGGTACTATATACAATACTGTAACAGGAACAACATTTCATGACACTTCTTCATGCATAATTCTCGCACATTACATAACTTGTGTTATTCATCTTACCATAACTCTTACTTTGTAAATGATTACATATTATGTAGCCCAAAATGTCTTTTTTTCAGTGTCCCATGAAATACAAATAAATCTATTTGAGATGAATTTATCATACAAGTGTTTGTTCAGTTTAAGCAATGTAATGCTCTTGCTGAACAATTATACGTCACCACACAGATGCTTTTGTGTGAGGGAGCATATTGGGAAAAGAAATGAGTTCATATAAATTACCCTGTTTAGGGATACCTTCTGTTAAAATAAAGGGCTCTCAGGGGCACTTAGATGGTACTGGATGCACTGGTTTGTTTAACTAATTTATTCTATTTTGGCGTTGACATTTTATTGCCAAGGCTGAACATTACATGGGGAAGCCATAGTCACCTGGGTGAATCACGCCCATTGTTGGAATCCCTCTCTCAAATTGTTTGCTGTGCACACTACGATCACAGCTCTTTTATTTCTGGTAATTTGTTGCCCCAAGCTAAGTCTTTACCTTATGCTTTAACCTTTTTCTTTTCTTCAGTTATTTATGATACCACAAGCATGAACTTGTGTACAGATTTGCAACAGCCTTAGAGATCGTGTAGGAGCTCAGACATTCAAAGGGGGCTAAAAGTAGTCGCTGCATTAAAGGGTGTCACTCGAGGTAGTTTTGGCATAGATCGAAGATGCCACCTGGACACGTTCCTGACTCAGACATGTCTAACTGGGAGAAAACCCTGAAGCAGACCAAAGGAGCTTTCTAGGAGAAACTGGCTAGGGATCGGGAGGTCTACTAAGCAGCCACCATTTGTGTTTTAGGGACTAGCTATTTCTGGAACAGTATTCATCTAATAAACCACTACAAACTACAGTGGAAGAGGTGTATGGATGCAGAATGAGTAGTTCCTGCTTTTATTAGGTTGATATATTTCAATATGGATACTAAGTATATGCATAAACAAACTCTAGTTATTGCAGAGCTCAGCTGAGTCTTTTGTTGGAACAAAGGAGAGTGATTACAGTACCCCAGAAAGCTTTTGCTCTACAATCATCCACCATCATCTACTTGAAAGTGCAGTGGAAGGACACTTTATATCCCAGGGCGCCATCCTGCCTGTGCTACCTGTGTTGGCTCTCAATTTTAGTTGTGCCACTCTAGCTAGAGCCCACAAATGAACTCTGATCGCAAAATGTTCACATTTAAACAACAGTTTGAAGCACATAATAATCAGATCTCATCTCTCTCTGCCTGTTGAGTTGTAAACATACTCCTGTGATGTGCTGCCAATGGCAGATCCTGCTACCGCTGTGGCTCGTCGTTCTTCACTGTCGTTCCTGATCCTTCTTTTTTGCTCGAAGCATCTGTGCTGGTGATCATGTGGCTGTCCAAACAATGTATAAAAATACTTTGCACAGGACAAACTTTAGTACATAATTTCATCTGGACAGTGCACATTTATCTTCAAGCAAATGTTATGTATGGTCATAAAACAAACCTGTGTTCTTCCCAGAAATTTTCACAATATGCTCATACTGAGCATTCTTTCAAAACACTCATTACTTTTTGTCTTTCCTTTTGTATACTGTAATGATTTATAATCCCTCCATCCTGTACCACCCAGAAGATAATGAGATCCCTTTTGAGTCTTTTTTTTTAATCAACATTTTTCTTCATGTCTTCTCAGCTTTGTGCTGTTGATTCCACTTGCTCATTAAAGTTCTAAATCTGGATTTCTATTAAGCTGTTTTTGACTATGTTTATTGTTAAAACAGCTATACGAACAAAATCGGATTGACTATAATTATATTTCATAGCTTGGCATTTCTTCTCAAATGGAAATAGTCTGTCCTATTAATGTTATCCAAATAAGAGCTTGGCGTCAATAATAACTCTGGGGTGTTTCACTACTTCAAGTGGTGTAACATCAAGATTTATTTACATCGCCACAAAGCTCACTGCTAGAGTACCTGTCCAAGGCCTTCTTCAGAGTACTTTTGTCTTGTTGGAAATAAAGCGTGAAGTGTGTAATCTTTTACAGATTCCTAAAGATAATGATGCCTGTCTTCTGAAATTGCATAAACATACATTGTTGTGCCATCAGCATAGCAGTGCAAACTAATACAGTGTTTATGAATAATTGACCTTCATACACTTTCTGTTAGTCTGGTTGTGGTCATCTAAGCATAATGTATTGTGTTTACTCTAGACCCACAATCTTGTCTTCTGTCTCTTCACTGCTTTCAATCAGTGCTTTTTATGTGCTATCATTTCAGTGATTATCAGAAGGTAGCGTTAAAATGAAATGACAGTAAAATGTTCTATATAGGGCAATGTATATTGCTTAATTGGACCATCTACATTAAATACAACAGTGAATAATCCTGTATTGTGTTAATAGCTAGACCAAAGCAGTCTTTTCAAATAAATGAGAGAGAGAGAGGGAGAAAGAGAGAGAATTAAACCTCAGAGGGATTATTAAGATTAATTTTTGTTGTAAGGACTCATTACACAAATTTAACTCGACTATAACGTCCATCAATTCATTGAAATTGTACCTGGAAAAGAACAGGAAAAAACACTAGTAAATGTGGGCAATTATGAGTGAATAATTGCTACTTTAAACACAGCAAGAAATAGAATTGAGAAAAAAATGGTAATGTTTTTTGTTTCAGTTGTTCAATTTCCCCTCAGTTGTAAATAAATAAAGTGCTGTGTGTGTATGTAATGTGTGTGTGTATGTATATATATATATATATATATATATATATATATATATATATATATATATATATATATCTATATATATATATATATAATAGACTATAGACAGTGTATTCCTTACATTATGTGTATATAGGACTTGTTTGCATCCTGATCATTTTCTAGTTTGGTTCTGTATATCTCACTTCTGCTCACTGCTACTGCAGATGGATTATTATTTTATTGTGTGACCAGATGTCTTATTTTGAGATACAGTATGTTTCTCTGGACAGAATTTGTATGCATTAAACTAGATTTGTTCTCTATATTTTCTATTAGTTTCAAACTAATAACTGGTTCTTTTTCTATATTTCATGTACATACATTGTATTGTTTTCCTGTGTAAACGGCATTACTAATAATGTTAGGCAGTCCTTGGCCTTTGAACAAAAAAGTATGCAGTAACTGCATTCAATTTGATTGAGAAACACAATCCATTAATAAAAAATGTAAATATAAGCAACAAAGAAAAGAGACTTTCAATTAAACTTAGTGCAAGTTCATATTTAACATAAAAGAAACCCTCAAATACCTTGATAATTAACTCTGAGATGTTTTGATTATAGATAAATGTAGGTTTTCTCTGTGTGTGTGGTTTTAGGTTGATAGTGGACATATGGTTGACAATTGACAAGATACAAATCAAATGTTTGTCTCACCTCCTTCTAGATCTTCAATAAAATGCCTGTTATCCAATTAGAGCTTTGCAGAGGATGAACCTCTTGCTTAACAGGAAGCGAGATGGTAGCGAGATGAAGAGACAAAACACCTCACATCAAAGAAAGAACTCCCAAACTGAGCTATAGTATAATGTAGTCTACAAGTTTTTGAGTTTTTGCTTTTAACACACAATTTCTTTTCCTTGTACAAATGCATGGAAAAATTATTTTCTGTATGATGTACACAAACAATCAAGAAAGCAGGAACAGATCCATACCAAATAACCCAGTACTAACAATTTAAAAACAAAATACAAATTCCTCTTTAAAAGCCTTCATTTTCATTCATTCATTCATCTTCTACTGCTATATCCACTCTTCCCTCGGTCATGGGGAGTCTGTGCCTATCTCGGGCATCTATGGGTATTAAGGCAGGATACACCCTGGATGGAATGCCAACCCATCGCAGGACACACACACACACACACACACACACACACATTCACACAAACCCAGAGAAAAACCCCCCGAGGCACAGGGAGAACATGCAAACTCCACACACACATGGCCGTGACGGGAATCGAACCCCCGACCCTGGAGATGTGAGGTGAATGTCCTAACGACTAAGCCACCGTGCCCCTTTGCCTTCATTTTATGACCATATAATAATAATTTGAACCAGTTAAGAGGAAGAATATTGACAGGTGTTTCTTGATCCAGTACTTCAAGTCCCTCATGCTCAGGGAAGAGAACTAGGTGTGGAACTACAATGCCCAGGGTTGTGTACAAGATACAGAATTTTATTCTCTTCCTGTTTTGACCTACACTAGTAGATCGGTTAAAATATTGCAGATCGGTTAAAAAGTTAAAATGATTTAGTTAACAGACATGGCGTTATATTGATAGTGATCCTAAAGAATAACTGCATTATTAGAAAATGAAAGCTGTTAAATAAATGAAATGTTACCTGCATGTTCATTTGAACAAAATATCTACCTGTGCTCAGGCCTAAATTGGTTTTTCAAATGTTCAAAAAAAAAAAAAAGACTTTGCACATGCATTGAGAACCAAGGAGTACACGTCAAAGGAGTGCACTAGCTTCATTTGGACTTGTGTACATAGTGTGTGTTATTCATTCATTCATTCATTCATCTTCTACCGCTATATCCGTTATTCCCTCGGGTCACGGGGAGCCTGTGCCTATCTCAGGAGTCTATGGGCATTAAGGCAGGATACACCCTGGATAGAATGCCAACCCATCGCAGGGCACACATACACACAATCACACACACATTCATACACTAGGGACAATTTTCCAAGGTGCCAATCAACCTACCGTGCATGTTTTTGGACCAGGGGGAAACCGGAGTACCTGGAGAAAAACCCCCTGAGGCACGGGGAGAACATGCAAACTCCACACACACATGGCCGAGCCGGGAATCGAACCCAGATCCTGGAGTTGTGAGGCAAACGTGCTAACCACTAAGCCACCGTGCCCCTGTGTGTGTTATTATGTTATTAAAATAAAAGTCAATCCCATGTAAGTGTTAACATCTTATTGGACAATCGTGTATAACAGTCTTGAATATTTAATTTCTTTTTCCATTAAGAAAAAAGGTCTTCTAAACAAAGTGTAATAGCAATTTCAGATATGAATGTGTGATCAAATTTACAGCATTCGGCAGACACTCTTATCCAGAGGAACTTACAATTATATTATTTAAACAACTTAGCAGGTGACTGTAAAGGATTTTGCTCAAAAGCCCAGCTGTAGTTGCTTGGTAGTGCTGGGATCTAAACTCAGTCGTCCTACCAGAAGTCTAGCTGAAAAACTAAGCTCCAGAATCCTTACCATTTCTGCAATGGTGTCGAGTTCAGTAATTATCTGAGCAGAAATATTAATAATTGATATTTAAGGGATGTTCATGACCCTTTTATTCGAAATAATTTGACTTGAATCCTGTACATAGACTCATGTAATTGTCCACTGTTCTTTCTGGTGTTTCTTACTGGTTTTTACTTGTTTTTTGTATATACTTGTCTCACAGACAGTGTTACTGTTTGCATGCTCATTTTGCATATTTCACTATTACTACTGAGGCTCTACTTGCTCTGTTTGCACATCAGTCCGACTGTTTACAGCATCAGTTTTGTAAAATAGATTTTTTCAGTTGTTTTGCACTACATAGTTACAGATTGTTATCTTGTGTTTTTTGTACTTGTCATGCACTGCCTTTGTGCTGTTTGCACCAGGTTGCCCACGATGCACTTTATGTGACTACGACAACTTGGTCTAATCCACAGCTCTGTATTTTGTGGCTCTGTCTTGTAACGTGTTATGTTCTTGTATGTAGCACCAAGGTTCTGGAGAAATGTTCTCTCATTTCACTGTGTACTGCGTCAGCTATATAGAGTTGAAATGGCAATAAAAACCTCTTGACTTGACTTCTTTACTAATTATATTCCCCTACTTTAACTGATTGGTTGTCTCACCTAACAATTAAAAAGGCATGACATCACTGATCTGATGTGCGTATGAGGGAAGAGCCACCCCCACCTTAACTAATATAGATGATTAGTCAGGGGTGTGTGATTGGCTTGGAAAACTGGACAGATGGGAAACAACGTGAGACCCATGGAATGACATCTGCCCCTGAAACGCCCACCCTCTCCCTTGCCATGACCTCTGACACCAAGTAAGAATGCTTCAACTGTTTTGTACAAGTGCATCAGGGCAGATTGGGTGTACAGTTCAATTAAAGCAAAACGCACACATGCACGCACACCCCCCCCCACCCCACCGCCACACACACACACACACACACACACAGACACAAGCACACAAACCCACCCATCCACCCCACATCAGGAGTTTCATTACAGGCTCAGTCTCTGAATCATCAAAGACCTCTTTATACTGCAGTGAGAGGACCAGCCAACCCTCTTTCATGTCTTAATTAAAAGTCCTGTAGAGGGGTGTGTGGGGGAGGGGGTTCACTAAAGGGCTGTGATATCGATTCTGATTTTCTTAAATAAATGGCTGAGCTCATTCACATTTATTAAGAATACTTTTATGTATACTAAATTATTATATTCATATTTATTATGGTACAGTTATAGATAGATGGCTAGATAGATAGTCTACACCTTGTACTTGTGTAGTACAAGTGCCTCTTTAGATCTCATCCCTACAGGATAAAGGTTACTACAAATAACGCCTTGTACAATGAACCCCTGATATATTGAGGTTCCGGTTTTGTGGATTGCTAATAACATGGGTTCTCATATAAACTGGATAAAAGATTTATCTGCAATATCTCAGATTCCACAAAGAGACCCAATGTTCATGCACGCTAGGAATAACTATATAAACAATGTTTTCACTAACATTTGTGTTTTCACAAAATTTAACACCACATTATTGTATTATTCATGTTAAGTCATAAATAAAGCGTTTTGGCAGAGTAATTTACATGTACTGTTCAGTTTAGCGAAGAAGAACCAATCTACTCCAATATTTCTTTGGGTATTCTTATGTTTTATCTGCATTACAGAGTGCAAAATACTGTTTTTATTATTATTATGTTTCACTGTACTACATATATGAGATTAAATAAATAAATGCCAAAAATATCAGTATAGGACAGAAGAAATACCAAAAATGAGCAAAAAGAAAAGTCAGGCTGGAAAATCTTTTTAAAGCAGGATCTTCATGCCTCGACCTCATGGCTAATACTCAGAGATATGGCACAATAAAAGCAAAAACACACACAAGCGCGCACACACACAGTTTGACCTAATTTAAAGTAAACTAGGATAAACTGAAAGTAAGAAAATAAAATCAAATCTAAGGAGGCAAGAGAGAAAAAGAATGAAGATGAGAGAGGGAAACAGAGAGAGGGCAGTGAAGAGGAAAATCTGTTCTGTCTTCTGAGTTTGAGGATGCAAAAAATGGAGAAAATCTTGACCAGTTTTAGTCTTCAGTTCAGTTTGAGAAAGCAGAAAAAAGGTCTTCTAAACAAAGTCTAATAGCAATTTGAGATATGAATGCGTGATCAAATTTACAGCATTCGTCACATAATGGAACATGCACCATAGAACCAATTCACAATTTCCAGTGTGTGTGTGTGTGTGTGTGTGTGTGTGTATGTTTGTATTTATGTGTGGATAATGGGATGATTAAACAGACAGATATAACGGGAGGTAAAAAAATAATGCATGGTTCACAGGTGCTAAAGACTGCAGCTTAATTGTCTTTTATAGTGCATTCATTCTACACTAATTGAGCCTTTTACAGTGATTTGTTGCAAAATTGAGAATTCAGCGTGAAAATACTACTATTAACATTAGTTCCGGAGTCACATAAAATTCAGCTCTAACAATATTTATTTGACCCTCCTGTTAATTAGAATGATTCACTATACACAACACTGACTGGTTGAAAGGCATTAATTCATTTTAAACCATTCTCAAAATATTCTATATATATATATAACATATCTATAATTCATACATGTTTATATGAACGTTACGCTAATGCATTATTATCTCTATAGTAACAATTGTACAAGATCATAGGAATTGAAGCCCCGTAGGAGAAAAAAAAAAAAATATATATATATATATATATATATATATATATATATATATATATATATAATATATATATACACAGACACACACACAAAATCACATTGTATGATTTTTTTTAACAATTTATTTGTGAATTACTGTGTCAAATAAGTATTTGATCACTTGAGTCAAAAACATCTCTGATGTTTCAACATAACAGATTTATTGTTAAAATGCAAACTGACAAGCTATACTCCTTCCAGAGCTTTTTGGCAAGATCTATCAGATGTGTGTTCACAGGCACAAAATTGTAGCTTTAAAAGAAAACCATGTAATACCTACTGTGAAACAAGGAGGAGGTTTAATTATATTTAGCGCCTGCTTTGCTGCATCTGGCATAGAAAACCTCGCAAGCAACATTTCTTGAGGGAAACGTACTGCCTCTTAACAGAAAGCTTCACCTCAGTCGTGGGTCATGGGTTCCCTAAAAGAATAATGACCCAAATCTACAGCACCTAGAATGGGCACGAAAAAAAGAAAACACTCTGGAACATTCTGAAGTGGCTTGAATGAGCTCTGATATAAATTCTATAATGCATCTATGGAAGGAGGCATGTTTGGAACATGCAGTCTGTAGAAGGCAGTCCTGAGACAGCTGGAGCAGTGTGAGAGTGGCCCAAACTACGTGAAGATGAGTGCAGAGTTCTCCCTAAAGCCTAGACATCATTTGTTTGCAGTGGTTTCCTCTAAAGACTGGACAACATAATATTGGGTTAAGAGTCTTATCATATTAGTCCATGCCATTTTTCTGTTGTATCATTATTCAAAATATTCTGTCGATATTTATGGGATTATTCTTTTTCATAGCAGATTTTTCTTTATGAAAGACACTCTGCATAACATATGCCTAGTAATAAGCATGCAAAAAAACATGAAGCCTACAATTATTTAATACATAGCAGCATGTTAGCACACTGTAAATCAGTTAGTCCTTTCTATTGTGTTTATATTATTAGTAGTGTTGGCATATGTGCCAATAAATAACAGATTGAACTTGATCTCGGTGATCTGCACATTGCTTTGCTTTAAACCTTTCACACTGTGGAAGCTACAAGAACCTTTGACACCTTACAAGGGCATCAGACAAGTTTTTTTTTTCCCTTACAGTGAATTACACATCTTTTTGGACTGACAGGATGTGTCAAGGTGAGCTTCAGTGTTCAGGCAATAATGCCTTCTGGATCAGAAGAACTGCAGTGATGAAGCAACTCAACTTGAAACCGATCAATAGGTTTTAGAGGAATCAATTAAGGAGACAAGAGGGAAGAATTTATTTCCCTCTTGCTTCATGCATGGTGCGTAAACCAACCCTCATTTTCTCAGTGTTGTGGTGAAATGACACCATGTCTATAACACAATGATGCTAATGGAATGAACAGAATGCTAGGTTTAATCTTTACCTATGGCCTTGGCTAAATAATGGCAGCTTTATCGAATGCAGAGTGTCTTATGAATTAAGGTCAATGACAAATGGGTCAAACTAGTTCCAGATTTTTTTTTTTTTTGCTTTAAGCAGGACAACTTAAATAAAGGCCAAATGTCATCTTTATATATATATATATATAAACATAGAAGGCAGTCCTGAGACAGCTGGAGCAGTGTGAGAGTGGCCCAAACTACGTGAAGATGAGTGCAGAGTTCTCCCTAAAGCCTAGACATCATTTGTTTGCAGTGGTTTCCTCTAAAGACTGGACAACATAATATTGGGTTAAGAGTCTTATCATATTAGTCCATGCCATTTTTCTGTTGTATTATTATTCAAAATATTCTGTCGATATTTATGGGATTATTCTTTTTCATAGCAGATTTTTCTTTATGAAAGACACTCTGCATAACATATACAGACGTGGACAAAATTGTTGGTACCCTTTGGTCAATGAAAGAAAAAAGTCACAAATGGTCACAGAAATAACTTTAATCTGACAAAAGTAATAATAAATAAAAATTCTATAAATGTTAACCAATGAAAGTCAGACATTGTTTTTCAACCATGCTTCAACAGAATTATGTAAAAAAATAAACTCATGAAACAAGCATGGACAAAAATGATGGTACCCCTAACTTAATATTTTGTTGCGCAACCTTTTGAGGCAATCACTGCAATCAAACGCTTCCTGTAACTGGAGACATCTGACCTCTCAAGCAGGTTGCACCTTCAGCAGTGGCCCACTCCTCATGAGCAAACTGCTCCAGTTGTGTCCGGTTTGAAGGGTGCCTTTTCCAGACTGCATGTTTCAGCTCCTTCCAAAGATGCTCAATAGGATTGAGGTCAGGGCTCAGACGGCCACTTTAGAATAGTCCAATTTTTTCCTCTTAGCCATTCTTGGGTGTTTTTAGCTGTGTGTTTTGGGTCATTGTCCTGTTGCAAGACCCATGACCTGCGATGAGACCAAGCTTTCTGACACTGCTAGTACATTTCTCTCTAGAATTCCTTGATAGTCTTGAGATTTCATTGTACCCTGCACAGATTCAAGACACCCTGTGCCAGACGCAGCAAAGCAGCCAGAGCCAGAACATAACAGAGCCTCCTCCATGTTTCACAGTGCATTTCTTTTCTTGATTTCATTTTTTCAACATACAGCTGATGTGCCTTGGCAAAAACTTCGATTCATTTTCGCTTTTATTTTGTTATGTCTCCCAGAAGTTTGACTTGTCAACATGTTTGTTTGGCATATTCCAGTCTTGCTTTTTTATGACATGGTGTCTGTCCTCCTTCGTCTCCCATGATTTCAACAATGGTGTCCTCCTTGGTCGTATGGATTCTCATGATGTTCTTGAATGAAGTTCTTGAATCATGAAGTTCAGAAGTCTTTCTAGTCTTTCTAGCTCTTTTGTTACTGGTTATCCGTCTTAGATTTGTCTTTTTCCTATGTCAGGGAGGTTGGCAATTTTCCTGAATAATATGGGCCTGCGGCCACGTCCAGGGAGGTTTGCCCTTCTTCTGAACATTTTGCAACTGTATCAAGGAACATCTAGTTGCTTGGAGATGGTCTTATAGCCTTTACCTTTAACATGCTAAATTTTCTTTCTGATATTATGCACTGTTTTTCTGGTTAAAACCTATCACCAAACAACACAGTGATTACCTGGAGCCATATATATAGGCCCAATGGCTGATTACAAGTTGTAGACACCTGTACAATTCACACCTTCAATTAACATGTCCCTTTGGTCACATTATTTTCTGTGTTTTCTAGGGGTCCATATTTTGTCCATTTTTTGTCTAGTTTATTTTTTTATTTTTTTACATAATTCTGTTGATATTCAATGTCTGATTTCATTGTTAACATTTATAGAATTTTTATTTATTATTACTTTTGTCAGATTGTGAAAGTTACCCTTTCTGTGATTACTTTAAAGCCATTTGTTCTGTATATTCCATTGACAGGTTGTATTTATTTAAAGCAAAAAAAGTACAAGTTTCATTTTATCCAAGATGTACCTGTAGTGCTTGCAGCTTTTTGCTATAAGGCGAAAGTTACACCTAAGGGAATCTTGTAGTAGTTTAAGAATATGCAAATTGCGTACCTAAATCATTACGCATTTTCACAAATTGCCATCCCTTCATGCATTGATTTCCAATCGCTTTATATTTTGTTATGGTTTGACATGACATGGATTTCGAATGGATTTTCGAACTCATCTAAACTCCAGTCGTGCACTGGTCATGTGATCTTTGCCCTTCAACATTTTGGCTAAATATATTATGCACTGTTTTTCTGGTTAAAACCTTGTTGTGCCTTATTGTGCTGTACAATTCTGTTTTTCTTGATCTAGTTTTCTAGCTTATATTCCATGTTCTATGTTTAGACCCATTTGTTCCCATTGAAGATTGTGTGTTACCCTGTCTGAGTACCTTAACCTTTGTAATGCTTTATCACTATGAAATCTTAACTGCATATAATACAGAGCATACCTTTACACACACACACCACACACACACACACACACACACACACACACACACAACACACCACACACATATAAGACTGAAGCAATGGCCTGTGTAATGAAATGTGGTTAAAGAAAGGATATCCTTGAAAAAGCCGTATTCACATTATTTGGATCAAACAATTTGGGATCAGCTCTACACAAGATGAGGTACTGGATATGTGAAGAAGGGATTTCATTGTGCTCTGATGTGCCAAATATGTGTAAAATGTGAAATAAGCATACCTCTACCTGTACCCTTTGTACCTTTAGATATACTTTATGGTTTTCTAATGGTTCTATAGATAAGCAAGTGGCAAGTAGGGATATATATATATATATATATATATATATATATATATATATATATATATGTGTGTGTGTGTGTGTGTGTGGGTGTGTGTGTGTGTGTGTGTGTGTGTGTGTATATATATATATATATATATATGTATATATATATATATATATATATATATATATATATATATATATATATATATATATATATATATATAGTATATATATATATACATGGTGCTTCATTGGGCATCGCAGACTGTATCTCGCCACATCAAAACATCCTGTTTATTACTGTGAACAATAAAGTTTGGGCTTGTGTGAATCTAATAAAAACACGTCTAATGCCTAGAACCCAAAATGAATGCTTATCTAAAAAAACACCACCACTAATAATAACTTTAAAAAATACAATACATAAAATTATGAATACAGAACATTTAAGTACTGAAACGGAAGACAACTTTATTGATTTTTTTTTGAGAAATAGAAAATTACAAATCCAGTGAGTTAATGCTACATTACACTCAATAATATACAACTAAATTACAGGATTTGATCTGATGATTGCATCCACTACTTAATACCTTACAGTGGTCTTACTTCACTCCTCATCTCAACACTGTAAATAATATACATGGATATATCAAATGTCACACTATGGGGATATGCTATACACAAACACAGTCAGCTTTGCGGTATTTGATGACAAGCTACAAAATAGTCCACTATATTGAGCAGCAAAGAAGGCCACAGCTCTGAATTCACAATGTAATCAGATCAATGCTGCTACTGTCACTGTCAAGGTTGATGATAGTAAGTCTAAGAACTAACACAAAACTATTATTTTTTTGGTCATATTATACCTGACCAATGTAATTAATTGTAATTGTTCTAATAAGGAGTTTGAAGGATATGAAAATACAATATTAGCCATTTTTAACAGTATTTATCTTTAGGTGCTTTGTAGTTTTATGTATATACAGGCATATTAGATATTAGATGTGTATTTCTATATTTTTTTGCTAATTATAGATTATAGGTTTATTTTCTACCTACACATATTGCAGTTAACAAATCTGTTTTTTTTTCCACATGTGTTTATATTGTTTTCCACTGGCACCTGTACTCAACTTACTCTATTTGTCAATAATTATAATGATCCTTGTTTGAGCTCCCTTTTTATCCATGTCAGCATTTTTATGCATGATCAGGTTTCTGACATCATCCGAGCTTCGGGAGTTTCTCCTTTCTATGACATGGCCTGCGATATCAAACTGCTTAATTTTTAATCCGTGTAGCAGAGGGCTCTGAGCTAATGGCCTCAGATTGGATAACCCGTGATCGCTTCTGGAAATTGGAGAGATCCTCTTCTGCTCTACTCTGGGGTAGCTTTCATTACATGCGATGGTAAAACAAGCTGTTCTAGAAGCTATTTATCCAAATCAAAGCCCATCTGGAAGCGAAATCTGTTCAAAATCAACTGATAGTGACTGATATGTGACAGCTGTTATGATGCTTCTGTATTAACTGGAAAACTTGACAAAGGAAATTCAATAGAATATTTGATTTTATAAACATCAAATAGTTACTGAAATATTAATAACATGACAATGGAGTGGAGGAGCCATTACTGAGTCCGCAGTAGTGCAGCATCAGACTTGTAGCTCCTGAAGAACTCAGTTCTGCTCCATCAACAACAGCAAATGTAGTAATAAATCAAAGGACTCTGTCATGGAAAATAATAATGATGGAATATACAATATTTGTTCATTTATGTAGCAAGAGATGGAGAGCAAACACCAAGCAGAATGTGATGGCGAAAATGGTAATGCGGCACATATAATAGTGGTCATAATGTAGATTTTAGCATTGCAGCGGAACAGAGGGAAATAGAAATACCAAAAAAATAAAAATGGAAGCAATGAAAGAATTAGATTTTTTTATAACACTATAGAGGTTCTATATGTCAAGGTTCCAGCTCTGTGAACGTGTGTGTGTGTGTGTGTGTGTGTGTGTGTCTGAGAGAGAGCGATTTTGGTTAACAAGAAATATTGTGTAGACTGGCCTTTTTTGCAATTTCTTTACATTAATAAGATGCCTGTTATTTTGATGATGAGTTATTTTTGTGCTATTAAATTTTAACCCTAATTCCAAATAAAATTTGGGATGCTGTGTAGAATGCAAATTAAAATAGAAAGTACTGATTTGCAAAACAATTAGAGAATCATAAATGTGTTTAATAGAATGCCATCAGAGGGCCTTTTTTTGCCCTTTGTGGCCTTTTGTTGGAGGGGGCGTGGCGGAGTGTTGATTTTCGAATGGAGGTCGAGAGGTAATGGAGATCAGGGGTAACAAGAGGTAAGAATCACTGTTGTGGTAATTTGGCTAATCACGTTTCCTCTTTTGCAGTGAGCAAGGAAAGGATAAGAGTGCCTTGCTCAAGGGCCCACTAGTGGCAGCTTGCTGGTGGTGGGATTTGATCCTGCAATCTTCCGGTCCACAGTCAAATGCCTTAACCACTGAGCTACAACCTCCCACGTTGAAAAATGTAAAAATAAAAAAAAAATTGAAAAATGTTCCTCAAATTGTTTCTTCCAGACTTTTGGAGTTGTACACAGTATATCAACACATGAATTTTTTTTTTATATTATAACATTTAGTCAAAGCAGGACACGTGACAATAGAAAAACATTTTTTTTTAAAATCAAACAGGATATCTAAAATGCTACAACTTAACATATTCAATTATTCAGATGTTCAAATGCATTCATGCAAGTAACAGTCACCTGGATTAGAGATCCTCATCATGCTTATTAACATGTTTTAATGTTTCTGGTTCTATTTTATTAAAGCTGTAGACTTTATATGGCAATGAGGGCAATGTGAATCCTCATACATGCAACAATAATTAATAAATGTTCTTTTGATCTGAATCAATCAGTCGAAATGCACTGAAGCACACTTTAAAAGGAACACTTTTACACCTGCTTATTTATACAATTACACAATCAGGAAATCATGTGTGAACAGTGTAATGCATAAAATATATTCCAGGTCATCAGTTGGTGCGCACTGTTTGCTGTTCTTAACAATATTATGCAGAAAACTACAGAAAATGACCGTCGCAGTCAACAAAAGACATCGAGCGAGTGGCATTTCAACAGGCAGCGTATTGATTAAAGGGGTCAGAAGAGAATAGCCAGACTGGTTTGAGCTCACAGAAAGTCCATAGTAATTCAAAACAATCACTCTTAACAACCACATTGAGCTGAAAAGAATCTCCGAATGCATATGACGCAGAAAGATGAGGTTAGATAAGTGGATAGACCATACCAGCAGAAATTCATGTCAGGTTCAACCCCAGTAAGCTATAAAATTACATTTGCAGCTACAGTGGGCAGAGGCTCATTGTTTTTTGTTTTTTTCTACCGTCATCTGTCATTTTTGCCAGCCTATATCCACTAAGCCTCAGATTCCTTATGGCTGACAGGCTGCTTATGGTGGATTGAAATCTGTTGTGGTCTTCTTCATTTGTCCCTCATCTCCCCTAAGGTTCAACAAGCTGTGCAGAGATGACCTCCACATATGCCAGATGTGTTGTTTACTTGCCGCTTGGTCGAAAATGGGCATATATTACTGATATATTACACATAATACAACCTACTACTTCAGACAGATTCTTATATGCACTCTACTGACAGCTGGTGTTGGAAAAACTCACACCTCACAAGATGAGATCATTCTCTAAGAAGAGCCAATGTGATCAGATGCACACAGAAAAATCAGCCAATCAAAATGTACATCAGGCTGCGACACCTAGATTAACAGGTTAAGTTAATTTAATAGCAAAACTCTACTTTAGAAGTGTGATTACAAAGAATCTTTAGTTGGAAAAGTGTTAAATTAAAAAAAATAAGTAATGTTCTAGATTATCTGGAGGTTGAAACTAGATAACTAACTCTGAAGCTATAAACAGTAAATAATATTAATTGCTTATTACATTAAACCATTATAGCATTAAAATATATGGAAGCCTGTTTCCAGCATTAAATAAAAATATGACTTGTTCTCAGCAGTGTGATACTTTTTTCCTCAGAATTCTGCGATAGACACAATTCTGACTTTTCTTTCTCTCGCTGAATTATTGTAAACGATTATCCTTCCAGAGAGTAAATACGATAAATGTGTTTTATGAGTCGCACATCTCGCGGCTTTCAGTGGCTCTTTGCCAGGAAGTGTCGCAGAATCCTGACATTTTTCTCACAATTGCGACTGTTTATCTTGCAATTCAGAATTCCGAGTTTGCATCATGTAATTCTGACAAAAAGGAATTGTGAGATAAAAAATTGTAATTGTGAGGAAAATTCAGAATAAAAAAAACTCTTTTAATTTTTTTTTAAAGTGGCAGTAACAGGCTTCCATATCAATAAGCTAAAATTAAACAAATAATCAGATAAAACATAGGTATTGCATGTGGTGTAAACAAGTACAAAAAACAGAATAGGATTGAAAGGTGTTGCAAAGAGTGACCTGTTTTTAACCTCAGCACTCAGATCCAGGTTTTCCTGTGTAGCTGAATTCTTTCCTCCCACTCATCTGAACTGCTACACCTGTACACCGGTGTACACCGTACACACACGGCAACAACACACACACACACACACACACACACACACACACACACACACACACACACACACACACACACACACACACACACACACACACACACATACACACATGTCCCACTATTCTTGCAAGGACCATTCACTACATATAGAATGATTATTAATGCAGCTAATTATTATATATAGTGCAGGGTTGTCCAACAAAATGTTACCAGTTACATGCGGGTGACCTTTATTTTAATAACACATTAACACAGATTTACACACAATATCACACCCAAACACTACCATCCGAGCTGCTACCTTCCTTCTCTCTACCAAAGTAAGTCTGGTGACCAGAAAAGAACATTTTAAATGACGTAGTACCATATGAGTGGTGACATCTTTTTGGACAACCATGTTTAATATATTATTACTCATATTATTTATAGTATACTATATTATTACTCAGGGTATATATATAAATACATATTTACTGCATATGTACAGCATAAATTAGCCAAAATTACAGATCACATTTCTAATTGAATTACATCATTGTCATATTCAATGCGGGATAAAAAGTAAACGATGATTGCTGATGATTAAGTTCCACATGATTACTCATCCTTATAAATCATATACCTAAAAAGACATCCTCATGCCGATGTCAGAAAAATCCCACCAGCTTAGTGAGCAGAATGTCGAAAAACAAATTAGCACTAATCACTGAAGATGTGACAAAAACACAGGTCGGAATGGAGGTTAATTCGCGGCACTCACTAAAAGTGCTTAGGGCCGTATTTTATTTTAATGAGCAAAAAGGCAAGGTCAAGAGCACTGTGTTGGTTTGAGTGCATGTACGCCGCGTGACATGGGGACCCAAGCACGGAACTGCTCGGACAGATGGCCTTCCCTGGGACATCTTGTCCAACGGGATGTACATTGGGTGAGAACGAGGGAGGGGAAACGCTAATATTAGATATATTCAAGTATCTCTCAAGGTAGCAGCACTAACAGATGGTGAAAGGAGCTCTGACTCATGACACAGGAGGAGAGCGACGGTACAGACTCATCCCGGATGATGCGGTTTTGCAAGGAAAGGCAGAGGCTATAAGAGATCCACGGGGAGAAATAACTCAGTGAAGCTTGCACAGCCAGCTTAGCTTCTTTCCTCTACAGGATTTTAAAAGATTTGAAAGGTATTTCTCTATAGCAACACAACTGCTGACTCTACCTAGTTATTGTTCTCATGAGGCCCAGGCACTTTTAAGGAACATACTGTAGATGAATAACATTTACATTTATTCATTTTTGCAAATTCTATGACACAAAGCAATTTACCAGTGAAGCAAGATTACAATTCTGAGAAGTGCAACTCTTCTTCTCACAATCCAGACTATGGCTTTGGCAGTTGGATGAACTTGAACTTACTCGCTTCCGGTCACTAGTCCACAATCTTTATGAGCCCAGCTGTCCAGCAACTATGCCAAAATCTTGTTAGCCTATAGGGCTTCTTAACTCTCTGTTCAAAATTAGGGATGCACAATACTATCAAGTCACCTTAGAAAGTAAGAACTTTTTTTTTTCTCATATTCCTTATTTTGTGATTGCAATAAACAATGTATAAAATCAAGAAAACCTTTTTACACATTGTTTTCATTTTCTCATTGAATGTAGTATTTTGATTCTTTCAAGAAATTAATGATTCAAATGAACAAAAGGATCCACCACTGAATAAAGGTTGAAATAAGTAAAATCTAGTTAAAATACATTTGATCATCATAATATGTGTCATGTGTTATGTTTAAATTGTTATGACATTTAAACAGGAAAGGGTGTACAAAAAAAAACATTGTAAAAATGACCACAAAAGCCAGAGGCTATAAATTGTACCTTGACCTTTTAGCCAGGTGTAGTTAAAGAGAAGAAATGACGCATGTCTGGTTGCTACTCCCTGCTCCACACTCACCAATCACATATTGCATGCACAACGATATATACATGCATATATGGAACAATTTACAGCTCCATATAACCTTGTGATGCTTTGTACCCTCATTTGAAGATGCAACTTAAATAACATTGTAAAGGTGTTTTATTAGGTTACTTGTAATGTACTAATGTTTATATGGTATTATAGGTTAGTAGTGGCAGAAAAATTAAGCACATCATAATGATAATTGTTTATCAGTATAATAAGATATTGTTTAAATATCTTGATATTTAAACAATATTACTACAGTTGAACTCCACAGACAATGATTAAAATTGCATGAAAAAGAAAAAGGAAAACAATATATTTTTTCTACCCCTGCTTCAGTCCTCCAATACAGTATGCTCAGACAATAAATTGCTCTTTCTTTGTCATGGTGCTGTGAAGTTCAAAGTGCGTTCTTGAAAAAAATGCAAGTCTGGAGGTATTGTGGCAATTTTACTGTAGTCTAAATGTGTTTTCATAGAATATCTTAATTGCATTTTACAGTACAGGCGTTACATCCTCCCATTTAGTTTTCCATGATTTAGCTTTAGTTTGCATCTGTCCCAGCATAATGATCTCATCAGATGTTTAAGTTTCTCAGGCAGTGCTATATTCAGTCTATTCACAGTGTGTGTGGGAAAGACCTGGCACTAAAAACAATATTGTTTTGTATTGTATTGTATAGACAATCCTCGTATTCTGTAACGCGTGCCCTCATTTCAAGTCGTTATGAAAAACAGTAATTGATTTTAGCAGCATTCACTGGGTCACTGTAATAACACTCATTTTGTCTGATGTGCTTTCCCCGTAGTGTTGGTAAGTAATAGTTACATGTAACGGCGTTACATAATTTAAATAGTTAATTACAAAATGAAAGTAACAGTAATTCTTCACAGTTAGAAAAAATGTGTAATAAATTTACAGTTACTTTCGAAAATGTTAAAGATAACAAATTCCAGATTACAAATCCCCCCCCTCCCCGCTTAACACAAATTTCACTCAAAACCTCCTTCCCCCATCAACTATTTGCTTCTTATATATACAAATCACATATTTGACATATCTGGTATGTTATTTCCATGAAGTACTACCTAGTGAACGAACGAAAGTATGAAGCAATCAAAAAGTAATCAAATGTAATCAGTTGCTTTACTTTTATAAAATAGTTAAAAATAAAAATAAATAAATAAAATAAATAAATAAAAGTTACACTCTTTATTACATTCTGAATAGGGTACTTTGTAATCTGTAATCTATTACATTTCCAAAAGTAACCTTCCCAATACTGGTTGTAAATTTCCTCCAAATCTGGCAAATAGCATTTCATTTTTATAGCATCCTACTCTTCTACAAAAACACTTCTCCTTATTGAAGAATGTGTTTGAGAGCATATAATAAATGAATTCTACTTTAACATTTGTAGTAAAAAGGTGAGGTGCTGATGAATAAACTTGTTTATTGTCAGCTAACGTGTTGAATGTAAATACATCCTTGTGATGTTGTGCCCATTTTTCAAAACAATGAATGGCTGTCAGGTTATTTTTTTCTGATTTTTTTCTGAATGGAAAAGCATTCTCAACAGCTCTTGCCCTAAACTAAGTGCTCTGAAATTTAGTTTGAAATGCCATTGTTTGCCTTTGTGAGCTGCGAAATGACTTCTGGGGATAATCTTCAAAAACAACAAAACTATCAACTTACAAATCATTCAACACACTCTAATTACAATGCAAAAGTGCAAAATTAATCACAAGTTATAAACTAGCTGGTCATAGATGCTGGATTTTGGTGCTTGATTTGTGACTTGGTGGCATCAGTAAAACAAATATTTAGTGCTTTTCTTTCTTTATTCGGTGGAGTTTGTTTATTTATTTATTCATTCCTGTGTAAAGAAAGGACGCCATGAATAAATATGTGTTGCGTTAAAGGTTTTAATTTCGGCTCTTTCGTAGTTATTGATTTATATTTTTGAACAAAAAAAGAAACAGAAATGCACTCTGCATTAATTGCGCTCTAATACATTTAGTGCAGTTAAAATCGATTTGCATTATCTTATTAATGTGTTCATTTTGATAGACCTAGTTTTTATACTACCTTAGTACTGTATATATACATTCTCACTTCTTCAAAAAGAAATGCCTACAATAAAACAACTGTAAATATGAATTTGATGCACAATATAATAGTAATAAACATAATGGTTTAGCATTAAAACATAAATGAAAAATGTTGAAAAAGTATTTATTTAAGTAATAATCTATAGGGTCCAATTTTTAAAAAAATATTTTCAGACCAAATCCTACATGAGTCCTGTTTTATGATAAAATGGTTGCATGTGAATTATTATACTAAGAGAGCAACACCCCATCCCCCCCGTCCCCCCGTCAACAATGTAATAAATGCCACGCACTGCCACCAACCCCCCTACCCAAATGATACGCTTGCGTGGGTGCGAGATGTTTTCTTCTTCCTAGGGAGGGGCATGATAGAAAATAATTGAGAAGCACTGGTCTAACCTAAAATGTGTATCTGTGCTCTGTTTAGCCATATGCCTCTCCGATAGTGCAGCCAGTATCATTACACTCTGCTGTTACACTCTCAAAACTGTCACTTCAGAACTTGGCTATGGAACATGAAGAAATTTACTGTTGCGCCAGAATAGTTTGATTGAAATAGCAGTGATGTGATACATATTGCCAGGGAAGGGAAGACACATGGAAAGTCTGCAATGCCACCATTTTGGCATAGCAATGGTTATTTTGACTCCACACCATGCATAGCCATATGTCTCGGTAATATTGTCCTTAAACTTGACTACACTACGAATTACGTTAGTGCAGAACTTACAGTAATCCTGAATTTAGTAAGCTGCAGTTTACTCCTATACATATGATAACATACAATAAGCAAGACATTGCAGAATGGGTCATGGGGTATTGGCCATCACTACTTTGTGTACATATTGAAAATATTATTCAAGGTTTTCTTCCCCTTTACTGTTATATTAACCTCTTCTAAGAAAATAATAAATCTTCTGGAAAGGCTCTTCAAAAGATTTTGGAGTGTAGCTGTTGGGGAATTGTGCTCATTCAGCCACAAGAGTAAATAGTGAGGTCAGGCAATGGTCAGGTGTGGAGGTCTGGTGTGCAGTTCACATTCTGGTTTATCCCAAAGGTTTTTAGACTGGTTTAGGTCAGAGCTTTTGAGCTGGGCACATGGGTTATTTCAAACCATCCTTGGCAAACCATGTTTCCATGCCCTCCCCTGTAGCACCCAAAGCCTGTAAATCATCTGTAGGTTGGCTTCCTGCTCTGTAAAAAAAGAAAAAAAAAATCATTCTGCCAGGTAATAATGATGAGGCCAGGTACACTTCACATTTTAAACTTTAAACATTAAGTCATTAAGGTGATGTTTTATCTCTTGGTCTGAATCTTATTTAAAAAATATATTGTATTCATTTAATTCCCCATATTTAACCTTTTAAACTTCAATATGAATATTTTACACAGCTGTGTAATGATCTAACAAAAATAACTCTAGCCAACTTTCTCAACTCTGAAAACTTTTGAAAGCAGTAAAAAAATCAGGCATTGTTCCTTTCCCTGACAGGATGTACAGTCTGTAAATTTTTATCATGATGTGTCTCTGCTAACAGAAGTGCACATGCAATAATAAAATCTGCATTATGCATACGATAATGTGTATAAAATGTAGACATTTCCAGTCTCACACTCAGTCTTGTCCTCATTATCGCTCAACATTTCTCTTTCTCTCTCTATCTTTAGCTTTCCCTCACTCCAAATTAAGAGAATCTTGTGCGATATACTGTATCAGCAAAGTCAGCCATGATGGAACTGGCTTATATAGATGTAGAATAAAGATGCCTATGATAAACAGTATTAATTGGTAAGAATCAACGTTCATTACTATAATGTTGATATGTAGCTTTTATAATATTTTTTCAAAATTGTAAAAAATGTCTATCCACCCCAAGCCCAAGAACCCGTTCCAAAGCCGCCCTAAGCCCAAGAGCTCGATCCAGAACAGCCCCAAGACAAAAAACCTGACCCAAGGCCGCCCCAAGCCAAATAACCTGTTCCAGAAAAAAACCCGATCCAGGGCCGCCTCAAGTCCAAGAACCCTATTCAGAGCCACCTTAAGTCCAAGAGGCTGATCCAGAGCCGTCTGAAGCCTACAAGTCTGGAGTCTGATCAACCCTGGCTACTCCACCAGATCCACCATGGTCCACTACTCCCCTGGATCCTCCATGGTCCTGTGCTACGCCAGCCTTGCCACAGTGTCCAGGGCCTCCCCTGAGCTTAGATTGTATCATTGTAGGAGAGTCTGGAAGACGGTCCTTAAATGGGGATTTCTGTAATATATCTGCCTCATACCTCTTTGGACTACAGCTCCCAGAAGCCTTGGCCTGGGAAGCAATTAAGAACTCCTCTCTGTTTCCAGCAGGAGAACTTTATATGGGATACACACACACACACACACACACACACACACACACACACACACACACACACACACACACACACACACACACACACCCACACACATGCACACACACACACACACACACACACACACACACACACACAATGCACACACACACACACGCACACACACACTCAGGGCTGAGTATTGAGTGAATGCACATGTACTGCGTGTTATTGTTTGCTTTGTTTTATGCCAGCCAGGTTTTCTATGGCCCTTGATCTAGGCTTCATGCTCTAGATCTATGTGCTTTAACCAAGGATTGTTATAGTTTATGTTTGATTTGATGCCTGTCCTGACCCTCTGCCTGTTTGGTAGATTACCCATTTCGCCCTATCTTGTACATACCTGTATGCCGTGATCGACCCCTGCTTGCCTCACAATTCTATTAAAGCTGCATTTTGTTCCTTAAACTCCATACCAATACTGTTATGCCTATCTATGTTCTGCCCAGCCCTCGTTCAAGACGACATCTGCACCATTACACTATCAAATGTCTGCATTAACCAGTATTTAATCTACTGACAAGCATTGATGTCAACTTTTTCTGTCCTTTCTGTCCTTCTGCTGCATAATCACATGCCTGAATGCTAAGGAACAACCAGCAAATGACTGACTATGTAACAGAACTAAGACTGTTTGGATAAATTGTTAAAAAATAAATTGCTTTTACGGTAGTATCCCCTGTGTTTCATGGGTCATACATAAAATAATATGATAGTATTGGTTTGGTATTCTCTAGTATGAGTTAGAAGTAAATCAATAGTATTACTCCTTAATAACTGTCCAACTCTAATATTATGTTATTTCACTGTTCATAATAAAACCCCAAAAAAAACAAAGCCCGGTCAATGAAAATTATTTCCAACAAAACATTCATATTAGATTAGACGGTGAAGGTGGATAATTAGCTCTAAAGCTGCCTTGAGACAATCAGGGGCAAAATTGCTTTGTGCTTGGTGAAGCCATTGGTTTCAGTGTTTTCAAGAATGCAGTGAGAACAGCAATGATTACAGCAAAAATACACCGGGTGTTTGAATTGTATGTGTTTGTCAATGATCCCAAAAAGAAAGGTCTAATGGGTACATTGAAACAGCATTTATAATGAACACACAAAACAAACAATGATAAAACAACAATACAAATAAACAATGCCTTCATTTTAAAATGCTAAAATCACAAGTGAAGATATAAAGGGATACATGTTGGATCAGAATAAGCAGTGGCATTATTGTCAAATTAAAAATATTAAAAATACTTTTAATATTGTGATATTAAAAGTGACAATGAGAATCTCCACTTTGGTATCTAGGAATGCTACCCTTTACACATTTTTGGAAGCAGAATCACAAAAAACAAATAACTAAGAAAACAGCACTTCAACTAACTTCAACATTGTTTAAAACATCAAATTAACACTAATAACACTAATATAACACTTTTAGATTCCATTGTAAACACAGTAGAGGCATCTCTATCTCTATCAGAACTCATCTGTCATTCACTTGTTAAGACACTGTCAGGAAGCAGCCTTACAAATTCAACTTCCTTTTTTTAGTTTACTTTATGATTGTTGATGTTCTGTAAATAATCAAAGGGACATTGTCCAGTTTATAGCTCAAGGTGTTAAATTGAGCATCTTTAAATTGCTCTGTATTAGAACGTCTGCCAAAATCCATAAATGTAATCTATGAACCTATCCCTAATCCACTAATTACGGACTATAACTCTGCACTAAAGGTGAACTGAAATGATTGCATTTAGTCATAATGGGTTAAATTTAAAACTACACAACATGTTGGTTTGGATATTTTAACCTCATTTATAATTGATAAAAAAAGATTTAATTGCATTATTAAACTTAATGATTCCATTCATTAATTAACATCGAATTAAATCAATCAATTCATTAAAAACAATGAACCAAATGCTGAAACTAATAAATCGAAGCTTAAATGTGGTGCCAGAATCACATTTCTGGGCAAAGAAAAACAAAACGTTGGGCATGTCTACCACTGTGTTGCATCACTTCTTTGTTTAAAACACTCTGAGTATTTGAGAACTGAGGAGACCAATTGCTGTAGTTTTGAAATCAAAAAGTCTTATCATTCTTACTTGAAATAGGATTTCAGTTGCTCAACTAGGCTTTCTTATTCTGGTCCTCCTTCATTATATTTTCCAATTCATAATGCAACAAATGTTTGGTTAACAGGTTCGGATTGCAAGCAGGCCAGTTATGCAAATATACTTTTTTTTACTACATGGCCGTGGATTTAAAAAGCATGCAGAATGTGTTTTGTGTATTATCCTGTTCTCTGTAGCTCCAAGTTAAGTCACAAATTTACCCTCAAAGTAGATCTTTATCCGAGCTGTTCATTCAAAAACAAGCATGGCAAAAGCTAAGAAAAAAAACTCCTCCCAACCCAGAGGAACTCCTCTTCCTTAACTATCAATGCACCCTCAAACCTACCTTAAGCTGGTTCAAACTGGTACCTTCTGACCTTGAAAAATACTGATTATTATGGAACATTCTTATTATCAGAACATTGTGTTCTATCATGTTTGCTGATTAAACCTAGTTTCAGGGGTTTTCATTTCTATCACAACACATCACAAATTAATGACATTGAGGAAAATATTCGGTTAAACATTTTTTAAATTAATGATTGAAATAAATAATTTAAAACAATTAAAATTTGAAACAATGATTAAAATATATAAATTAATTAAAATTAATGATATAATGGGATACATTTTGGGCTATTTTTTAACAAACTAAAATACATGTGTTTAATAATACATTTCTTTTATTTCTTTTTGGGTGAATCTCAGTCTTATTTAACTGTTCCAAAAGTGGCCATCAAAGATTATCAAAATAAGAAAAAGACATGAATTAACGAG
Source organism: Kryptopterus vitreolus (assembly GCA_030449085.1). Lineage (NCBI taxonomy): Eukaryota > Metazoa > Chordata > Actinopteri > Siluriformes > Siluridae > Kryptopterus > Kryptopterus vitreolus. Next base: position 9,333,576 of record JACRUU010000016.1, read on the forward strand.
TGAACAAATGAATAAATTAATTAATATCTGTTCTCGCTCCTAGTACTAAGCAAGCTGTATTCCTCATCTCCCATGACGTCACCTCTATTTCCTCCTTTTTGCCCCTTTCTCTTTTTCATTAGCGTCATTCATATTCAGACTTTGATGTATCTCAGAAACAAATGCACTCCTTCAGACCACTTGAATTTGACCAACTACGTGTAGTTCAGAAAAAAGCATGCAGCTACGCTACTCAACAGAGAGGTGTAAAGAGGCATGTAGGTCCTGTGTTCAGGATTTTTTTCCCCCTCTTTCTTTCTGTGCTGCATTTGAAACACAATCATTCAGTCTCAAACCCCTGCTGCCTCCTTAGGGAACAACCCGATTGATCTGGCTCTGCATTATCAGCCAGGCAGGGAGGTTATGATGACTACATCGCGGTTGGAGGGAAAGTGAGGAGACAGAAAAACCTCACCACAGAGCTCTCAGCGGACTTACTGAAATTACAGAACACAATGCACCATGGCTAGCTGTGTACCAAATATGACTATGATAAAAAAAAATGTCAAGTGAAAAAAAAATAGTACTAATTAAATATAAAACATAAACAGGAATTGGACATACTTATCTTGTTCACTTAAATATACACTTTTTTTGTTTGTGTGAACAATACAGTATTGCGTTATTTGTTAGGTCATATCTTGGTCATACGCCAAGCTCAGAGTCAGATCACAGACACAAATTCTTTTTTTGAGATTTCTCTGGGTATTCATTTAATGGTTTGCAGTTAACTTTATTAATTATTCAACTCTTTAAAATATTTTGATTTCAATACCAAAAGGTTGATTAGTATTAAACCCAAAATATCACATTCTTCTTCTTCATCTTGTTCTTTTTCTTCCTTTTCTTTTTCTTCTTCTTACTTCTAATCAGCTATGCAGAATACTGAGAACCTCTGAGAATACTCAGAACCTTTGCAGCAACACTTGAAAATTAGTTTAGCTGCCTGCTACTTCTCTCGATCATTGTTGAGGTGTTTCTACGCCTTGACTGGAGTCCTGTGGAATAATATATTGATTGGACATGATATGGAAAGGGACAAACAGCTTTATAGAAGTCCTCACATCTGACAATGTATAACAAAGAAAAAGCTAAGCTGTAAAGTCACTGGAATTGCTTGCAGAGCTTAGAGACAGGATTAGAGAAAATTGTTGCTGCTCTGAAGATTTCCAAGAGCCTCAGTTCTCAAATGGAAGAGTTTTGGCACAACCTGGACTCTTCTAAAAGCTGGTCACCCAGCCAAACTGAGCAATCAGGGAAGAATGGCTTTGAGTAAGATAGGTGACCATGAACTCAGTGGTCATTATGATAGTAAAGTGTCCTGTGTTGTGTCCTAGTTTTATATATATATATATATATATACATATATATATATATATATATATATATATATATATATATATATATATATATATATATATATATATATATATATATATATATATATATATATATAAACCAATCACACACACCACCAATCTGGGCTTAAAGGTAGAGTGGCTAAACAAAAACCTCTCCTAAGTGCAAAGTGCCATTGGAAGCTACAAATCTGACAGTAGGCACCTGAAGGACTGTGAGAAACAAGATTCTCTTGTCTGAAGAAATCCAGATTGGCCTCAACTCCAAACGTGGTGTCTATGAAAGTATGCACCACTCACCACCTGCATCAAAAAAACCCTAACAGTGAGGCATGGTGGTGATAGCATCATGTGCTGCTGGTGCTTGTCTGCACTAGGGGCTGGGTAACTGGACAGGGTTACAGGAAAACTGAATGTAGCAAAGTACAGAGATTTCCTCAAAAAAAAATTCCACAGTGCTGAGAATCTCAACCACGACCAAAAGTCACATTCCTACATGACAACTACTCTTGGCACACAGCCAAGACAATACAGGAATGGTTAAGGACAACTCTTTAAAGGTTCCAGAGTGGCTCAGCCAGCGCCCTAAAATAAACCCTTTTCAACTTCTCTGGTGAGATGTAAAAATTGTTATCACTGACTGTCCTCATCCAAGCTGACTCATCTTCAGGGGAGTTACAAGAAAGAATTGCAGAAAATCCCCAATCCAGTTGTTCAGTGCTTGCTGCATTATAAAACAAAAGTCTTACTGATCTAACTTCCAAAGGTGTTTAACTAAGTATTGACTAAAGGGTCTGAATAATTATGAATATGTGATATGTTTTTTAATGACGGACATTTCTTAAATTCTGTTTTCACCTTGTCATTATAAGGACACTGCAGTAGGGAATAAAGATTAATAAGAAAAAAAATCAACTTGAACAACATAAAACTAAAAAAGTGAAGGGGGTCTGAATAATTCCTGAATACACTTTATATGAATTATGCAATTCTTTTTATGTCAAGGAAGTATAAATACTATAATATATATGTTGTTTTCAGATCAAACATTTGCCAAACAACTGCCCATTACAAAGTTAAAATTTGCACTATTTTTGTTTTCATGCTGCTTTGAACACATGCAGAGGGCTGTATACTTTCAGCTGGATCTTTTTATGGAATGATTTTGGTTTGCAAGCTCAAACCTGTTTTATCTTTATCTTTGTTTTTAGAGTAATGACTGTTGCCATAAATTTGTTTTAGAAATGTAACACTCAAAATAATGTTGAGCAAAATAGTAATCAATGGCTAATGCTGTACAGTAAATGTAAATGTTATCACTGTCAGTGTGTGTGTGTGAGAGAGAGAGAGAGATTTGTCTTTGAAAAATATACTGTCTCCATCAAAAAATCTTTAATCTTTATAAAAGATTGTCAAAATTGTGTAATACAATTTAATAAATGCAAAGGTTGTCTGATAATCTACACCCCATTAAACCAGGTTCTTTTTATACAATCTATGCATCCATAAGACATCTACTATAGATTACTTCCTTGATCAATATCAGTGTTTAATTGCACATTTTCGATCAGATCATCGTGAGAGGATTGCAGGTCCGTGAAAGTACCTGAATTATTTAGATTACATTTTAAAATGTAGTCACACATATAGAAATATGCAGATAAGTTTATACATTTGATCCAACACTAACCTGTATCCCACTATACTCCGTCAATTACTTATTTGTAGTGCATAGGTTTGAACTATGTGTAGGAGAGAGGATTGAGGGTTCCTGGTGGGCAAACACTCTGCTGTAATGAGGAGGATTGTCTGATCATTACAGACACAGCTCAGAGGTTACTTATCAAGAACTGTGTTCCTGTGTAAAGAAAAAGGTCAGAGATCTCAGGAGTCAGATTTAGTTTGAGCTCTCTGATTTGAAATGAACAGCCTCAGTATCACTGAATGCAAACATGTGACATTGTCAAAGACAACAAATTCATCCTTTCCACTGAACGGAATACATTTAGACTCCCTACAGGTGTAAATAGTCTGAGGGAAGACAACTGCATGTGAAATCCTCTGAATTCTAATAGTGAGAAGGGAAGAGGACAGTCTGTGGAATCTAATGAGGCTCTGGTGTGAAGTGCACTTAAAAAAGGCAGAGACTGGGTCACAATGCAGCAGGCAGCCATGAATTGATGAATGTAAAAGCTTGCATGGAGTATATTGTTGAAACGTATAAATAATATTCGTACTATTCTAGGAGGACCGGTTTGTTTTAATGTTGGCAGTAGCTGATGGAGGACTTTGTCTGTATTCAGTCAAAGAAATTTGGCTAATCGTTTCACAAATTCATTCAGCGCATTTCATTTTTTTTAATGCCGTGCAGAAGCTCAATTATAAATGACGGCCAAACAAGTGATGCAAAATAAGTGAGAGAAAGAAAAAGAGAGAGGAGTCTGCTAACATGCCAAAAGTGTGCTGTTAGTGATTACATTTCACAACAGGGATAATTGCTAATTATGTTTAATGTGTTTTTTCCTATTATTTATTTTTATTTGATTGAGAAAAATATAAATATATGAGCCTTGAAGAAAAGAAAAACGATTATCCATGGTATCTGCAAATTACAAATTTAAATGATTTCTACATTTTCCATTATAAATATACCATATGTGTACTGGCTAATTAATTACACCTAATAAACCTAATAAATTGTAATACATCAAACTTATACTTTCATGCCATTTATAATGAAACGTTGGCTGTAGTTCTAGCATAAGCTATTGCACCAACATCATTATGTTCTCTATAATTATTGAAAGGAGGGATCATTTTGGGTTGTACTTAAGGTTTTGGGTTGCTCTCAAGGGTTGTACAGAGATTGACATGTCTCAGACCTGCGATGCTCAAAAATATGTTTCAAACTTGAGCATTTTCATTTCAGTCTTTCAAGTCTGTTTAAAATGCAGCTCTAATGCTGTTTGTTTCATGAATCATGAAATTTATATATATATATATATATATATATATATATATATATATATATATATATATATATATATATATATATATATATATATCATACATGATATATTTTTAATTATTAAGATGATTATAAAATAAATAGAAAAATTATTATTGATTGAAAAAACTGGCACAAAGCACTGAATAGAAAAAAATACATCTTTATCCAGAGTGTCTGGCAATCAGCATATTCATGCAACATGCAATTATTATTATTAGTATTATTATTATTTATTTATTCATTTTTCATAAAGGCATCAAAACACTATCTGAAAAGAAGATGTTAAATGATAGTAGTCTGATATATCCGCATCATGACAATTTGCATTGCCTTGTTGTGAAGTTTTATCCAGGTGCTTATGTGTTTCTTTGTATTTTTGTATTTACATCATGCAAGAGTGAGTCATCCAGGACATCTGTGCACCCTTGGTGTTCATCTTATATTTATTGCTGTGTTTTGGCCAGTGTACTAACTCTGGCTGGATGGTCTCTAACGATTTTGACAGGCTGGAAAACATAATGCAAAGATCAGGTAATAAAATACACGAAGAACACTGAATGAATCATAACACCGAGATGTGTGACTTTTGTTCACTATACTGTCTTTTAGATGGATAGCAAGGTCTAGTGGGCTAGTTTTCATTATTCAGCCTTGTAGACGAGTGAACCTACAGTGGAGAGGGTTTGAACTTTTATTGGTACTTATAACTGGGGCAGTTGGACTATTTAATATTTTTGTTTGTTTGCTTGTTTATTTGTTTTATTAATGATTCTGTTAAACTGAGGAAATGAGAGCAGACAGTTATAATCCTCAGGGTCACATACACCCAAACAGCATGTGATCATACTAAATAATTCGTCATTACACTACTGGTGTATTAATTAGGCCTACTGCTTGGGGCATATGATGCACTTTGAAACACAGCCTCGAATCCTCTGTGAAGGTGTGCATTTGCAAGTATGAAATTAATCTGCAATGTGCAGCACAACTGACATTATAAAATGTACATTTAGCGATTTTTTTGTACGTCACAAACTCATAAATATTACATCCAGCATTTTCATATGAAAATAATGTACTACTATAACCTTGAGAGCTTGCAGTTGGGTGCACACTTGACAGAAATTCCAAATATTACATATGGCACAATGGATGATTCAAAACATGATAAAATATGATTAGATAAAGCATGGCAAATTAATAAAACTTAAATAGCTCAAGTGTTAACATCATTTAGAGATAGGAATATACAATTTCAGTGTTTTACTGTTGACTCGAAGTAGTCTAACTTACCAAATATAAGTATAGCAACGCCTGAACACAACACGAGTTGGAACTACAAATGGAACGAAAGATGATAATTTCTGAAGTAAAGGGGAAAAGGGGCCAGTGATATAAATTGATTTTTGACATTTGAGGAAAATCAAACAAAGCGGTATGCTTTTCAAAAGCTCAACATGACAACAGCACAGAGGACAAAAAGCTGCTCCATTCCTCAAAAAACTACAACAGAAGCATAAACCGCCTAATGCTTCATTATATAAGAATAAATAATGAAACGGCATGCTGTTATAAGCAAATCATCGAGTGGAGAGTGCTGTGATGGAGCCCAGTGTAAAGCAAAATATTTATTTTCCAATAGCATCACATGATGAAACATTATATGCTCTTCTTCCAATTCAATGATTATAATATCTTTTTAAAGTGTCTATACTGTATTAGTGTTGTCAAAAATAGTGATATTTCGATAAATATCGATACTGAAATATCTAAATGGTACCAGTAGTAATTTCCTGAAGTATTAATATATACATATTTCATAGTATACAAGCTTTTTATTTATTTTTCTTAAGCTGAGCTGTCGCTTTCACTGTAGTGCAGCAGTGGGGTGGTGTGGGAGAACTCGGACAGGTTGAAGTTAGTGGATGTAGTGCAGCAGTGGGGTGTTGTGGGAGAATTGGACAGGTTGGAGTTAGTGGATGTAGAGCAGCAGTGGGGTGGTGTGGGAGAACTTGGACAGGTTGGAGTTAGTGGATGTAGTGCAGCAGTGGGGTGGTGTGGGAGAACTTGGTTGGAGTTAGTGGATGTAGAGCAGCAGTGGGGTGGTGTGGGAGAACTTGGGCAGGTTGGAGTTAGTGGATGTAGTGCAGCAGTGGGGTGGTGTGGGAGAACTTGGACAGGTTGGAGTTAGTGGATGTAGAGCAGCAGTGGGGTGGTGTGGGAGAACTTGGGCAGGTTGGAGTTAGTGGATGTAGTGCAGCAGTGGGGTGGTGTGGTATAACATGGGCAGGTTGAAGTTAGTTAATGTAGAGCAGCAGTGGGGTGTTGTGGGAGAATTGGACAGGTTGGAGTTAGTGGATGTAGAGCAGCAGTGGGGTGGTGTGGGAGAACTTGGACAGGTTGGAGTTAGTGGATGTAGAGCAGCAGTGGGGTGGTGTGGGAGAACTTGGGTGGACAGGTTGAAGTTGAGTGAGGGGGTGTTGTGGTGGTTCAGTGGATGTAGCAGCAGCAGTGGGGTGTGTGGAGAACTTGGAGGTTGAACAGTTGTGGGAGAACTTGGGCAGGTTGAAGTTAGTGGATGTAGTGCAGCAGTGGGGTGGTGTGAGTATTGATTGGCCTAGTATTGTTGCTGATATGAGTGTTGTCTTGTTTTGTCACCATAATTCTTTAAGTTAATATAATCTGACAGAGAAATCTTAGAAACGAATACAAATTGTTCACTATAATTATTTAAATATGAAGTGAATGTCTCCTTTCAACTTCACCTCAACAATTATAAATTGTATAATCTTTGTTAAAAACAACACCTTTTTAATTTGTATATTATCATTTGTATACGAAATTGAGAAGTGTATATCTATCTATCTATCTATCTATCTATCTATCTATCTATCTATCTATCTATCTATCTATCTATCTATCCATCTATCTATCTTCTGCAGTAATCTCCTACAGGAGCAGTAAGAACAGAAGGACAGGCTCAATTCTCTGCCTGTTTCCTCTGACTTTATGTGCACCCGTTACAGCAGAAGCCATTACCCAGAATCCCTTGGGCTCTCCTGGCTCACCATGATTAAATGCCCCTAGCTTGGAGTGCCTGAACTGAGCTCACCCCTCCGTGTTATTAAAATGTTGAATAAATGACTAAAGAAAGCAAACGGAAAAATGAAGCCGTGTCCAGAGAAAATTGCAGCTCTTTTTTTTTTTTGCTTTCATTCAGGTGTAGGTTCTGATCTCAGAGATAAATGAAAATGCAACACAACCCTTATCAGTCTGCTTATTTAGACCGTGAATTTGCTAATCAGAACAAATTGGAGAAAGTGTGCTCAGTGGTTTGACAGTATCCGTGTTTAGGTAATGACACGTGCAAATGCACAAACCCGTAACACTCCAAAACGCAATTCACAACACAAAAATGTTAAATGTCATTGTCTTGAAAATCAAACCGCTAACTTCACTATTTCAAATGAAAGAACAAGCAGCAGGAGGCCATTTTTGCAGCTTAAGTGATGCACTGCATTTATTTATGTGTTTATCACTGTGTGAGAAGCACACTACAGCAGAGTAACAAGGTGACCCTGTGGAAATATATGGCCAGATGCTGCCAAGACTTCCCAAGGTGTTATTTGTCATCTGCAGGCCTCCTGTGCAGAATTTCAGAGCTACTCTATATCAGTTACTTCATCAACCTACACTCACTCTCACACACACCCACACACATATACACACTTTTTTTAGTTTAACATTTTAACATTAAAAAAAAACAAAAATCATTTCAGCACAGTTGGTATTTACCTCAAATGCTGACCTAAATATCTATTAGCCCGATCACTTATTTAAGTGCAACATTTGACTCTGCTGATACTGTACATTTTGTTCAAGAATTGAAGTCTGAAACAACCCTTAATAACATCACTGTTTGGAACTAAATCTGTCTAAAATAACCTATAATATGTACCATCTAACGAGTGCAACTTCTGTGAACTTAAAGATTCCTATATATGCATTATATTATGTAGAGTATGAAAAAAGTTCATACTCTGAGTCAAATTTTGTTTTTCATGTATAATAAAGCATATATTGTGCAATAGATTTCAAAAGGTCCATTTTGAACAGCACATTAGGAAATAACAGCAAAAGCTCAATAGTAGTTTAATGTGACTCTCCTAAATCCTAATCCACACTCCAGAACAACACTGTAACACTAACTCTAACATAAGGTAACACTATTACAATCCTGACCTTTGCCAAACTCTGTTTTAAGATTAAAACCAAACCCTAATCATAATCCGGATATAACACTAGTTCAACTAAACCAAACTATAAGTTTAACTATTAGCAAAGAATTATTTTGTCAGAAATGTACTGCTTCTTGCTTTGCATCACCTCTTGCAAGATGAATAGTAAATACTGTTTAAAATAAGTTAATTATAAGTTAATTTGCTTTAGATAAGACAACATACACATGTATTAAGACTATAACACTCATTTGATACTTGAGTGTTTTCAATTCAATTCAATTCAGTTTTATTTGTAGAGCAATTTTAACAATTTGTCATTGTCTCAAAGCAGCTTTACATAATACTTATGTATGAGAAACGAACATCAGTTTGGCCCTAATTGTTTCTTGTTGAGCAAGCTGAAGCGACGGTGGCAAAGACAAACTCCCTGAGAACAGAAAGAAACCTTGAGAGGAACCAGACCAGAGAACCCATCCTCAATTTGGGTTGTTAGTTTTATTTGTGGTAGGAGGATGTTAATTTTGGAGTGTGGAGTGTATTCATGAATTTGTTTGAGGCGTCATCACCCGGGGGCAGGTCATCAGGAGGTTCGGACAGGACCAAGGTGGAGAGGGGGTCTGGATCACTGGAAGCTCAGCAGTGGGACATGTAACGCAACGGAAAGACATGAATACACTCTACATGCCACAATTACCATCCTCCTACACGTGGAGTGTTTTGAGGTTAAATATTACTGACCAATGTTAGCAGACTATGTTATTAAAAAATGAACATGTAGGCGTCTATTTTTTCCCCATTTTGTTGCTTGAACACAATAACCAAACAATGATCTAATTCACAGAACCCTCAAGCTAAACCATTACCCTATAACAAGTTTAACCATATCTCAGTAATAATCTCAAATGAGGAGTGTCAAACTCAGGCCCAAGGAACACAACCCTACATCTGGCAATTAGCTATGAAACTGGATGTTTTTGAAAGCTAAACGCTTCAGTTCTGAACTTCTCTAGGAATGGACTTTAACAAATTTGCCTATTTCAATCCAAATGATAGAAATATTATATGCAGCAGTAATAGGGATGATTCCAAAGTGTCCATGGTGCATTTAATATCATAATACACTTCATATTACTGGGGCATTCCCACTTGAGACATATCAGATGCATTGAGGCTGGGAGAGTCAAGAAATAAAAAAATATATACACAGTCGGATTGCGTTTATTGTAAAACAACAAACTATGGCACATAACATTTATTATTTTACACATTTTTCAATATGTCCACCTTTTTCACAGCCATTCTCTTATCCCAATGCAACATGGTAAAAATGCCTCTATCCCAAAAGCACTTGCTAAATTCAAAAATAGTGGAAACAATTTTTCTCTGTCAGAAAATAAAAATCTCTGTGTATAGTCCTTTATACGGTGTCAGTGAAGCCTGTGCGGGTTTGAAATCTATAGCTTGGTGTTCCTTGACTAGGATAATGTGAAGACTGAGCTGGCGTGAGTTGTGTCAGACGGTGAGAATTAGACTCTCTCAGGTAAGGCACAGACTCTCACTCACCTCCTGGAGTATTGACTTTCATACAGATGAAATGTAATCCATCATAGTGGTGTTCTGGGCTCTCTCCTTTTACACTTATGGCAATACAGACAAGCTCAGATGAATACAGTATTCACATCCAGTGGAGAATTTCAATGATTTTCTTTTTACGATACAACAAGTAGAAAAAACAATTTTGGTCATGTTTTTAATTTTGCACGTTTTTAAAGTAAACTGAATTATAAATTGTATTTGTAAACACAATAAAGAATGGAAGAAAGATCTAGGGTTAGAAAAAGTTTTTTCCTCCACAATATTAGTTATTGTGTGCAATGCTTTTGTCTTCAGGCGTCTCTTTTCTTAAACAAAGTGCTAACTGAATAACTGAAAATTCAATAAATCAATAAAAATCTATTTTGTTATATATATATATATATATATATATATATATATATATATATATATATATATATAATATAATATATATATATATATAAATACATTAAACTATTTGTTTTGTGGTACACAATTATAGTACTGTAATAAGTTGTATAGTCTTAAGGTATTTAACCACTCCAGTATTTATCAACTATGTAATGAAATCCTGAATGCATATCTTCACCAATAACTGTAATGAATACTGCACGCATTCTAACCACCAATAACTGTAATGAATCCGCATTCCAACATCATAATCTGTAACGTTTTAATATTGGGGAAAATGAACGAGGAAGGTGTCCCGCTATTATCCACCAATATAATGTTTAATATTACGGGGTAATTAACCAAATGTTTCTCCACCAGTCTGGTAACCGACAATTTAAGTTGAATTTACAACATGTACATCCAAATACTCATATTAATTATAATGGTTTATAATTAATTATGACTACTTGAATGTTAGATTGAATATTAATGGAATCAATAGCTTAATTATTTGATCTGTTCGTCCGGCGAGCAGACAATATAATTATTCATTAATCCCAAGAAAAGTTATCTTCCTGGCCTAGAAAATAACTATTCTAATATAATACAAGTTGTAATTGAGCAAGGTAGCAAGATCAAAGATTCATTGACTTGTAATTGTGAGGCACAAACAAAGACAATCACTTGTGTATATACAACATTTAATAGACGGCACATGACACACTAATCTATGACAAACATCTATATACAATAGTACTGAGGGGAAGAAAGTGAGAGAGAGAGAAAGAGGAAAAAGACAGACGAGAGAGAGAGAGAGAGAGAGAGAGAGAGAGGGAGATATAGACGGCGAAGTTGAAGGAAACAAATTTATCACACCTTGATGAGAATCGTAAAGAGGAATTCAAATTCACCTTAATTAAAAGGGGCTTAACTTACAGACGCTGAATTGATCAGCAGCGTTACTTGCATTGGGTTTGGAAGCTGAACAAAAGTCCGGACGATTCGAGGTGTTGAAGATGAAGTCCTGAAGATGACGATCAGGAATTGCTGTTTCTTTGTCCTCCGCCGGTGTCCCCCCCCCCATCCCCCACGTGGGGGGGTGTCCCCGCGTGGGTTTGTTCCGAGTTGTTCCCTCTGCGTTGTTCCTCTCTCCGGGTTGTGGAGAGTGTAGACAGAATTTATGGGCCTGGGGTCACACCCAACTTTTGGAAACTAACCAATGCCATGCCATGAAACTTGAGCAGAAAGGTATTTCTTTGTCTATGCCCAAGCTCATTTGCATATTGGGAATGGTTTAAAAGTTAATCAAGTTATTTACTTGAAATATGAATTAATGAATTGAAACCTCTTACAATTACATCATCTTCATCATGGTGTAGGAAATGTCGAATGGATCAATTAGATACCAAGAACGGCCAAGTAGACATTGTAACAACCAAAGAATTATATATAAGTACTTCTTACTTACAAACATTGGTTGATATGCAATGAAAGAAAGAGATCATTTGAAGATCATTTGAAAATGGAAAAGAATGAAAGAGAATGGAAGGATGCACGGGAACTGATCAGCCATAATACTAATACAATGTCATCACTACATGATTAATATGAAGGATAATAACAATGTTCTAGAAATATAATCATTATTTTGATGAATCCTATTGTTTGATCACTATTAATTATTAAAACAGTATTGTTTTATAACTCAAGTTTATAGAACAATAAGAATAATGATGATAATTTCATAAAACATTGTTTAAGTTAACACACAGATTATGAGTTTCAGCATGATAAAATAGAATATCATACATGCATTACATGTGCGTGTGTGTGTGTGTGTGTGTGTGTGTGTGTGTGTGGCTGAGTTCATGAACTGTGTCACATCCTGTGGGGGTTTGTGTGTGTTACAATGGGGATTTGTTTGAGATTTAAATGACAGTCGTAAACTTGAGTATTTTGGGAGGCATAGAAGTCAAAGGTGATGGGCCAGAAGTGCAGATAAGATGGGGCCTATCTGTGAATGGCCCAGCCCGACTAGGAGCCAGGTGTGGTCGTAAAATATGGAATGTGATCATTAGAAATTTTGTCGATCCAAATGCACTACAACTATTATAACATTAATATCAACTATTTGATTATATATAATTAATAGACCCATGGGGATAGACACATGGGCATTTACAGTACATTTATGGTATTTGTCAGATGCACTTATCCAGAGCAAATTTTATAAATTTTATAACAGTTATATAGTCAAGTCAAGTCAAGAGGTTTTTATTGTAATTATAATTGATTCAACTGAGCAGTTGAGGGTCCAACAGTGGTAGCTTGGTGATGCTTCACAACTTTCCAATCAGCAGTGCAGTGTCTTAAGCACTGAGCTTCCAGTTCCCATGACATTAAGTTTCTTGACAGGTCTATAGCAGAGCCATGGCGTTCTGTAGACTGCCTTAACTGGGAAGTCTCTTTGAAGTTTTTCTTGTGTGTTGCTCATTTCGATGCCTAAGCTAGCTCTGATATCATAAATAGCAAACTCCACTGACAGGATCAAATACTGGGCAAGTTTGTGTCAGAGCTGGAGAAACATCATAGAGAACAGTCATATTTTTTTCCTGAAAAAAAGAGAAATAGAAAAAGATCAACTTTATTATTTTCATATTATTGCTTTGTGCTGCAAAGCAATAATATGAAAATAAAAATGAGGAAGGAGGAAGCAAAAACCAGAACAAAAAATTCAGTAAAACAGAGTAAATAATGGGGTGTAAATGTTGAATCCAATATAGCGGTATATTTTCATTACTAAATTCCTTAACTTGATGTATATGAAGAAATTAAATTATTAATTCAATTATATTATTGAAGCTACAGTTTAGCATTTTACACATTCCTGAATGTTATTTTATGCACCATTTTAAGCTGCACTTTAGGAAACGATTTATCTCACAGCATCCATGCTCTCGAAATGAACAAGCAGGGTGTTCATCAACAGTGTAGGCAGAAGCTCTGCATCCAAGGTCTTTACTGCTCTTTATAGCAGTGGTGATGAGTCATATTTAAAACCTGCACAACAGGAGAAAAAGTTGCCATGTTGTCCTCCCATTTATAATATACAGTCATTGCTCTCACCTAGGCTGATATGAAATGAAAAAAGCACAGATTTAATTGCATTTATTGAATATTCAACTGTCATGTTTCACTATACTGCACTGCCATTCAAAAGCTTTTTCAGGATATTTCTGCTTGGTAATTTTGTAAGACCTTCACAAATATCACAAAATCTGCATTTTAATGTAGACAAATGCATTATTGTTGCTTGTGTGTGTGCGTGTGTGTGTGTATGTGTGATAATTGTGCGTGCTTTGTCAAACACCAACATTCAAGGTTGTTTGTATTTGTGTTATTATCCCAAAGAAAAGCTTCTAAGGTTCTTCATTAGTTCCACTTCAGCTGATTAGAATCTTCACCCTGGATATTTTTTTGTTATTTAGTACTCCATTTGAACTTGACTTGTGATCCACAATTAGAGGTTTACGTACTTGAGTATTTCACATCAATTAATATTCAATTCATCTCAATGTTGATCCCGAATGAGCAAGCCCGCAGCAACGGTACAAGAGAAAAATAAAACTCCCCATGAGAACCCAGGGAAGAAACCTCAAAAGGGAACAAGTCCTTTTATGATTATAAATAATTCCAGTTTACCAATTTAGAAGAATGAAAACAAACAGTGTTTAGTCTGTTGAGGGAATGTTGACAGAAGGGATGGGCACTGAATAGTTTTCATGAGTGTGTGAAACTTGGGGCATAAACTTTTTGTTTTGTCTTGTTTAATTTCGTGGATCCATGTGACACATTGTGTAATGAAAAGCAATGAATGAATGTGATGAATAATCAAGTGTTGTAGGATCCAAACAGAAGTATCTGGATGAATCCGATAAGGCTGTGGATGCGTCAGAACCTGGAAGGAACGTCAAATTTATTAAAATAATTTTGATTCATTGAGACATATGTGGCATGTCGGCACAGCAGAACACATTGCTATCTCACATCTAGGGGTTCCCTCCCATTACTCACATTCTCCCTGTGTTCTCCAGATGTTTGCTTTTATTTTATCTGCAGATGTAACCATGTTCGCATGCATTTTTAAACATTGTGTTGTGATGCACATCTTAATACCGTTGTCTATGTTTGAGACAGACAGAACCATACTCTAGACGTCTGCCCTCAGGGAAGTAAAAAGCATCTTGAAAAGCTAACTACAGTCCAACGTTGAAAATCAGAGGAAGACTTAACCTTTCATCCCCTTTTGTCTCAGACCAGAGAAATAAAAGCACATGAAAGCAGAACCCCATCATCCTCAAACAGCTTTAGGACCTTGACACAGATCAACGTGGTGTTCCTTTGGCCCTAGCAGGCCGACGTTTTGTCAACATGGGCTAAGCTTTCGGTTAGCGATCCGACATTTTGGCCTCTGCTCTGCCCTGAATAACAATGAAGAATGAGGAGCTTGGCCAGTCTTAGCAAAGGATAAGACTCTGGCTTATTGTCTTTACCTGTTGGCCTGCAGTGCGGGCTTATACTGAACGTGTCACCCATCATTAAACAAAGCAATACAGCACAAATCCGTTTGGCTCATGTGACACTTCAAACCTGAGCTTAACCACCAGATTTCCTAAACCTTACCCCTCAAATATGGATGAGGCAGCATATTTGTACTAAGCTTGGAAAAATATATTTCCAAAATCCAGCAACGCGATGCTTTAATATTGTACCAGTGAACTGTTTATTTTTGTCCGATAGGAGTAAATCAATTCGAGTGGATTTAACATGATAATCCTAATGACGTTTCACAGTCCAGAGGGCATCATCAATTCTCCTTTAAACAAAGCTGTTATGGATCCCTATGACACTCTACGGATTACTGACCAGATGTTTTGAGCCTTGCTTCTCTGACATGGATGAAGCTGCAAATTACTTTGTCATACATTCTAGAAAAAGCATTCAAATGCTATTTTACTAGGCACAATATTTGTCACTTTCTCCATACGATAAATTATACGTTTCAACCAGCGGGACACATTCATCTTTTGAGACTTGCATTCCAGCATTCATAAAATTACTCAGAAAAAGAAGAATTGTGAATTCCTGCAATATGCATTATGCACATTCTTATGAAACCTTATGAAATCACTCTATGTATAATCAGACACTTAACTACCATCCATCACAATGTCTGGCAGCTAATCTAAGAATTGAATCTGTATGTGACACAGCATATCTAATCAGGACACTAATTTGCTGTAAACTAATGAACACTGATTCGCACTGATTTTCCTTATGAAAATATATTATCAGTTAATTAAGTGACATTTTCCCAAATTGTTCCATTGTGTTCAAGCATACATACCAAAATGCTCAAAATTAGATTTCTTCATTTTGCTTTTTGATATATGTATTATTATTATTATTATTATTATTATTATTATTTTGTCTATTACAGTAATCTTGTTTAGTTCATTTGGCAAATGAAAAAAAAAAAATAATAATAAATAATAATAAAAAAATAAAATAATAATAATAATAATAATAATTTTTCCAACAAACAATCTCAAAATGATATAGGAACGGACATGATGAATTGAATGACACACAGAGATTAATGATAGCATAATACAGCACATTATTCCAAAAAAAATCGAATCAAGTGACCAACTTACTGTTTGTAATTCTTTAGTTATTTGACTGTAAGGTTTATTTTGCACTAAATAATGGCAGAAATCAACTTCCAGGAAGTCAAGAAAAAAAAGATTAACTGGAAAAGAACTGATCAATATATGAACAGTCAATAATGATGTGATTTTCAGGGTCTATACAATAAATTAACATAACATTATTTAATCTTAAATAGATTTATATAAATAATGTTTGCTATCCTTTTGGCAGTCAATAACATACACAGGGTCAGAAAACAGCAAATAGCAAGACAGTGCAAAATCATAGAGTGAAAAGCAGAAACAGCAAAAAAAAAAAAACTATGAAAAATATCAAACATAGAATAACAAGGCTAGGAAAAAAACTAAGCTATGGAAGCAAAGTGTGTGCTTTGCAAAGAGTCGATAAATGAGAGACCATTATATAAGTGGTGTGTTTATGTGTGTTTGTGTTATTGGAAACAGTTGTTCCTAATTAGAAATGGGGTGACTAAAAGTCACGCAAATTTATTTTCATATGCAGTGACTTCAGAAATTTTACGAAAAACTGGTTACAAATTTAATCCAAGCTCTACATACGCATGGCCATATTTATTATTTATTTTTTCGCC
Source organism: Kryptopterus vitreolus (assembly GCA_030449085.1). Lineage (NCBI taxonomy): Eukaryota > Metazoa > Chordata > Actinopteri > Siluriformes > Siluridae > Kryptopterus > Kryptopterus vitreolus. Next base: position 9,350,514 of record JACRUU010000016.1, read on the forward strand.
ATGTTACGCCCTGCACATACTCCGACAATGAGTAGACCACTGCCACCCACATTATACTTTATTCTAGTATGGCAAAAAAAGTATATTCTCCTGCGGTCCCACGTGCCCCCCAGGCATCACACCCCCCTATTTGAGAAGCACTTGCATAGATGTGTGCATGGTTGTTTGGTGTTGAACAGAATAAACTTGGAATGGCAATTTCTTTTATGCACTGCACATTCTCCAATAGAAAGTGTTTCAGATTTCATTGGACCACTGAGGCTGCTTTCAGACCCACGACTAAACAACAGCTATTGTTTTTCTGTACCCCGAAAGCTTATTACAGCAGAGAACATGGTCGTGGGCTGACCAGCATTTATTGCAGAGGGACATGACAAATCTCTTTGGGGAAACACACTGGAGAGTTGCTCAAATTAAACACAGCAGTCTAACGACATCAATGAGGCAAAATGCCACCAACTCAGTCCAATTTGGATTAGTGCTTTTTTTTTTGCAATGTCTGACATTTGAAGATGAAAAAAGCCAACGAATAGCCTCTTCTCGTGTATTTCTCTTCCCGAGGGAGAATAGATTTATTTCTGAAAATGAAAAAAAAAAAAAAAAAAAAATTCTGCTCACTCTCTCTCTTTGCATTAAATAGTCTAATAAACAGGGACAGAGACAGAGCTCTTAGCTATCAGCAGAGAAAAGCTGGACTTCACTTCACTAATCTGCAGAAGCTCGACTACTCTAATTCCTCCTATATATATATATATATATATATATATATATATATATATATATATATATATATATATATATATATCTATATATATATATATATATATATATATATATATATATCCATACACATCCATACAGTGTTTTTCATGGGCTAGATATTGAGGTTTGAAGAGTCAGCAGACGCCATAAATTATATGAAGATACATATGAATAATATTTAGAAGAAGAAAAGTTTTAGATGGATGCAAAATTGCTCGAGGCATGGATAAGACAGTGAAGCTTTGGAAAGAGAGAGTGTGAGCAGTATGGAGTATTCATATGAACCCAAGTAGTCACATTTTGAATAATGTAGAGTTTATGTAAGAATTAAACCTGAATAGAGTAAAATAATAAAAAAAAAACATCACATTAAATTAAATAAAAACATTAAATGCTTACTAAAAAGCATTACACACTTAGGACACATAACCTACCTATCGAAAGCACACAAATCAAATTGCGTATTAGATACGCAGAATGCAAAAGGCACTAGCTCATACTGTTAAAGTAACATTAAAGTAACATTTCAGTAATGTTTAAAAATCATGAATGTTTAAGGCAGTCAGAGAGCCATTTATGTAGTTCCATAATATCAGTATACTGTAGATACAGTATAAACACTTACTATATACATACATACATGCATACATATATACATACATATATACATACATACATACATACATATTCACACCTGTTATTGACCTAGAAAATTTTCCTTATTTTTTCAATTCTAACAAAACACACCACCCCCTGCTGGCACACTCAGATTATTTTCAATCAAATTGCGGAATACCTGCAGCTATCATAATTGGAATTAACCAACTGTATTTTGATTTCCAAAATGCAAGAAGGAATAATATTAACATATCGTGCTGCTTTAGTTCTTTTTATTTTTTGTTCTTATTTCATGCTGTGAATTGTTTATTTCAAAAAGGAATCTCAATCAACTCGCTTTTTTAAATAATAGTATGTGAATCATGTGATTCAGCCCTTCATTAGATCTGGCTATCAGTCTTTATTTTAATAAAACTATGATTGCTTTGGCATTAGGCTGCATTATGAATATATCTTATATAAATGCTATGGTGATGTTATGAGGGCTTCAGATGTTCTGAGTCATGCTTAATGAATTACCTTTAGGAAATGGCATATTTACCATGGAACCAGTTTTTTTTTAGATTAAAAACAAACATTGCTTCCTAAAATGTAATCCAGAGGGATTACTGAAAGTATCTCATTTGTTTCTGTGTATTTATTTGTATAATATGAATGTGAACTATATGGGCACCATGGCAATCCAACATATAACCAGAAACATTCCATGACTTTTATCTAAACTTTGATTCACATATGTCAGGGGCACAGTGGCTTAGTGATTAGCACATTCACGTCTTACCTAAAGGGTTGGGGGCCCTATTCCTGCTTCTGCCTTGTGTGTGGTTTGCACGTTCTACCCGTGCCCCAGGGTTTTTTCTCCAGGTTCTCCAGTTTGCCCCTGGTCCAAAAATATGCACAGTAGGTTGATTGCCACTTTGGAAAAATTGTCCCTAGTGGTTGAATGTGTGTGTGCCCTGCGATTGGTGTATCCTGTCTTGATGCCCCAAGACGTCTGAGATAAGCACAGGCTCTCCGGATAAAGTGATGATAAAGTCACACAACAAAGCAGAATGTCTATCAGTGCCTTTCTCTGTTAATGGATTTGGGATCATTATTTCTAAGGTTGTGAATTGAAATCACTAAGCATTTCAGAACACTAATGTATATCAGTGAAGTGGCTTATTTCATATACCTGTTAAGTCTTATAATATCTGGGAGAGGTAGAGGCATGAGGTTAGGCCTTGTAGGTTCAGAATATAGCCTGCAAGGCATATACGTACAAGAGTAAAACATAGTGATATGTGCTCTATGCTATGAAAAGGATGATATTTATCTTACTGTGGCCTGCAAGCTTTAATATTCGAAATACAGTAATACCTGTGAATATGCTGATCACTGTCCAAATATACAACATAAAGGAACTGATTCAAGAAGCAAGACTCTAAAACAACATGAAGCATAAACAGTAAAACCATCTGACCACTTCATAAAAATAACCAAAAAAAACAACAACTATGAGTATACATGCATATATAACTGCTAATTATCATAAATGTATAATATGTGAAATGCCTTGTGATGGTACAGCAGCTTATAGAAGATGTAGTTCCTGTCCATAATTCTAACAGGTGGCATATCTTTTTTTCTAACATGGTTGCATTGCATCATTTGAATTGTTATATAATTGTATAGAATTATATTCTCATAAGCACCTTTTGACAATATACAATATTAAAAGAGTATATGAATACAAAATGTTCACAAGTTAGTGACACAACAAACGGTGGTTAATAGTATAGAAGGCGCCTTACAACGTCTCTCTGAATACAACAAAGATTAAAAGCAACATATTCATTCATTCATTCATCTTTTACCGCTTTATCCAATCTTCCCTTGAGTCACGCGGAGCCTGAGCCTATTTCAGGCGTCTATGGGCATTATAGGCATAATGGGCATGGAATGCCAACCCATCGCAGGGCACACACACTCACAACACACACACCAAGGTGTCAATCAACCTACTGTGCATGTTTTTGGACCGGTGGGGAAACAGGAGAACCCGGAGAAAAACCCGTTGAGGCACGGGGAGAACATGCAAACTCTACACACGCATGACAGAGACAGGATCGAACCCCGACCCTGAAGGTGTGAGGCGAATGTGCTAACCACTAATCCACAGTGCCCCCTAACAGCAAAATAATTCAAGGAAAAAATGGAACAGCAGAAGTTGCAGGACTGCAAGTAAGAAACTTGAGTTCTGATCATTTGCTATACATATCTCTTAAGTCGGTTGACATTTGTACAAACAAACAAAAAAATAACATTACATTTACAGTATTTGGCAGACACCATTATCCAGAGCGACTTACAACTGAGCAATTGAGAGTTAAGATCCTTGCTCAAGGGCCCTCCAGTGGAAGCTTGGTGGTGGTGGGATTTGAACTTGCAGCCTTCTGGTCCAGAGCCCAATGCCTTAACCGCTGAGCTACCACCCCCATAAAACAAAAATAAGGTACGTCATAAAAACAATGTGGTCTTCTATGGAAAAATAGTAATTTTCCGGCAACTTTTTGTGGAAAGTAACTTTGTTTAAAAATTTACGGGGACACTTCTCTCACACAAGTCTGTTGATGGTGGAGTGGAAGGATGCTGATGTCTCAGGGATTCCTCATAGCTGTGCTGCCTTCTGTCTCTGCTGTTACAGATAGGCTTGATGAAGCTCAGCTTGCACAATGATTATCATACATACCATATGCCTTCCATTGTGTGCTCCAAACAGAATTAACAGTTTGTGGTGTCTTTTCGCTGAGTTGTACTTTCACTCCTGCTATCCCACATGCTGCCAGTTTGTGGTCCTGATGTGCTCCTCCTGCTATGGTCATGCTTACAAGAACACTTCTGAGGAAAGACTAGTGGCTGGATGTGATTTGGTTCTGCATTGTAGTCAGTATAGAGATCTAAAGTTAGTGCTCGATACATTCTTTTGTTAAAAGCACTTACAAAGTTAACTGAATTGAGTTTGGCTGAAAGAAACCAGGAACTTTATCTGAACTCTGAGAAAAAGGAGATAGAAGATATTAAGGTGAGAAATAAAAAAGTAGTAATAAGTAGTTTAAAGGATCAGTCATTTTCGGACTTGCATGTCAGTCTACTGAAGAAACAGTATGTTTGTGGTTCACTTTGCCACACTGGATGACACATCGCCATGACAAAGAGACATGTCTTTCAGATGGCCTTAGTTCATGCAATGCATGTTTTCTCACTTACTTTCCTCAAAATTAGAGAAAACTGTGTTTAATTAACTGTGCTAATTAAAATGACTATTGTGTATTGCACAACATACTATCTCATATTGGAAACAACCAATTCTTTAAAACAACACACATTTAACATTAACATGGAGTTGGTCTCATTTTGCTACTAGAATAACTTTCAATCTTCTGTCAATATTTAATGGGTTTTGGAGCATTGCTATGGGTTTTTTTTTGTGGGAGACGTTAGTCACGGATGTCTTGCAGGAAGATAGGTGTATTCAAAGCTGTCCATGGAGGTCAGGGCTATGCGCAGACCCCTCAAGATGCTCCAAACCATTTCTTTTTGGACTTCACTTTATACACAGGTGTAGTGTCAAGCGAGAACAGAATTTAGGCCCATTTAAATAAATAAAAAAATCAGCATACAGTAAAATCACATTCTACAGCAGTGGTCAGGAACCTATGGCTGGTCTGACACAAAACTCTTTTATAAAAATGGCTCTCCAGCATTCTCCATTCACTAAAATTGAATAGTTAATCTATCTATCTGTGACCAACTACTGAAGTTTCCAATAACAAACCATGCAACGACAACCATGAGTGGTGATGTTGGAAAGTAAAAAAAAAAAATTGTTGTCTACTTGTGCTCCTTTTATATTCCTGGCTCTCCTTGAGGAGGGTCAAGAGCTATTGGTGTGACTATGAGCTCCCAGCCCTGTCTGCTTATGCCGCTCCGCCCTCTTGCCATGTGCTCTGTGGCTTTCTATAACAGGGGTGCTGGAGTGGAGCTGTCCTTTCAGCACTTGTAATGGTGTGGTGTCTCTTTGGGTTGTCACAGAAACCCACCTCAACTCCGAATCCACTGCCATCAGTGTTTGAACCCAGAGTCCAAACCATCAGGAGCGGCCATCCACATTGTCATGTAGTCTCCCTGCCCGGTGTACCTCAAATGAGAAATCCTTCATGGAAGGCCTGTTCCGCCGTCTCCATCCAATGTCCCCGCTCCAGGTGTCTGTTCATGAGATCTGAGAGGGGAGAATCTTTGAACAAAGTAGTAGTAGTACCCTGCCAATCCCAAGAAAGCATGTACCTGTTTTTTTGACGTGAGTCCGGGGTAGTCTCTCACCGCCTCTACCTTTTCCACCTGTGGCTTCAGCAATCCTCTGCCGATGCGGTACCAGAGATACTGGGCCTCCATCAACCATTTTTTGGGGTTTGTGGTCAACCCTGTCTTCCTGAGTTTGGGCAGCAATTCCTTCAAATGCTGTAGGTCACATGTGTCAAACTCGGTTCCTGGAGGGCCGCAGCCCTGCAGTGTTTTGTTCCAACCCTGCTCCAATATACATACCATGTAGTTTTCAAATAAGCCTTAATGACTTGATTAGTTGGATCAGGTGTGTTTTAATTATGGTTGAAGCTAAAACTCTGCCCTTCTAGAACTTAATATACAAGAGCTTCCTCAAAGTGTGCTAAGAATTTCTCCTACCTTCCTTCATCTTCTGCTAATAAATATGATTTTGTGGGAAAATATTTTTACTAGCCTTTTTTGTTGGTGTTGTAATTGGCTCCAAACCAGGGGGTGTCAAACTAACTTAACTAAACTCAAGCATAATTAAAAACACCTGATCCAAATAATCAAGTCATTAAGGCTTATTTGAAAACTACATGGTATGCATATTGGAGCAGGGTTGGAACAAAACACCGCAGGGCTGCGGCCCTCCAGGAATGGAGTTTGACACCCCTGCTGTAGGTGATCCAGTGTTCTGGAGTGTATTACCACATCATCCAGATATGCAGCTGTGAACTGCTGGTGGGAGCGGCAGGACTATGGTCCATGAGACATTTGGAAGGCCAAATTGGAGGATGCAGTATTGCCTGTAACCTGCTGCTGATCACTGGTCTTGATTCAGTGAGAGGGCCACTTGCCAGTATCCCTTTGTCAGGTCGAGAGTGGAGATAAACCTGGAATTTCGCATGGAGCATTTTGTCCACTTCCTCCTCGATAATGTGGCAGCAGGCTTTGGGGAACCTGTAGGACCACTGACATACAACCGTTCCCTGGGGTGATTTTATCTCTTGCTGTCTACGTGTTGTCGAAAACACATCTGTGAATTGGCTCACCAGCTCTCCTGATGCTCTCCTGATGCTGTGCTGATCTCAGGACCATGAGCAGCACTTTGTCACCAGGTTTGAACTCACTTTGCTGGGCTGATTAGTTATCGGTTCTTTCTTGTTCAGCTTGTGCCTGTTCCATGTGTTCTCTTATGATCGGTGTCACTTTCTCTGTATGAGCCTGCATGTCCCGCATGTACTCAATCACTGAGCGGTGTGGTTGTTCTTCCCAGGACTCCCAGGACTCCTTCCAAAAGAGTCCTTCCCAGGACTCTTTTGCCACATCCAGCAGGCCCTGGTGTCTTCTCCCAAACAGAAGCTCAGTGGGGTGAAACCTGTAGATGCTTGTGGGGTTTCTCTTAACACAAATATAACATATGGGAGGAGGGGGTCCCAATTTCTTCCTTCTTCATCCACCACCCATCCCAGCATCTGCTTCAGGATCAGTTTGAAGCGTTCGACATGTCTGGCATGCTTGACCTGCAACATACGATAAACATCCACCATCAATTTTGACACGAAGGGCATACTTTGGTTGATTATCATGTCCTTGGGGATCTCCACCTCTCTGAAGAGGAGAATCAGTTCTCTGGCGATGCTTTTTGTGTTGGCCTTTCTCAGGGGCACCGCCTCAGGATACCGAGTGGCATAATCCACCATAATGAGTATGTACTAGTGACCGTGGCCAAACTTCGGTAGTGGGCCCACTAGGTCCATCCCATCCTTTCGAATGGGACAACAATCATTGGCATGAGTATGAGGATGGCGGGGGCTGGTTTCAGGGGCAAGGTGCATTGCCGTACTAGGCCAGGCTGCCATACCAGGCCAGTAAAATCTGTTCCTTATCTTCTCCAGCATGTCCCTGGTTCCCAGGTGGCCTCCAAGTGGATGTGTGTGCAAGGTGGATCAACGAGTCAGTTTTCCCTTTTGGTACTACAATGTAATTTGCATGGCTGGTGTGGTAGTAAAAGCCATTTAATCTGACCTTCAGGACTTTTATTTGGAGGTTTTTCAGAGAGTTTTTTCACTCTGGCTGGAGCCACCTCTTGGTGATCTATAACAGGATCTCCATTTTGGCTCTTGGTGTATTTCTGTACGTCCTCTATGTCCATTTCTGGAATTCCACCACCGCATTCCTAAGAGAAAGCCCATAGCGGTCGAGGATTTCTTCCTTCAGAATATCATAGTTTGCAGTGGTCTCCCGGGGAAGGCTGTAGTACGCCAGCTGGGCCTTTCCAGCAAAAGGGTAGGGGGGCTATTACATGCTTACACTCAAAAAGGTTGCAGGAATGAATTGGGATGTTCCAACGGCGCCATTTTGATCAGGAGCCGTTGAGCCTCTTGTTCCATGCTGAGGTGGTAGCATTTTCTTTCTTCAAATCAAGTATTTCCTTTGTGGCAGCTTGCACTCCCTTTGCCAATCCCTGTGTGAATGCCTGTTGTTGCACAAGGTGCTGTAAGATTTGCTCCATGGTGTGCACTGGGTTGGAGATTTCCTTGTTCGTGTTTTAAAACCCACTTCACCAATGTATAATCATCTGAAAAAACACTGGCACCAAACAGATGCAGTTAGAGTAAAAATATTTTGTGCATGTTTAAGTACAGTGTCCAGGATTAGTAGCAGGAGAGGGAGGAGTGGAGGATCCATGGTACATGTGTCAGTGAGGGCATGTCGTTACAGGGTTGCAAATGGGCGTGCGGCCGAGAGATGGATCGGTCTTCATGACTGTATCAGGATTTTGAGCCCAGTGGAGTACCTCTTTGGTTTCCGATATTAGAGACTTCTGGGACTGTTTCGATTGGAGTCCCAGGTAGTCTTCTCCGCTGCTTTCCTCGCTGCCACCTGGAGAGAGATATATAAAGAGATCGGACATTAGTTTGGAGTCTGCTGTCGTACTCGACCTTGTCCTCTTCTCATGCTCCTTTTATACCCCTTGCTCTCCTAGAGGAGGGTGAAGAGCTATTGATGCGATTATGAGCTCCCAGCCATATCTGCTTACAACACTCCACCCTCTTTCCATACACGGGTGCTGGAGTGTAGCTGTCCTTTCAGCACTGGTCTGTCACTGGTGTTCGGAACGCTTGTAATGGTAAAGGGCTGTAAAAATTAAAGTGTTATTAAAGCAAATTCACTTTAACGGCTCTAATTTTATTAATGTGCGATTAACGCAGTGTGCTTTGCTATGTGAGTGATCTAATCCTATAATCTGCATTGTGTTGGCAAATGAAGGAAACCTGGACAAAGAAGAAACAAATGAATAAAGAAATTTCACTGCATCCACTCAAGCTTCCTAAATTTCCCAGAATTACGCCTGCTTCACTCCAAACAGCTATTAGCTACTCACTATATTAACATATATTACCTTATGTAACCTTACGGAAACACATCGCATTCCCAAATCCGTATTAAGGAAGCACATTTTTCTTGTGCTTTTCTTCTATGCACTTATAATCACTGAAACCTGCATGTAAATCACCAGTCTACATGGAAAGCAACTGGAACGTCAACGTGGAACGTTCAACATTGAACTGAAAAAGAAATTAATTAAATAGCAAGAAATGAATACAGTATTAAAAGAATCATTTCCAGAGAAAAATAAATATTAAATAAGCAATCATTTTATTAAAGGGAGATATTTTTAGAGAAATGTATATAATTATAACGTTACAGTTAGTTAGAGTATTATAAACCCAAAAATGATTAATTTATGTTACATTGAATTATGTAACATTATGTAACATGAATTAACTCATGGCAATCCTGCGATTAATCACAATTAAATATTTCAATAGCCTGACAGCTGTAATATGTATATATATATAATGTATGTTATCTTGCTCTGCACCCAGTTTACATTTGTGTCTAAATACCAGTGGAGCCCTTATATAATTGTTGAGGAATCGGAATCACCATCACACATTTTTTTACTAATAGATGCTATAAATGTGTGAGTGGTCTATTTATTCCTGGAGACTGATCAGGACATTATAAGCTCAATAAACAGTAAAGTCTTTGACTGTTCTGTATAAGACAGGCTGTATAGTTCTTTATCATGTCTTTGTTAGACAGTGGAAGACTGGATGCTTCATGGACAATGCATTTGATCATATACAGTAATAGGACATATTTGCAGTATATGACTGAAGGCCTGGATGTTGTGAATTAAACATGAATTTTGGGAATAGCAGATATATAATAAGAACAAAACAAAGATACATTTCCCTCCCACCCAAAAGGGATTTATTTCTCCTAAGGAGCTTGAAAACTTGTTAGGATTTTAAGTATTTTATGATGTGGTATGATGCAGATATGATGTGTTGGATGGCATGGTTTTACCATATATATATATATATATATATATATATATATATATATATATATATATATATATATATATATATATATATATTTTAATAATTGAACCTATAAATCTGTTGTTAGTTCATTTATTCTTTCATCTTCATTCAGTCTGTTTTGATTTATGTGTATTTATCCTTGATGAGCAAGCCTGTATTAATAAGGAAAAACACCCTGAGATGGATTAGGAAGACACCTTTAGAGGAACCGAACTTAAAACGGGAACACTTCTTTATTTGAATGAAGTGTGTCAGCTGATATAAACTCTATACAGTATTTAAAATTAAGTATTGTTTATTTCAGGTTTTAACTCTAACATGCTCCAAAGCTCAACCATGACCACTTTACTGAGTCAAGCTCTTTTGGGGAAAATCAAGAAAATGATTGTGAAAATTGACTTTTGGAACTGGCTGGCTTGATGCCACCTCAAAAATTATTTGAATTGAACAGCATCTGTGAACATAGGGCAGCTGAGCTGCCCTATGAAAGGTTTTACGTGAAAGGAAAAAGGGAGAATAAAACCACCTCGGCATGTCACTCTGAGTTTAGAGAACTTAGAGAGCACATTGTTATTCTGCTGGGTTCATAAAGAGCTGTCAGCACCGAAGCTCTTTCCCCCAGCGCAATCCTTACTGACAGTTCAGGAACTGCAATCATGTGATAGGTCTGTTTCTATGGCAACGTATGTTTCCTTTTCCGAAGCAAAGCACAGAATTTTTCTTTAATTCAGACAATGTGTGGGTCAACAAAAGTGTCTTGTTTCAGGATGCCAGTCTGACGGGTATAAAAATGTCAAAGCACTTATTTCTGAAAGCAACCGAGAGAAATCATTTAGCAGGTGGCAAAAGCATCTTTAAATGCATAATATAAGATTCTTCAACCTATTAATCCACATAAACACAAGTTGCCTTTTTTTCATTAAAGTCTGCAATTATATAGTGTATCAGGTTTATTAGGGTCCTTTGATCACTTTGGTGTACGGCTTATACACGGTGTCCTTTTAGTATTATGAAAAGAGAAATAAAAATACATGATTTTTTTTTTTTATGAAAGCTTTGAGTCACTTTGTTCCTGCTTGATGCTAAACATAATAGCACAAATCCATGAAAAAAAATATGCACTCTTAACAATAAAAAACGATCAAAAGCAATTTAAGGATCTTCTCTGAAGAAAAAGCCACAGCATGCTATTTGACATTTTGTTAATGATGCCTCCCATCATTGCAGTCATTTCTGTAATTATACTGTAATGGACAAATGGCAGAGAAACACTATGAAATGGTGTGGGAGTGTGTGTGTCAATGTATGTTAGGTAGACCTATAGGAATCAGGGTGGAAAAAAAGAAAAAAATCTGTCTATAATCTAACATATTGAAAATGAAAAGTTAAGAGAAAGAGTATTCTATGGCTTTCTGTTTTGTGTACTTTGACACTAATATTGAGAAGATATAAGACTTTTCTAGATTGTCACTTCCAGGAAAACTATAAAAAATATCACTAACACATGCTGGATTTGGTGCTGTGTAAAATATTCTATCATTTCTATTATTTCTCTGAGATATAAACATTCTGCTAGAGTATCTTATCTTAAAGATCTATGGACTCATTTCTCTGATTACATATTACCAAAAATGCAACTATGAAAATACTAAGTGCTTCAATGTAACCTATAATAAATATTTTGGTGATATGCTTTTTGTAATTCAATAGCTTTAATATCAATATTAAAGCTATTGTATAATAAAAATGAAGTACTTCATTATTTTTTTTTACACATCTGTATGCATTATTGATTTTTCCCGGTCACGACTGTGCTGTATCCGGAGTCTGTCTTAACAACAAGCAGGAATACAACATGAAATTGCTGCCAGCGCATGTCAGGGCATCTGCACACACATTCACATCCAGGGTCAAGTGTAATGTTGAAAATCCATCTAGAAACATTTATTTGGAAGTGAGGGGTGATACACATTGCTCCGTTGCTCAGTCATTTATATATATATATATACATATATATATATATATATATATATATATATATAATTTATAATTGCTTCTACTTCTAATCTGAACTTCAGGAAGTAAACGTATCAGAATTTGACGAAATAATTGCTCATGCTCTATATTCCAGGAGCAATTCACTCCTTGTCTTTTTCCTTTCCTCTATCATAAGTGTAATATGTTGAACAATAGAGTAGTAAACAGCAAGAGCAATAAAGCGGTCCATTGGAAGTCACCTCTCACCAAATTAAGATGCATGTCTGTCCTTCGCACTTGTGGCCAGTGTGGAAGGAGGGTTACAACAGCATGAAGAACATGGACCTAGTCCAACTCAGGAGAAGAAGTGAGTTCCAATCACATGAGATTGGAAAGAATAGTGGGCCATTTGCCCCTGAGTGATCCCAATATAGCGCAATAGCCATTTGCAGGTGCTCTGTAATTGAGCGTGCCGGCCAAAGTCCAGGGTCACCGACTTGTGTGCTGAGAGAAGGACAGGTGAGCTAATGTATCCTGCCAGAACTACAGCTCGGCCTGGCATTTCCCACACAAAACTTGTTCAGCTGGAGTTCTTCCATCAGCTACTCAGCCCCAACAATCTGTGAAAAAAAAGTAAAAAACGGTAAAAGAGGACAAAGCCAGAGATGCAAGTTGAACTATGATATTATTAGGCAGGAAAATGAATGAGCTGTGAATTTGCTGATGTCATTTATTTTATATGATACAATGTTTAATGCTGACCAGGCATTAATGGTTAAACCAGAATGTCACTTTCATGCTCTTTATTATAGTTAATACGGTATCGTAAATTAGTCTTTTGTGGACAGTATAAAGTGTAATAGATAGAGAGCGAGAGAGAGAGAGAGAGAGAGAGAGAGAGAGAGAGAGAGAGAGAGAGAAAGAAAGATCAACCCTTTTAACATATAGTAGGTGTTTTCTTGCAAGGACGTCAATGTATGTTAATACCACTGTCACAACTCTTATTCCAACATGCATCAACCAGTTCCTTATCAAGAATTAACAACCATTTGATTGCTTTCCTTTTATTCTATCATTTTATCTCCATTTCTCTCTCCCCCTCTAGCTCTCACTCTCTCTCTCTCTCTCTCTCTCTCTCTCTCTCTCTCTCTCTCTCTCTCACACACACACACACACACACACACACACACACACACACACACACACACCTGTAAATATAAATCTAAGAGTGTGATGATTTTTTTTACAGGTTTGCTATATTGATAAAAGCAGTGATATACACAGTACCACACAAGCAATAGTGGCATTGTAATGAATGTCAGCATGAAAGCGAAACAGCCACAGGTAAGAACATATATGCTGATATCCTAAACAACTGTACATGTGTGTGATATTGCTCTCCTATAACAGTTCTACAAACAGGAAATGAATATCGAAGACTATATTAATTTAAGAAATTAATATAGTCAACGCTGGATAGAGTATTGTGAATTTCTGTGCAACCAGAGCAAATGACAGAAGGTAGTAAACAGTTCTAATTCCAACTACAGTTCATTATATTGAAACTAAGGAATTTACTAAATTCCCTAGTTTTAATGTAATGAACTGTAGTTGGAATTAGAACTGTTTATGGCAAAAGGAGTAATGGAGTGATTCAAACAGTGAAAGGTACCAATACTGTTATCTAAATATCAGCGCATTGCTCCAAATTAATAGAACTAATTGCTCTGTAATGTTTTGTCAACTGTATCTATTTGGTGCATTTTAGCATAGGTGCTTGATATTAATGTCACTGAGCACCAGAGATCTGAAGTAGTGAAATACAAATACTTTGTTACTTGTTATATTAGTAGATTTTTATGCTATCAACACTTTTTCTTCAGTATTTATTTTCCAGACAACTTTTCATTACAAATTTCTGAACCTTATACTGTATTTCTACATTTTAAGCCAGACTTTAGTCACTTTAGTTTTAACCTAGTAGGTGACATTGGTATTGGGCACTGTTTTCAGCCCATCAAACTATTCTTCAACTGGATCTTCCACTGATTTATTATTTCCTGCTTATCATGCATCAGAGGCTATCTTAGAAAACTAACAATTGAGGGGCATGAGGCAACAGGAAGTCTAGCTAACATGAATGAGACAGGGGTGATGTAAAAATGACTGATATCATAGGTATTTATCATTTAAATCATGTTTACAATATCATGTAAACATTCAATCATCAGTAAACAACAGCAATCAACATTCTGGCCCTTTAATAGCAGGTCTCAGAAAATAAGACCCTCAGGAAATATAACCCTGCTATATTTTTGCACCCAAATTGTTATTTTTACGTCTGCACTAAACATATACAGTGGCAAGGAAAAAGTATGTGAACCTTTTGGAATTTCATGGTTTTCTGAATAAATTTGTCATAAAATGTTATCTGATCTTCATCTAATTCATTGGTATTGACAAACACAATGTGTCTAAAAATAATAACACCAAAAAAATCCAATCTTTCTTGTCTTTATTGAACACAATCATTCAACATTCAAAATGGCAGAGGAAAAAGTAAGTGAAACCTTGAGTTAATGACCTCAAAAAAGCTAATTGGAGCTAATTGGTTTTAGCAAACCTGGAGTCTTGTTAAGATAATACGTTTAGAGGTGTGGACTACAGCTACCTTGACTGATAAAAACCCCTCAAACCTTTGGAGTTTGCTCTGCACAAGAAGAACATGATTATGTGAGCCATGCCTCGCCAAAAAGAGCTTTCAGAGGACCTACGATCAAGAATTGTTGATTTACATGAAGCTGGCGAGGGTTACAAAGTTATTTCAAAGACTTTAGAAATTCACCAGTCTACAGTTCGGCAAACAATCTACAAATGGAGACAATTTGGGACTGTTGCTACTCTACCTAGAAGTGGGCGCCCCATCAAAATGACACCAAGAGCACAACGAACACTCATCAATGAGGTAAAGAAACAACCACGAATGACAGCCAAAGATTTGAAGGCATCATTGGACCTTGCTAACATATCTGTTCATGAGTCTACAATACGTAAAACACTGAACAAGCAGGGTATCCACGGCAGGACACCGCGAAGGAAACCGCTGCTTACTAAAAAGAACATTGCTGCACGCCTTAAGTTTGCAAAAGAGCACATTGACACTCCACAGCGGTATTGGCAAAATGTTTTGTGGACTGATGAAACTAAGATTGAACTATTTGGAAAAAACACACAGCACTACATCTGGCGTAGAAAGGGCACGGCATATCGTCATGAAAACATCATCCCAACTGTAAAGTATGGTGGAGGAAGCATCATGATTTGGGCCTGCTTTGCTGCATCAGGGCCTGGCCAGCTTGCAATCATTGAGGGGAAGATTGAATTCCCAAGTATATCAGACAATTCTTCAGGATAATGTGAGAATGTCTGTACATCAGCTGAAACTGTGTAGAAAGTGGGTGATGCAACAGGACAACGACCCAAAACACCGGAGCAAGTCCACAACAGAATGGCTTCAGAAAAACAAAATCCGCCTTTTGGAGTGGCCAAGTCAGAGCCCAGACCTCAACCCAATAGAGATGCTATGGATTGACTTGAAGAGGGCCATACACATGAGACGTCCAAAGAATAATGACAGAGCTAAAGCAGTTCTGCCAGGAAGAATGGGCTAAAATTCCTCCTCAGCGATGTGCAGGTCTGATCCACAGCTACAGGAAGCGCCTGGTTGAGGTTATTGCTGCCAGGGGGGGTCAACCAGTTATTCATTCTAAGGTTTCACTTACTTTTTCCACTGCCATTTTGAATGTTGAATGATTGTGTTCAATAAAGACAAGAAAGATTGGATTTTTTTGGTGTGTTATTATTTTTAGACACATTGTGAATTAGATGAAGATCAGATAAGATAACATTTTATGACAAATTTATTCAGAAAACCATGAAATTCCAAAAGGTTCACATACTTTTTCTTGCCACTGTATATATATATATATATATATATATATATATGCCATTTAGATGACATTAGATGACATTTAAGTCTGATAGAAATAAAGATAAGAAATCAACATTAAAATACATACAACATTAAAATAACATTAAATAAAGATAACAAATTAAGTATATATATATATATATATATATATATATATATATATATATATATATATATATATATATATATATATATATATATAGGTGTACACTCTTGCATCATGCATATCTCTTGGTAGTTAGCAAGTTACTGTATATATGACTCTTATTATATGCTGTATTGACTTATACTAGTACCTAGAAACAGCAGCTAAAGCTGTAATTTTTTCCCCTGTTTCCATGTACACATGGAGGA
The DNA here is from genome assembly GCA_030449085.1 of Kryptopterus vitreolus. Classification (NCBI taxonomy): domain Eukaryota; kingdom Metazoa; phylum Chordata; class Actinopteri; order Siluriformes; family Siluridae; genus Kryptopterus; species Kryptopterus vitreolus. Next base: position 9,366,921 of record JACRUU010000016.1, read on the forward strand.
GGAAATGTCAGAGTCAGACAGGGCAACTTCTCTACTTGTTATGCAGTTGGCCGGTGGCGATTGAAGCTGCTCCACTTTAGAACCCATGAATCCTGCTCTTTGCATCATCCGGGTCTGTCAGGAAATGCATTCAAGAAGTGGCATTTATGCCACAGATGACCAGGAACTGAATTAAATAAAAAGCTTAAAATTCTCCAAGGGGCTTAGTCTCAGCGTAGCTTAATGTGACTGCAGCTAAACACGTGACTTGAGAATGCTGCATGGAAGCTCTTTGCAGTCTCTACAAACTTCCCAGACACCTAGAGAAATAAAAAATAATAATATATTTTCAATACACTTTGCGTCTTATTGTTATTTTCGGCGGCATATACTGTACGAATGTAATTGTATTATGTGTTAATGTATTGCTCCTTTGGTAAATATACATTATATATTTACCTTTACATTTACAGCATTTATCAGAAGTAAAAAAAGTACTAAAAGTCTACATCTAAGAGAAAAAATAACCCTGTTATGATTGATTACGTACTTAAGATACAAGCAACTTTAAACTCAGTTGAGGGTTTTTATTTATTTTTATTATTTATTTTTTGTGATGCCAGTAAAAAAAAGGTACAAGTGTTAGGAGTTGTTGGAAGAATAGGTCTTCAAGCGTTGCTTAAAGATAGCCAATGACTATCCTGTTCAGATGTCCAGGGGAAGTTCATTCCACCTCCTCGGTGCCAGAGCAGAGAAGAGACCTTGAACTAAACATACCTTAGGTAAGATGGTGCAGGTCCATATTTGGCTTTGTACACGAGAATCAGTGTTTTGAATCTGATGCCTGAACTGCAGCTACAGGATGCCAGTGGACATAGCACAGCAGTGGGGTGGTGTGGGAGAACTTGGGCAGGTTGAACACAAGTCACGCAGCTGCATTTTGAATCATTTGCAGTTGACAAATAGCATTTTGAGGTAGACCTGCCAGGAGAGAGTTGCATTAATCTAGCCTCAAAATGACGAGAGACTAAACAAGCACCTGAGCAGCATGTATGGAAAGAAACGATCGAATTTTCCTGATGTTGTAGCGAAGGTCACAAGAGCGAGTCACGTTAGCCACATGAGAACAGAAGGACAATTGATTGTCAATGGTTACCCTGAGGTTACGAGCATTGGCTGAAGGAGAGAGCAGAGGGTTGTGAAGGGTTCTGCTGAGATGAATCACCGGGGATCAGGATATTTCTATAAATGATTATTAATGCAATCAACAACAACAAAAATTAATTTTGGAACTATTTGATTGGTAATGTGGTGTTCTAGGGGTGCCCATTTTTCCTTTGTATCAGTCCACTCTATTGGTGTACACTACATAAAATCACACTAAACTAGTTCACTAACTTCTGTAGAGCTAGTGACTCTACGTCAGGGATCACCAACGTGGTGCCCGCGGACACCAGGTCGCCCCCAAGGACCACATGTGTAGCTCTCTGGCCTGTTCTAAAATCTCATCAGTAAGATGCATCTAAAATGTTAGTTAACTCATTGTGAACTCACAATAGTTAACTCACAATACTTATTGTGAGAAATCATCAGTGTCATTAATTATAATATATATAACTAAAGGCAAATGTGTTATTTCAGGAGAGTGCTTCAAACTGGTAGCCCTTTCTATGACTCAGTATCCATGAAGTAGTTCTCAGGTTCAAAAAGGTTAGTGACCCCTGCTCTAAGAATATAGCAAATAATACTTTTTTTAAAGGAATATGACTTAAAATGTGAAGGGCACTAGTGAAGCAAAGGGGAAATATTTAACAGAACATTTGTCTATATTGTGTCCAAATGTCGCATATAAATATGATGTGTTGTATAAAAGCAATAGGTTGTATCATATTAAGTGATTATATTGAATACTGGCAAGTCTGAGATTACCAACTGTACCTACAGGTGAATGCCTGCTGTGATGTTATTCAGTTTTTATACACATACATTCAGTTTTTAGCATATACAGTACTGTTGCTGGACCTTTATAGACTTACAGAACCATAGACAAGTGCACTTAACTTTTTAAAGGTCATCCATTACCTTTGCAGAGTTCAAATCATCTAGTCAGCTAATCAGACAGACTGTGGTTCAGGGGGATGTAAACTTTACTGAATATATGGACTATAGCTAGATGTTATATAAAATGTTTATATCATAAAATGTGATGTAAAGGTGTTTCACAATCATATATGAGCAAAAGGCATTTCTTAGTATATTAATGCAACTGAACAGATTTGTCTCACGTAATACATAGCAATATAATTTTAAGCATTTATTCTAGTATTCTAGCATAAATTCTAGTATTTATATGACATACATGCATTAGTTCTGTTTGACTATACATGGCAGTAAATAAATGTGAAAAAGAATCAGGGTTTTCACATGATCTTTTTCTAGTAATGTTGCCCATGACATTCACTGTTAATTAGCAGTTAAATCATTTTGGTACACTATATGAGCAAAAGTATGTGTAAATATGACCATCACATGCCAGTCACACAAGCACAAATAATACATAGTGTTTGTCCACGCTAAACTTGCTAATTAGAAAAATAAACCCGAAATTACTTGTGCACAGACTGCAGAGACTGCACTTGAAGAAATTGTGTTGTTCCGTCAAGCAGGCCTGTTTGATTTATAAACTCATATGCGGAAATTATTTTTGGAAAAACATAAGCAGAAATGTAACCACCTTGTTTGTAATGGCAATACAGAAGGACATGTTTTGTTAAACAATTTCCTGTTTAAAAGTTTTTTTTTTTTAAAGGAATCACTTCATAGTCTTGTACAGAGTTTAGACTTACAGACAAAACAAAATTGAATGCGTTATTATTGCTGAAATAGGCTCTTACAGAACACACATTCAAAGGAAGGCAGTTAATGCTTGGAGAAAAAACAAGGACATAAACTTGGTTGCCATCCATAATGTTATAACCTTCAATCGAAGTACTTTTTCTTCTATTCCAGTGAAAGGTTGCTTGAAAGAAGTGTGCTGAGTCAGACATTGCCTTTTATTTATTTCTATGAAACCTCGGTTTTTAACATTGTAATGCCATTTAATGAGGAACGAGATAAGACATATGGTACAGTACCAGACTTTGTCAGTAAAATAGTTGAAAACAAATGTCATTAATTCTCTTTATTCCCAATAAAATACAAACACTTTTTTATGATCATTTTTATGATCAGAACAGGCTGAGGCTCTGTTCATTTTTTATGGTACAATGATAAATTCTAAGTGAACTTCTCAATGTTCTCAATATACAAACAAGTCCCTGAATCATCTCAATTATCTCCCTAGTCAGTAGTCAGGTTAGTGATTAAAGTCAGTCATTTTAACATCTCAATAATCAAATACTTCTAGTGAACTGGAATATTTGCTTCACAAAAACAATGGCACACAAAAACCAGCGGACATTGTGAAGAAATGATGTAAAGTAAAAATATCTTCAAAAATGTACAGTGGAACCTCGGTTCACGAATGCATCAGAATACGAGTAATTCAGTTTAAGAGCCCGGATTTGTAAAAAATAAATAAATAAATGTATTAGCTTACTTGTGAAATTTCAGTTTAAGAGTGAAGGTTCTCACGAGACGCTCACCAACTCTGTGCCGCTCAGTAATGCATTCAGTTAACCCCTCAGTTCCTGTTAAGTTCATAGCGCGAGCATTGTCTTAGCACTGCCTCTAGCACTAATACTCGTTACTGGACAGTATTGCATATAAACTTTAACAGTGCATCTCGAGTATTACAGCACTGTAAGAATGTAATACACAAGAAGCACTATTCAGAAAGTTTATATGGGATACTGACCAGTAATAAGTATTACTTAGTGAGTAAATACTGAACTTTAAGTAACGCCTTTACTTGTCCACGCTGAGAGACAAACAACAAGTCAAACACACTCGCAGATCGGCTCACTTTCCTCCGCCGTCCACCCGACTCTCCTGCAGATCGACACTCTTCCACGCTGGACGGCACACCATTTTGTCTTTGGCTGCCCGAGTGCCCTCGTTGACAGACACTTCCGATTTTCCAGCTCCTACTGTGCTTGTCCCCTTTCAGCGACCTTCCTCTCGGCTCGATGGCTCTCTCCCAGAGGCTGAACGACTCTCAAGCACACAGATGACTCTAGTCAGGTGCAGGTGTTTCTTAGCGTTAGTTCTATATGGCTCCGCCCTTCATTCGAGACCCGTTGGCATAGCCATTATCTACTCTCCTCAAAGGTAAAGTACCCAATCAAAAATGTTTTCCTCTTTTAGATATGAACACACAATTATTAAATGCTATTATTATATAATATTACTGCATATTAGTTATATTATAATTTTTTTTATTTTAATTAAATAAATATTTTTCTGGTCTGGAACGGATTATCCGAATTTATTTACATTATTTACATTAGTATGCAAGCTTCTCATCTAATGAGTTACATCCCGGCACGAATTAAACCAAGTTTCCACAGTATATTTTAATTGTTCGTTTTTTTTTTTTTGTTTTTGTTTTTCAGCAAAATCTAAGTAAAAAAGATCAAAAATCAAATCTAACTCAAGTTAACATTTGTTGTTACCACACATTCATTTGCTTTCAATTATTACACTGGTACAAAGTCACAGATTTTTGTTGAACCAGAGCTAGGTGCTAATAATTTCATATGTAGGTAGAAACATAGCTATTAACAGAAACAGCTTTATAAAAGAATTAGAACGTCACAAATCATCTCAGAAAGATATTGGCTCTGACTGTTGAAAAATGGAAATAGTGAGGTTTTACAATGCAAGTAGTCACCCATCAGAAATTTAGTCATCAGCATCCTATTGTGTAGTGAGCCAGGGTTCTTATCAGTGCCTGAACTCATGTACACGATATAAATCACAGCTTAGGAATATTCCACATAATTCACATTTTGATCACAGAGACCCTACATCCATTTTTCACATGACACTCTAAACAAAGTTGCCAGTCGTATGTATACCATTATTGCATACAACAAAGCACAAATGCCAAAAAGCCATAAGAAATGGCCCATTAGGCTCTCTAGATTGATCTTATGCTTAGGTTACACTATGTGTGTGGTTTTAGTGTGCTGTTTTAGTTCTAGTTTTTCAAAAAAAATTACAGTGGTAGGTAGATTATATCGTGAGTGACTCAGCTACTGAATCTTGTGTGTATAATGCACTGCCCTGGAAGGGTGTCCTGCCAAGGATGTGTATCACTCTCCTTTTTTCAGAAGTATAAGGTCTAGAAAAAGCAATAAATCATTTGTAATTTTGTATTAATTCATTATTTTTATGTTTTCACAGGTGAATTGTTTTACTGTATATTAGCTCTAATTTATTAATCACTAATGCTTGGTGTTTGGATTGTTTCAGTAATACTAGTGTTGCTACTAATTTTCACATGCAGTTTGAGGTTGTCCAAATGTCCCAGACATTTAATCCTCACTAGACCGTCTTTGCCTTGTAATCTTCGCCATCATATTCAGATACTCTTTTAACTCCCCTGTAATACTCTTGATAGTTACTTGGATCAAGGCAGAAATCAGTAACAGACTGCACACCCAGTGGTTTAGCTTTCATCATAGGACACTGTGCAAAGCTGAGAGGGCATTAGTTAATTGGCAATCCTTCTTCGGGTGAAGCAAAAAAAAGGCAAAAAAATAGAGTGAAACATAATCACAGTAGAGGATATAATGAGAATCACAACTCAGCTATATCATTTTACAAATAAAAAAATGGCAGAATATAATGATGCTTGATTACTGCCATAATGAGTCCCAAACAATGTTTGTGTGTGTGTAATTGTAATCTCTAGAGGACACTAAAGCAATAAATATGAACAAACAATACTTCTTAATCATGTTGTCATTAACTCAGTGTAAAGGACTGTGTTCATTTGATGAGCTGTGAGAAATAAATGAAACAATTACACAAGTCTATTAAAAAGCAAATTCAGTGAATTGCGCATTTTCATCTTCTATTGTGTAAATCTATGGCAATTGTACACACACACACACACACACACACACATACATACATACATACATACATACATACATACATACATATATATATATATATATATATATATATATATACACCAAGAGAGGATATTGTACAGTTATTGTGTAGCTCAGTGGTGGGGCTACTGATTGGAATTTCGGGGGTTTGAGCCCTGATATCGCCAAGCTGTCGTATCATGGCTGACCCTGACCCCTGACCCCAGCTTCCAAACAAGCTGTGATATGCGAAATCAATTCACCACCCTTTGCATTCAAAACAGCAGCAATTTTTCTAGGTACACTTGCACAGTTTTTGAAAGAACTAGACTGGTAGGTTGTTCCATATTGGAGTAGTAATCACAGATCTTCTGTGGATGTAGACGTTCTCACATCCTTCTGTCTCTTCATGTAATCTCACATACACTCGATGATGTTGAGATCAGGGCTCTGTGGGGGTCGTGTCACTTCACCTATTTCTTGTTCTTCTTTACTTTGAAGATAGTTCTTAATGACTTTGGCTGTATGTTTGGTGTCGTTGTCCTGCTGCAGAATAAATTTGGGGCCAATCATATGCCTGCATGATGGATAAGTATCTGACTGTATTTCTCAGCATTGAGAACAACATTATCCTGACCAACTCTCCAACTCCATTTGCATAAATGCAGCCCCTAATGTTCAAGGAACCTCCATCATGCCTCACTGTTCCTTGCAGACACTCATTATTGTACTGTTCTCCAGCCCTTTTGACAAACAAACTTTATTCTGCAACAGTTTCAAATGTTGACTAATCAGTCCAGAGAACCTGCTGCCATTTCTCTGCACCCCGAGTCCTAGGTTTTCATGCATACTTTTCTCGCTTGGTCTTGTTTCCACATCGGAAGTATGACTTTTTGGCTGCAACTCTTCCATGAAGACCACTTCTAGCCAGACTTCTCCGGACAGTAGATGTGTCCCACTACACTTCTGTGCTGATGGCACTGCTGGACATCTTCTGATTTCTAAGGGTAATAAGTTGCTAATAAGTTGATGTGTCTTTCACAAGGCACACACACACACACACACACACACACACACACACACACACACTCACACACATTCATACAGTAGGGACAATTTTCCAAGGTGCCAATCAACCTACCGTGCATGTTTTTCGGACCTGGGAGGAAACCGAAGAACACCGGAGAAAAACCCCCAGAGGCACGGGGAGAACATGCAAACTCCACACACACATGGCCGAGACGGGAACCGAACCCAGACCCTGGCGGTGTGAGGCGAATGTGCTAACCACTTAAGTATATATATATATATATATATATATATATATATATATATATATATATATATATATATATATATATATATATATGATATATATGATTACTCATGCATTATTTTCTAATACTCTAACTAACTGTAACAGATATTATAATTATATACATTATATAGATACACCCGTGGTGTAATTTTTGGATAAGCATGAGAGGATTCACGTTGCTAGATGCTTTTTGATAATAAAACACATCAATCACCTCTTTTATATTCCATCCTGAGGAAAGGTCAATGCTGAAATTAGCTGGGAAGGCCACTGACTGAATTTTCTTTATTCATTTGTTCTTTTTTGTTTTTTATTGTCCAGGTTTTATTCATTCGACGCAAAGTGAAGATCGGCAGATAGAAAGGCTGGTGTGTTAATCGCGCGTTAATAAAATTTGTGCAATTAAAGTGAATGTTCATTAATGCATTCCGACACCCTATTGGACACCCTATTCCAGCAACCTATCGCACCTGAAAATGGCACACTTCACGTCACAGTGCAGCAAGGACATTGTTGAGGTCATTACTCAAAAAAGATTATTTCTTAAAAGTTATTATTTCTCCACTACTGGCTCATTTATCAGAACTGCTTTCTCTTCGTTCTCCTCACATGAAGCTATAGTAGGTAGATCGGTAGTGAGCCAAATTAACAAATAAATTAACGATTGTGATTGGTGAGGCCTGAGCTTTTGTCCTTAATGCCATTTTTATATAATTTTTACTTTTATGCTTTAAATAGTTTTGAAATCAATACTTTTACACTTTTACTTGAGTTGAAAGCCTTAGTTGCTACTTTTACACAAGCTGTATTAAACCGTAGTATCTATACTTCTACCTGAGGTATGAGTGTGAATACTTTTGGTACTGACCACAAATTAGGAATGTTTAGCACTAAAACACTAAGGTTTAGCACTAAGGTTTAGCACTAAGGTTTAGCACAAGTATGTGGACAGAAATTGGAGACAGGTTAAATACATTGGAGACAGGTTAAAGACATAAAGAAATATGTAACAGTAAATAAACCAGCATATAGTTATGAATCAACTTTGTTTCTACCTATACAATATTTGAAAAAAAATCTTTATTATTAGAAACATTTTGCCTTATTTCACTCGTATCTAGAGCACCTGAATGTGATCTGCTCTGTAGTCGCGGCTGCAACTGTATTCAAACAGTAACTTTAATAACATCATAAGGACAGAGTTATTAAGTACATGTAATAGCTGATATTGCCCAGGAGAGCTCAGGCAGCGTCAGCATCATTAGGCCTGAGGCCCGAGGGAGCCCACACGGCAACCATGACTAACCCATCATTCACAAATGAGTGCCATTACATGAGGAGCATGAATATTCTCCCTGGTTAGACAGAGTGGAGGAATAATCGAGTGCACTGGACCAAAAAATGAGAAGGCTTCGGTGCGTGCGCAAAGAGAGAGGCAGCAAAACACTCAGCTTCTAATCCTCCATGAGGAGATGAAATGTGCTACTCACACGCATTTTAGACAAATGCCGAACTTCAAAAGCAAATGCACCTCTTATACGAGGTCTCTCAATGCAGACGGGAAGGAGTGATTTTCTAAACAAACTTCACACTGATGTAGCACTTTATCACGTCTACCCTGAGCTATTGTATAACTTCACCATCATGTGCAGGTAACACTGCTCAGATAATAGCTTTTGTGTCATTCTCTTTCTCCCTCTCTAATGCCCACCCTCATTCATCTATCTATCTATTGTTTATGTGCCTAGAAGATATGAAAACTGTAGTCATGCATTTTTGAAACTGTTTTTACTGCACCACCAGAGGCTGATAAATGAGAACTATGGAGCACAATAAAAGAATTGATCAAAATAAATATTACATACATTAATTTAAAAGAGAGAGTGAGAGAGAGAGAAAGAGGATGCACATAAATACTAATTCTCATACTGTGAATGCATTGCTGCATTACTGCAATGCCTGGTTAAGCACTACATATAGTGCTGCACATATACACTACAGGATTTTTATCAGTTACTGACTGTTTATCTTTTTGCAAATATCAATTGATTTGGTGACACAACATGGCATAAAAACTACTGAAATTTCATATGGTGGTGAATGTGCAACCTGCAAATTTCCACAGAGGGCTGTTCAATTCAACTACTAACAGGTTGGTTGAAGTTCTCTGCCATCGTGCTGCACAATAGATGTATATGTGTAACTGTAACTAGTACATTAAAATACAGATAATATTGCATAATATTTAGCATCAATAAATATTTAACTATACAATTGCATTGCTGGCAGTAATTTACCATTCGACATGTTAACATGTATACATACAAATTCAAAGATAAGTGAATCAAAAATGATATTAAATATAGTCTCAGATGTATGTATATCTCAAGGTTAAAAAAGAATTTCAAACCATGCAAATTCAAATGCAAATTCATTCAAAAATCTAGTTCACTAGGAATGCAAATAATGAATAATTAAATGACATTTAAAGAAACTGTTGCTTTTAGAACAGAGAATGAAGAAGTCTGTGTGCATAGCTGAAAGCTCCACAGAAATGCGTCAGCTTATTTAAATGCTTGAGAAGTGAGACAAATCACTTCCAATTCAGACTTTACTTTCGTCATTCATTTTGCATCAAAAACGGTTCCATGTCTGTGTTTCAGGCTTTAACCTCATCGATTGTTTTGTGCTCAGAGCTATCTGTGCACTTGGACGTTCATGGAGTGTTTGTGGGCGTCACTGAAAAGAGCTGTGTTGGAAATGCACTATACACTTTATGGGTGATCGACACTGCAACGAAAGTAGGAAGAAAAGCAGTGTTTCTGAAACTTTTAGAAATAAATCGAAGACATTTCTAGTTTGTTTGCCTTGTGCAAACAGTTCTACAGAACTTCCTTTACATAAAAAAATGCCAGTGTATCAATATAAACATTATACTAAATGTAGGAAATTGCAACGAAGAGGGGCACGGTGGCTCAGTGGTTAGCAGGTTAGCTCACACGTCCAGAGTTGGGAGTTTGATTCCATTTGATGTGTGTGGAGCTTGCAGTCTCTCCCCGTGGTTCAAGGGGGTTTTCTCCGGTCCAAAAACATGCACAGTAGTTTGATTGGTACCTTGAAAAATTGTCCATGGGATGGGTTGGCATTCCATAAAGGGCGTGTCCTTCCTTGATGCACGAAGACTCCTGAGATTCCCCGCTACCCAAGGGTAGATCAGATAAAGCGGTAGAAGATGAATGAATGAATGAATGAATTGCAATGAAAATGCAATGCAATAATTTATATAAAGTCTGAGCTGCAGGGTCAGATCTGGATTCATGCATCATGTGTCAGTATTGATTTACACAACAGGAAATAGTTTCTTTACTTCCAGGTTTGTATGTGTATTGACTTACCACTCACAATCAGAGGATTAATTCACACATGGGAGTGTTACACTGTACAACTGACATTTAAAAATGTTCTTCTGTCAGGTGCAGCAAGAGCAGATTTCATGTAAGATAATCAAATCCATAAATTCCCAAAGGTATCAATGTTTCTCTATTTTGATGAATCACAACATCCAGTACATAAAGCCTGGCAATTTAATATGTACCGTAAATTCTGGACTATAAAGCGCACCTGCATATAAGCCGCATCCGCTCTATTTGAAAAAAAAAAAGCCCCCAAAAAAATCATAAATAAGCCGCACCTGCATACAAGCCTCATCCGCTTTTGAATTGTAAATGTACATGTATGTACCTAAATAGATCCTTTCCTAACCTGTATTTTAACACGGTGTAACGGTGGACGCTGCACAGAGACGCGGAGATCCGGAATTCATACAAAACAGGATTTATTAGAATAAAGAACTCAGGAGACGCCGCTCATACGGAGCGGCCAGACAGGCTAGGGAGCCTTGCGCTCTGCGCGCCGTGGTACCGGGAGTACCGGAGAGCAGGAGCGGTGGCGGACTTGGAAGTCCGAGGAATCGGGAACAGACAAAGGTTAGACATAAACATATATCGAGCGTCCGTGTCCGCGACACTAGGTATGTGCTACGAGCCCGGACGGGGATTGTAGGGTGAACCGGTCTTATATCGGGAGAGGGAAAATCAAGAACCGCTGAGGCGGATTTCTGTGTGTGTGTGTGTGTGTGTGTGTGTGTGTGTGTGTGTGTGTGTGTGTGTGTGTGTGTGTGTGTGCGTGCGTGCGTTGTGTGGGGAAAAGAGCAGGGAGGAGAGAGAGAGAGCACCGAGCAGCAACTTTGCTGATTAAAACGGGACAGAACGAAGAGAAAATAAGCGCTATTTACAGTATTTATCTTCATTTCTCCTGTGTGTGAAATCACGTCACCTTAACCTTGTAAAGATAGAGTTTGTCCTCCTTCTATCCGCTTCTACCCACTTATATCTGCTAAAGAGGAACTAGCGCATTCTTCTTCTTTGCATTTATTTTGTGTTAGTTTTGATTCTAATTCCGGTTAGAGCCCCTAGCGGTCGGGAAAAAATCTGCAGAATAGCCGCACCTTATTATTAGCCGCATGGTTCAAAACCTATGAAAAAAGTAGCGGCTTATAGTCCAGAATTTACGGTAGTATCATTTTGTTATAGAATATAAGGAAATCATTTCATTAACGTTATAATCCTGTTTTTCTGTGTGACCAACTTACTGAATGTCATATATATTTGGAGACTTTGTTTTAGCTGATTAAACATGCATTGTTTTAGTATTCTTAAAATATTATTGCAGGTTTTTTAATATTATTATTTTTGAATGTGTCACACTGCTGGCACTATATTAGTAAAACAGTAGGTTTTCTTTCTGTTATAAATCTTTCTGCTGTTATATATGCAGTGTATTGAATTACTTTTTTAATCTATCCCCCCAAAAAATGTTAAGCCTTTATCTGCTGAAGTGTGTTTGGATTTGCAGTCTGCTAAGCCATAGAATGCATACAAACATTTGGCACTCACATACTGTATGTACTGCAGGTTTTGCAGTTTGAGCTAGTTCTGCTGTATCATTGCTAACACACATCATTTATGCTTCGGTGGGTTAACTTAGTAGAGATTCTGTACTGTTCTCTTACTAGATCTTTACTGTCATTACTGCTAATTCATTATGTTAAAGTCATAAATTTAATCTTTCTGAAGGGAAACTGGCCGGCTTTGTTAAATTTATCGTAACTCCATGGCATCTACTTCCACTAATTGGATACAGTTCTATCCTCAGTCTATTTATTTAGATTTTTACCCCTTCAGGAACTCAGGAGCAGATATCATAAAAGCACATGAATTGGAGATGTGTGTTATGTGTGTGTCTGTCTTTTGGTAAGTGACAAAGAAAAATAATGGATAGCAAACAATCATTCAGACTGTGGGTACCTCCCTGCCCCTGCTTTCTCATGGGGGGGGAGGGGGGGGGGGTACACACAGTCTGTGTATCGCTTGTTTGGGATGGAGCAAGCTCAGCCAGCTCTCCAGGGAACCGATTGCTAACATTGCTGCCACATGCCCATGTGGACTGTCCATTCCCAGAGAGAGCACTTTGAAAAGGACACTCTGGCTCCTCACTGTTCTGGCCCCACTTTTGAAAAGGCAAAGCAGCAATTGAGGTCATGGGGTTCACAAATGGACCTTGTAAAAGAATTGAAGACAGGCTTGTTCCATTTTCATTCCGCACCTGCCATACCCAGCACAGACCTTGGAAACCACTCACAGGCCTCAGAAGCCTGTACTTCACTTCTCTTCATCCAAGAAGGCGGAGGGAGTGGAGGTCCTGTTTGAGGAATCCTGTTTGTGGAGCTGCTCGCGATGATGACTCATGATGTTGCCAAGCTCAACATTGCTTGGCCAGCTGAGAAGCAGGAATAGTGTCTGCTAAGTGTCTGGGGAGCATTTCCTGTGGCCTATGTCACTGTCTCCACTCCAAGGTCTGCTCTTCTTCCCAGATCTGAACACTGTGGTGTCCAGGACTTTAAGAAGCCCATAGTAACCTCTTCTAGGCTGGGGGCGAAAAGCGTACGTGGGAGTAGGTCAGGCTGCTCTATGTTGTCATCTTCAGGAGGAGGGCTTCAGGAGGAGGGCTAAGAAATCCTGATTGTTCTTCTATTTTGCGAAGGAGTCAGACACCACATTACATGGTACTTGGCTCTCCTCAGTCACCTCGGGACGTTGTCTCATTAACCTTGCCACATGTGATGATTCTGGGTACAGTGACCTCCAGCAAATGCCTCCCTCTGATTCTGCATGGACTTCTAAGACTCTCTGCCTCACAGGGAGCTTTCAGAGCTGCCTCTGGGTACTGCCCCAGCTGATCAGGGCACAGCAGAGATCAGTCTCTAAAACTATTTCCCTTGAGAATACTTGGTAAGCTAGAAATGCCTGCCAAACATATCTCGGTGGGTCCTGTGCACTGTAGAAACATGGTGTGTTCCACTCTGGTGGGACCTGAGGAGTCACTGATTATGAAACAAAAGCAGATCCTCTAATGAGGAAGGATATTGGAGTGGTCCCTTCATTTGGTAGCAAGTACAGGTTCTACAGCTAGTATTTCCTAGTTCCCAAGAAGAATAGGGAATAGTGTCCCATTTTGGAATTGAGTCAGCTGAAATGCTCACTAGTAAGGCTCAGGTTCAGGATGCTCATGAAACAGGTCATCTCTCAGAGCAGATCTGAGGACTGGTTTGTCACAATAAATCTGAAGGACACATACTTCCATATGTCCATACTTCCTCTACACAGAAAATTCCTGAGGTCTGCATTTGAGGCCAAAGGTAACCAATATCTGGTCCTTCCATTTGACCTTGCACTGTCACCCCTCTCCTTCATGAACTGTATGAATGATGATCTGGCTCTCCTAAGGAATCTGCATATTGAAGTATATTAATGATTGGCTGATATTAGCTCAATCGGAGCACCTCTTGATATTGTCCTCATCCATGTGATCAAAGAATGCTGGGTATCATGACAGCCATGTCCAACATGGTGACGCTTGGCCTCCTGCACGAAGACCCGACATCATCTGGATAAGGACTGGATCAGGGAACTGCAGTGACCATCTGATCAAGATATAGCCTTAATCTGAGAGATAATGATGACCTCTGAATAAACAGAACAGACTAATATTAGTGTAGATGCCATTCTTTTTATGATGCAAAGTGTTTTGGGAAGTGTTTCCGGTTCCAGTTGACCTAATTAATGCAGCCTAACAATATAATGGATTTGAATTTTAGAAATGTTTAAATGTGTTATGTGTAATCCAGGTTAAAGAGATTGGTCTTTAGTCTAGATTTAAAATGACAGAAAAGGCCCCATCTCTTGTAGCACATCAACTGCCTAGATTTGCTGGCCGTGCTTCTGAGTCTGAAGCATTTAATCTTGCACCTGACAGGCCACCATGTTCTGATGCATACCAAAGACATTCATTCATCTCCTACATCCCATAGGACATACCATAAAGGTCCGTGGCATGGGAAATGGAGGCTCCAACTAGAAATGGTGTAGCAAAAATTGAGGAGATTCTACGGAGCTGCGACACAAGAGACTTCACACTGCCCTCCACAAGAAGGTCATATGCTGTGACGACCTGCTCGCTATATGGTGCAAATGCCACCAATAATATCCAGTTTGGCCAAGTATGTAATTAACAACAGACAGTGCATTCCTCTACACAGAAAATGGTATGTCCCCAACGTGCCCTTGGTTGCTCCATGACCCTTTGTGCTCCTGGCATTCTACCCTCCTCCCTTTCAGGGCCCCGGCCAGGAGATGCTTAACCAAGTTTGTCCAGTCCACAGAACTTAGCTTGGATGAAATTGGACAAGTTATTTGTCTGTTATGGCCCAGTCTTCCGGGACAAGTGGACAAGCAGACCCTCAGAAGGTGGATGTAATCTCCTCCTCTTATGAGTCTCCCTGCGCCCTTCAAGGTCAGCACTCACTTGACCCAGAGTCTAGTAGACTGTAAGTCCATTTCCTATGAAGTGTCATATGCAATGCTGTACGCTGGTCTACGAAGCTGTACAGCACCGACCTTCGTATCACTCCTGGCTCCTCAGTCCTTCAACCTAGCTGTGCCCATCCACACTAAGCAGGTATTTGTCAGTCTGGTCACTCCATGCCAGTGACATCACTACCATCCGTTGAATAGATTTCACATGTAGTTCAGAACTTGGTCATGCAGAGGTGTTCACAAAGAACTGTTGATGTAGCATCTCATTCTGGATGCAGACATTAAATGTTTGCAGTGTCTTGTCATTAAGTGGTCTTGCATTCCCCTTATTACAGATTTTCTAAGCAGTTCAGAAAGTTGTATGATAAATTATACGTAAAGAGTACATTTTGTGTAGTCATATGCTTGTGTCTTAAAATTATAAAATTAATTTCCACTTTGAGAAAGTAAAAAAAAAAATCTTAATTTGAACTTATAGCATTTTGCATGAACTTAAACTGTGATATATTTTGAAATCAACCAAAAAATAGTATGAATTTAGTTGGTCGAACACATTCACACTTAAGCATATCGTTAACTGACGTTAACTTAACTTAGTTTTTCTATTAACTGACGGCAATAGAATTAATTAAAGAAAGTACATATAAAGATGTATTAAAGTTGAATCAAATGCACTTAAGTTGCAAATACATTACAATTAATTTAGACTTATTTGTGTTCTTGTAAAGTATTTTCTTTGCATATGTACACTTTATATAAGTAAGATAAAATGCACTTTTTTTAACAATGATAACTATTCCTCTAATTATAATACCTTTTGGTATTTGCTACTCTTTGATAGGTGTTTGTGTGTCTATATTCAGTGTCCAACTGCTGCTATTTATGGTATAAAAATAGGCTATATAATAGGCTTGTATTTCCCATAATACAAGCAACAACGTCAAATCCTCAAACTGTTTGTAATTCAGAACTATTACAAATGAGGCATTGGACCTTTAATGATTTAATGAAATGAGCTGAAATGAAATGAGCCCTATACTATATAGCTGAAGGTATAGTCTCAGTGATTTCCACTTAAATTACTAATGATTTGAGCAACCAGACAGGCTGGGTTTTAAAATATTCATCTCCTGCACAAGGAATTGCTCTTCCTGCAAACCACCAAGGAACACAGAAGGCTGAAAAAGACCTTACAAGAGACCACCTGTGAGATTATTGACATCCTTGTGCTGTGAGGTCTACGCAGCATTGAAATAAAAGGGGAACAATATGGAAGCATCCTGACTGATAACACAAAAAAAGTTTTTGATACATCAAAAAGGTGAAGAACACACATCAAAGGTGAAGAACACACATCATCTATATTCATGCATTTAGAGGATTGAGGAGCAATGTTGATTGCAGATATGCCAAATGATTAAACAAAGTCTTCCTGTGGCCTTGTAGGGTTTCGAGTAACTGATCTATTCCATTAAATGAACAATTATCAAGTCATTGTTTGGGCTTTTATGCTTTATTTTCAATGATGAACTTGCAAGGCTTCAGATATGTGTAATTTCTGGTGTATTAGGACTAGGAACCAGACACGTGTTTAGAATCAGTGGGAGGTGAAACAGCAAACGCCTTCAGGATGCATGTGAGGTAGAACGAGGCACTGCTCTCCTGCTGAAATATAAATGCTTCCAGATGAAACTGCTGCTTGGCCCTTGAACTTGAAACATGAAATAAGACTTTAAGCTAGTAATCTTAGCATCTATCAGGCAGCGATAGTTCTAAATAAAGGAATAATTGACAAGAAAACAAGTGTAGTTCATAAACACGTTCAGAGACACATGACTGAACTGCGTCATAGATAGCTTGTGTTTTGAAGTTACAATAAGGTTAAGAATAACGGGGGGGAAAACAGGAAAATAAAGGTGTATTCTCAGCATTGCTTTTTTTCATTCCTCATTAAAATAATAATATTTCTGAGGTTTATGACAAATGACCTGAAACTAAATAATTGACAGTTTAAAAGCAGTACACATTAGTGGTGCATTTTTACTGTCCATTTATCTGGTTTTCTTTATTGGTATTGTGGTATTATATGTGGATGCTTTAGCAGTAAAAATCAGAAGGAATCAGAAAAAGAACTCAGTTTTATACAAAATCTATACATTAGTTGATATAGTCTTGGGTAGCAATTTAATATCTATAAGGACGTATTGATTTTTTGCAGACTTATTTTATGTTTTTCCGATTATTATAGTACTTTAATGTACACATTACCACATTATTATTCACTGTGTGGGAACCAGGTGCAAATGCATTACTCATAGCATTGTTCACCTGTAACTGTGTTAGGTGCATGTTTCACACACACAGGTACTGGTCACTGTTTATTCATGCTGGAGGATAGGAATACACATACACTGCACTGTTGTCTGATTTGGTTGTATTTTGAATAATATACTCATCTGCTGGCCAGTGGCATGCATTAGAAATCAGAGTAGTGCTGGATAAGAATGAAAAGAAGGAGGCATGCTATAGACCTGCTCTCACTGCAGATAAGATGTTAAATGAACCAAAAGGAAGGTGAACCGAGCGGATGAAAGGAGTAGAGGGAGTGGAAGGAATGCAAGGGAAAAAAAAGCGAAGGAAGGAAAGAAGAAAAGGAGACCTCTTCTTAAACGCTGTCCTATTTCAACAACAAATTACACAAATATCCAAAGCATGAGAAGAAGGAGATTCACTACAGACCTACATTTAATGCAGATACGGCCTTACTGCCTATTTTACTAATCAGCTATGACTAATGACTGCGAGAAAACTTTCAGAGATTATTGGGAGAAATTAAATAAGTATAAAAACAACACAAAAATCAATGTGGGTTCAGAGTTTATTACAAAACTCCCTCTCACACAGCTGTCTAAAGTGAAAATCATTGAAATTCAGGTCAGGAAAAACTCCAAGTACAGCATAAGGGAACTTTTCTCTTATCTCAATTCCACACACACTGTTCATTTCACAATAAATGGCAGTAATTGAAGGACCTCATGACGGGGCATTTAGCCAATGATCAAGATTGATTTTGTTCACAGTGCTGCAGTTTGTATGATTTACCATCTTGATTTGGATTTAAAAAGGAATTCGGGTAGGGCAGCTGGAGGCAAACTATGGATCAGTGTGTATCGATGGTGTCCGTGTTTGAATGCATGCATGGATAATAGCGGTGTCATCAAATTATTCAAATTCAATATTATTGTCTATTGTGTGTCTCACACACACAACCATGCACAGTATGATGTGCAATAGAATGTTTTTTTCCAACTGGTGGTGAGATATAAATAGAATTTACATAAGCATAATACTTGTACTATGTATACAGGTAAAAAAGTAGACATTATGGAGAGAATATACATTTTTAAATAGTTCAACCCCTGGTCCATAAAGTTGGAATGTTTTGTAAATAAGTAAAAACAAAATGCAATGATTTGCAAATCTCGTAAAGACGTATTTTACTCAAAAGGGAACAAAGAAAAGTGTTGAAAGTGAGGAAACCTACCATTTTAGGGAAAAAATAATAAAAGTAAGTAATTTTGAATTTAATGGCCATAAAATGTTTGGTCATTTTTACCACTGTGTAGCATACCATTCTTTTATCAACAGTCTGTACTGTAAATATCTGGTAACTGAGGCTCAGTTTGTGGAGTCTTTAGGAGAGACGTGATGTCCTCTTTGGGTCTGATACAGGATTCTTACTGCTTGAGTCCTGGATCCTCTTTGATTCATTTTTATTGGTGTGACCTGGACCACCAGTTCAGTACAAGGACTCTTTTAGAATGAAGTCTTGCTCTTGAAATCTATTCCGCATTGTCTTGCAGAAATGTAAAACACCTGCCCTGAAAAAGGCATCATCTGGATGTGAGGTTTGCGGCCCTAAAATCTGTTTACAAGCTGTGCAACCTGCCTCATTCCACAGGCATTAATGCACTTACAAAAATATACCAGCAAACTTGCAGGCTTTTGAACTGAAGACTGATAACAATTGGATGGTCCTTGTTCTCTTTAGTCCAGGGGACACAGAGTCCATGTTTTCCTGAAGGAATTAAATAATCACTTTTCCACTTTGCCTTATTTTAAATGAGCTTTAGCCCAAAGAAGATAACAGAATATCTGGATCCTGTGGCGTCTCCTTTGCATAATAGAGCCTTAACCTACATTTGTGAATGACTTGGCAAACTGTCTTTACAGACAATGATTTTGGAGGTCGTTCTAAGCCTATGCAGTGATTTCCATTACATAATAGAATGGCTGGTTTAAATGCATCTAATATTGATTTTTCACCCTAATCTCACGCACATCTGGATTTATCTGGAGTCTCAGAATCATTTGGTGATATTATGAACTGTTGATCTCATGATGGCATAGCAAACGTCTTCACATTTTTACCTTCAGGAGCATTATTCTGAGCTTGTTTGTACATAGAATTTTTTTCAGATTGATGAATCTTTACCCTCTGAGAGACTCTCTATGACCAATCATAATACAGACATTTTAGAACATTTTGCATACTTTACATGTCATTTCAGAAAAAAATCTCAGTTTAACCATTTGAGATGTTTTTCGTTTTCATTATTGTATTATTGTGGGTTTATATATTGAGATAATTTCATTATGTATTTATTTTACACCACATCCCATTTTTGTCGTAAATAGGTTTGTATAAGGAATATAAAAACTGATGCCTGCAATGTACAGATGGAGATTAGAATTGGAACTTTTTTCTTTGTTGGAAAGTGTGTCGCTTCACAGTGAAACTAGGCACTCTGTATGGCAAAAGTAAAGACACCGTTTCCATCCATTTGTGCTTCCCTAAACATTCAGATGGCTGTTTCAGAAATTTTCCCTTGACTTGATCTAGGAGAACCAAACTTCTTCCAGGATGTCTACACACAAGCCAAGCTCAATTAAGACACTTTTTTTGAGTAGAGAGGACCATCTTGAGTGACCTGCTGTACAGTTCTGACCTTGATCCTATTGAGCAAATTTTAAAATGTATACTGACTGCACCCCATGTCTCCTCACCTACTTCCTTGTGGCTAAAAAAGCACAAATCTCCTAAAGTACACAGTAAAATCCAGCAGAATGCAGTATTTTGAGTGGAGCAAATGAGGAATAAATGTGGAACACGAAACTTTCAAACTTTTGTCCATATCCTGTATATATAGAATGACTGTGATCCAGTAGGGTAAATTTAGTTGTGTTATTGCAGGCTTTTCACTGTTTTGCAGAGCATCAAAGGTGCTAAGGATCAAACCTGTGGGCAGAGTTGTCAGGTTTCATCAAAACTCCCACCCCAACTAGACTTAGAATCTAGCACATGAACAGGCATTAGACAAGGGAGACAAACTTTTCTTTTCCTTTTCTCACATCTTTATATGGGAACTCACAGTGGTGCACACACATTTCTGATATATTTATAAATCTGCCACTGCATACAGACCACACACTGCGCTCGGGGATACGCATCTCTGCTGGGGTCTCAAAAAGTTTTAATTATTTAAAAAAGAAAATCACTTGTTAGTTCATTATAAGTTCACTAAGTTTTTCTTCATTCTAAAATTAACGTTTTTCCACAGTTATCAAAAGAATATCATCGTGGGAAATCATGTAGGAATTATAATGACAGGCAGCATAAAAGACCCCAGTTTCACTCACAGCAGCAGAAAGCCGTAGCTTTCTAATAGATTTTGGTAACAGAATATTCCAGAAAGCTCTATAGTGACTGACACAACAACTGAAAAAGTTCTAGTTTGTTTTAGCATTAGAAATGAAGTTTTTGCAAACAGTTGTTTTCCTCCATATTGTGTAGTCTAAAAAGAGCAGACAAAATGACCACACCCATTTTCAACTTATAAGTTATAGAAAAAATATTTGGAGTGTTAGATTTTTAATGTATGTATATATTCATTCATTCATCTTCTACCGCTATTTCCGATCTTCCCTCGGGTCACGGGGAGCCTGTGCCTATCTCAGGCGTCTATGGGCATTAAGGCAGGATACACCCTGAATGGAATGCCAACCCATTGCAGGGCACACACACACACACACTCACAATCACACACACATTCACACACTAGAGACAATTTTCCAAGGTGCCAATCACTACCGTGCATGTTTTTGGACCAGGGAAACCGGAGAACCAGGAGAAAAAACCCCTGAGGCACGGGGAGAACATGCAAACTCCACACACACACACATGGCTGAGAATCGAACCTAATGTGCTAACCACTAAGCCACCGTGCCCCCCTGTGTGCATGTCTATTGATGCATTATGCTCCTCAACTGTGTAATAGAAAAAATTATTATATAATTAAAAAAACATTGTTGTTATAATAATAATAACAATATTTTACAATAGAACATGGAAACATGGAAAAATGGTTAAAGTGAGAAAATGTACTGTTTCAAGGAAAATATAATTTATTTTGAATTTGATGGTGGCAGCACATCTCAGAAACGCACGTGATACAGCTTCCTGGAGGAACTAGCTGGAGGAACACTTTGTGTCTAAGTAGATTAATTAGCAAAAGGTCAGTAACATTAATTGTAAAATATGAGAAAGTCAAAGAGAGGCAGTCTCTCGAAAATGAAATAAAAAGGTCCATCAGTCTCTATAATAGTGCATGTATATCTCATCTCATCTTTTCATCTACAGTAAAAAGCATCATCAAAGGATTCTGAATCTGCATGAGAATCAAAAGAATATTGGGTGCCCATCATATTTGGACCCTAGGGTAGCATTGCGTTAAAAATAAGCATGATTCTATACTGGAAATTACTGCATGGGCTGAGAAATGTCTCTAGAAAGTGCTGTTTGTGAATACAGTTGACTGTGTCATCCACAAATGCAGCTCTAACATAGAAAAAATAAGCCATTTGTGTGCATACTTGTGTACATGTATAAATACTGTTTTCTTTGGATCAAAGCTCATTTAAAATGGATATAGAAAACTATTCTGGTCAATTAACGGGAAGGAATGAGGGAAGGACTGTTTGTTGCATCAGCATTTAGATTAAAAACCTGCATCCAGGATGGTAACGCCATAATGTTAAAGAAATATGGAACCACTAATGATAATATATACACGGGTTTTAGATTTTTGCTTTTTTTTTTTAAAAACAATCCAAAAATGCACGTGAAGACTGGACACATGCCGGACACATGCCTGGAGACTAAACCTTTCACTGATTGAAAACGATTGGAGCATCCTGAAATGAAAAATACAGCAAAGAAGAGAAAGGACTGTTGAAATATATCAGATATGAATTACCTCTGGAAATACTCCAGTAACTAGTCTCCTCTATTCCCAGTTATACACAGATTATAAGGTAATTATTATATTATGGACCATAATTATTTCATAAAATGAATTAATGATGACTTAATAAAATGAGTAATTCATTCATAAAATGTTTTTTTGTTAGCGTTTTACATATTTGCAAAACGCCTATAAAAATTATATTACACTGTAAGCCTTTAAAATTAAGCTAAAGTGATGTGTAACTTTGCAGATTTAATACACTGATGTCTCAGGTTTACTATATTTTTTATTGTGTTTGTTGCCTTCTCCATTACTACAATTGCACAAAATGGTGCAGTAAACTTTTGTTTATTGACAAATTGTGTTTTATTGCTTTTACTGTTTTTTTTTATTGTTTTTTTCAAACATGCTTTGTTTTTATAACAAAAAAACAAACAAACTTTTATGTAACAAAATCCTTTTGTTGCCACTCAAGGTCACAATTCTATTTTGTCTTATCACGTGTGTGTGAAATCCTCTTTCACAGTGCATACTGCAGTGTGTAACTGTAAACACTTCCGTTATCATTTTGACATTCATGAGTAGAGCGCACTGAAAAATTCACAACCTACACATAATCCTCAGAAAGTTCTATTTATTTATTTATTTATTTATTTTCACAACTTCTAAGCTACACTTGAACTAAACTCCAAAGAGGAAGAAATTTGTTTCACTTTGTCTCTCCAACCCTAATCAAACCCGTACAGTGTATGACAACATTTGTTTCTGTTGATTCAGCTGACTCGTGGATGTCTTTGAACTCTGTCGAGTTATCGTTTCCCAGCAGCTGTTTCGAAACCTCAGCAAACAAAAGGCTTAGCAAAAAGTCCTGGAACGCTTCTGCACGGCAGCGAAGGCACCATCAGATTGTAAGATGACTGAAAGCCTTTAAGTGAGTATTCTATCTGTGACAGACCTTCAGATACAGGAAGGCATGCTCAGCTTACAATTGGTGAAAACAGTCAGTCAGTGTCATACCCTTTCTGTTTAGTGGGATGTATAGGTTATAAGGGTGGCTCCTTATATGCTGCCTGTTATAAGTTCCAGGGTTCTCAGTTTGAGCTCACTATACTACCAAAATTTGGCAGACACCGGGTTATAAGTATGGCACAGAATGTGCTTTTGGAGCATCGCATTCCACGTTTAGTTCCATTTGCTCTTTAAATTATTCCGTAACGATATTCCACTAGATTTTGGAGTGTGGACATAGTGGTAGTGGTAGCTCAGCGGTTAAAGCATTAGCCGGAAGATCACGGGTTCAAACCCCACCACCACCACCAAGCTGCCCCTGTGGGCCCCTGAACAAGGCCCTTAAGCCTCAAATGCTCAATTGTAAGTTGCTCAGGATAAGAGCATCTGCAAAATGCTGTAAATGTAATGTAATGAGGACATTTGTGAGTGTGGGTGTTAGTAAACCAGATACTGATGTAGCGTCAGGGGTGTCCAAAGGTGTTCAATAGGGATGATATCAGAGCTATATTGCAGGCCAATCAAGATCTTCCTCTCCAAAGTATATTAACCATGTCTTCATGCTGCTTGTTTTGTGCACAGGGGCATTGCCATGCTGGAAAACAAGTTCAAATGAATGCAAAATGTTATTGTACTGAATCCAAAGACTATATAATTGCGTACCTCCAACTTTGGAGAAGAAACACATATGGCAGGAAAGGTCAGGTGTCTCAATGCTTTGTCTTTATAGTGTTTTTTTCTGTGTGTTTCCTTTTAGTTCACTGTTATTCCATTAAACTCCAAACCAGCAGACCGACAGTCAGTAAATACTATCAATGATTCTTTTGTGTGAACAAGTGTAAATGCTGTACAGAAATGGCCTGGCATCCCATCCGAAGATTATTCCTGCCTCAGGTCCATTGTTCCCAGAATAATCTCTGCGACCCTTTCAGGATAAAGGCAATTACAGATGATGGTTAAATAATAAATAGCTCACCACCTGTTTCCCACATGTAGCCAAAATGAATATCAAAATATCACTAAACAAATAGATACTTATTAGCCTTAAAATATGGAAGATATTGTAATCTATGACATGGGATGTATGTATCTTTGTATGTTTTAACCCTTTTCCAATTTACTTACCTTTCATTTTTTACAATATTTGTTCCATCTGGTTGGTGTTTGAAACACATTCTCAAATACCAACAATTTCGGTATTTTGTTTAAATATCAGATAAGCTGCTCTTCCAATTTCATTTCAGTCTTGTGGATCCCCAAGTCACCCGCACTACTTGTTTCACAGAACCCTGAACCCCTTCTGATCACGAGCCATGTCATATGCTTCATATTCCCAAAGCTCATTTTTGGGTTGGCTTCGTTTCTTATTGTAAGACATTCCTTGTCTTCTACTGTCCACCCACCAACCGAGTGTCTTGACTTTGGGCCGGTGTCACTGGCACCATCTCAAGCTCCATCATTGCCTGCCAATGCTACAGACATTTTGGACAGGGAAATGCAGAGCAGCTACAAAAGCCTCAAAGGAACATGGCCTACTCAGACTCTCCATCACACGCTTTAAATTATGGTGCCTGGTTCTACGCCACACTGATTTCCCGAGGATGTTCCAGCCAGCTGGCAGCTGGAGCTGTGTGTTTAAATCCTGCAATGAATGACAGAAACCAGTTCCAGTCTATGGCTCTCAGGAAGAAGCTACGGAATGACAAACTCTGGATTTGAAATTCTACGTAATACTGACTACTTTAGTAAATAGGTGGCGTGTGAAAACAGGTGATGTTCTTAATACTCTATATCTTTTAATTTTGTTATTTATATATATATATATATATATATATATATATATATATATATAATATATATATATATATCCCGGGGGCACGGTGGCTTAGTGGTTAGCACCGCTGCCATGTGTGTATAGTTTGCAGGTTCTCCCCATACCTCAGGGGGTTTTCCTCTGGTTTCCTCCCAGTCCAAAAACATGCACGGCAGGTTGATTGGCACCTTGGAAAATTGTCCCTAGTGTGTGAATGTGTGTGTGATTGTGAGTGTGTGTGCCCCGTGATGGGTTGGCATTCCATACACTGCCTTGATGCCCATAGACGCGAGGGAAGATCGGATAAAGTGGTAGAAGATGAATGAATGAATGAACCTACTTGATAATATGCTCATAATTCAGTACAAATTCCGGGAGTTAATTTACTAGACTTGTCTAATCAGTTTAAACATCAATATTCATTCTGTCCTGTAGATTATTGTGTCACAGCTATTAAACAGTTAATTTATTTCAACATTTTAATGCTTATTAGCAATATTTAAGAATGAGATTTTTTAATTCTTTATTGATTCTTTCTAAATAGCTACCATTAACAGATGTAAACAAAATGTACACATGTTTATGTCTGCCTTTAAGCAGCGGTGGTTGGGAAGAACACTATTTCTATTCTAGTAAAAAATACAAAATCCCTTGGGGAAATGTTACTCCTGAGAATGTATAAAAGTACTTTTCTATTCACTGCAAATAATTATCAAATGTGACAGTGATGAATGATGAGAAGTAAAATTGTTTAGAATGTATGTAATTCCATGTTCTGATTCCCTGCACATAGCGAGAGTTGTCTCTTGTTCCCAACACAAAGTGCGGTTAAGGTTGTGGTTTTGTGGACAGGATATCATTTAATGCAATTTAACATTCATGTCAAAGTAATAAAAAGCAGCATGCTTTACTGAAATGTAGTGGAGGATAAAGTGTATTAAAATGAAATGAAGTAAAAGTAAATGTTTCCCAGAATGAAGGAATTCTTTAAAAAGATGTCGATTTTTCTGCTCTTATAGTGAGTGCTGAGTTAGTAATATATTATACTCTATTATTACCTTAGGCCCACACTATGCAATTCCATGTATTAATTCGATGTATTAATTCTATGTATTAATTCCATGTATTAACATTATATACTAATTAAATTGGCAACAATGTATTGCACGTTTTCAATATTTTAATATAGATTTTTTTCTTTTATTCTGGCTGCCAACCAAATAAATGTCTTGTTTATTATTCATTCTTGCTAAAGTGAATTCCACATATAGACGTGCAAACATTTTTGCTTTATTGACACATTGCCAGAGTGTCAAAAGAGTAGACATTCCATTCTTTTTTGTGCTCTTCTGGCATGTGTGCCTGCACTTTTGTCTGCCGCTTGACTCATTTTCCACTTGACTGAAAGCAACACCCCCCCCCCTCCCCCGCATCATCTAAAAGTGCTATCTTTTTGCCATAATGTCTCAGTGGCGAGGAAAAGGTCACGGCCACACGAGAGGCAGAAATAATGTGCTTTTGGGGAGTGTTGGTCTGAGAGAGCTATGGACAAGAGCACAAAGAAAAGGGTTGAGGGAAAGGGTTGCTAACA
This sequence comes from Kryptopterus vitreolus, assembly GCA_030449085.1. Classification (NCBI taxonomy): domain Eukaryota; kingdom Metazoa; phylum Chordata; class Actinopteri; order Siluriformes; family Siluridae; genus Kryptopterus; species Kryptopterus vitreolus. The sequence continues at coordinate 9,393,912 of JACRUU010000016.1, forward strand.
ACAAGCATTAGATCCACAGTAGTTCACCAATGCACTCTAATTGCTCTTTCTCTGCCTGGACCGGTTTTAGCACCTTGAAGAGGATCAGAGCAGCTCTTCAGTGTCCAAAACACCACAATAAGCAAGAATAAAAGCCTAAAAGATATGTAGTCAACCTGAAGGTTTGATATTTCTAGCAAACCTGACTCCTAAAAAGAGTACACATCGTCTCAAATATCTCCAACTAAGAATACACACAAGTAAAACATGAAAAGAATCAAAAATAGAATAAAAGGAAAAATATAAAGCAAAAAATCATAGTGTATATTAGTGTAACAATCCAACAATCCAATGTTTTGACTTTATTTGATTTGATTTTACAATTTACAATTCAGATAAATCTTTAATCAATCTTTAAATAAGAATAAAAACACAAAATCACAACATCTTTTTCGTGTCTTTAAGTGTCCACGTAGCCTGAAACCATGATGGAACCAGTTTTCTTTTCTTGGCCGGCAGGAGTTCTAGCTGTGCCTATCTCAGGCGTCATCGGGCATTAAGGTAGGACACACCCTGTACGGAATGCCAACCCACTGCACGGCACACACATATACATTCACACACAAATTCATACACTAGGTTCAATTTTCCACTGTGCCAGTCAATGTACTGTGCATGTTTTGGGCCGGTGGGAAACCGGAGAACCTGAAGAAAAAACCCCTGAGGCACGAGAAGAAAACTACACACACGGCAGAGACAGGAATCGAACCCCCAACCCTGGAGTTGTGAGCTAACGTGCTAACCACTAAGCCACCGTGCCCAGTGAATACTGAACAAATTAATCCCTGGCGCATAAGTTTGCTTAAACTGTAAATTGTCTACAGTAACAACTGGGTGTAACTAAAACAGGCATGTTGTTACAGTATTGTCTTGTAGAGTTTAAAATGTTTGGGTGCAGTTTTAGAACTAGCCATTCTTATTTTTATTTGAATCAAACCGCATCCCTTTCTCCTGTAAGATTCTGTTTCAGAATCACTAAAACCTAATAATGGTCATGTTGCTTAACAATTATATACTGGGAAAACTATTCACAAAGTGTCATTAGAGTTACGAGGTGAGGGAAAATATTAAATGATTTTATGTCAGTGAGATTTGCGCTAATAATCAGATACATCCAAGAGCCCTTCTCCAGCCTTTGCTCATACATAAGCCAGCTGCAAGATGCTTTTTAGGATCTCCCGCTTCATTTTGCTTGGGGTCAACATCACTTAGGACCTACCTGCTCATGGACACATCTTCTGACATGTCTGCTCAGCAGCTGCTATACAACCTGAGAAGGCTGAAAAAATGCACACTACACATGCAGCAACTGGTCACGGTTCATCTGTGGTTGCAACCCTGAAAGCAAAAACACAGCAAGAATCATCTGTTTTTTTTCAGGACATCACTGGTACCCAATTACCACATACTGAAAGCATTTACACTTCAAGCTGTTCAAGAGGAGCATCCGGTATTATTGAGGACATAGTCCACATACTCCTAGTCATCACCTCTTTAATATCCTCCCATCGGGTAGGAGGTTCTGCTCAATAGATGCTTGTAGCTTTAGGTTCAGGAATAATTATTTTTTTTCCCATATCATATCGTTTAACCATCACAAACCGTATAAGAACTTGTGTAATAAATATAGTATTATAAAAAATTAGTACATATGTGGGAGTTTATGTGGGCAGATTGTGAGCAATTGCATAATTGTGTGTACAACTTGTATCCTGACATCACTAGTACATGTCTTTTTAGTACTTGTTTTTTGTTACCAGCCTGTGTTTTTATAGCTTTCTACAATGATGTGGCTACAGTTTTAATGTTGACCTTAAAGACTTAAGCATCCAATTTTTCATATCTAATGACAAATGCCTAATTTGGTACAAGCACTATATTGCTTAATTACTGTTATGCAGCATCATTTTAAGTGACTCGCATTAAGTCAGAGCACAGTTATGTTGTGATATGTGGTTTGTGGACGTGGGGTTCTTTTTTTTTTGCTCTAGCAGTGTTGTACTCTGGGGAAATTAAGCAAGATAAAGTGGACTATTAATAATCCAGATTATGTACCAGAACAGCTGAGAACTGTAAGTGTGGAAGACACATTTTGCACTAAAAGGTTGCCCGCCTGCTTTATGTAGCAGAAGATGAGAGTCATCAGAGGTGGCTGGAGCAATTTTTTAATTTGCCTGACGCACTGGGCGAGAACATCAGCACAAAGTAGCTGCAAAGTTTAAAGTGAAGTTTTTTTCAATTTTAAATTATTACTAGAATTAAAGGACTGGTCTGGAGAAGGTCAACGACATGAAATACATTTCTGATTGAAAGTAGCTAGCAGAGACCTACAGTGTTTTTTTAATTTTTTATTGTTTTTCTTTGTTTTTGTTGTAAGCAATATTTTTAGGAAAAGAAATGTGGAAAAAAACAAAAGAAAGTTAAAGTATGAATAGAATTGAGAAAAGAGAACTGATTACTATGGAATTCATATAATTTAAGTCAACACCGTTCACCACACAAAAAAAATAATTAGGCTAGACAATGCAAAGCAATTTTAAATGTTAAATGTTAAATCTAACTTTGTGTAACAATCAAGCTCTACTAAATTTGTTTAATGCAAATGGCAACCTGTAAAAGTTTATGGAACTTACACGAAATCTGTTTCAGTTAAAGACACTATTTCAGCCTGCATAAAAACAGTGATATTCAACACTACAAATATCACTGATTAGATTTGCATTATATTTGATCTGTGATAGATGGATGATTACAATTGTTCACAAATATTTGCTGTGTCTATACGATCAGGATATTATATATGAATTTCCAATACTGTTCAGTCCATTAAGTGAGTCCTCTAGGTATCCTAGAAGAGAGGACTCCCATCAGAATAGAACAGGGTTTTCACCATATAAAGATAATCTATCAAAAGAACTTTGTATTCATTTCGCCTCGAGGTTTGATTCTGAAGGGACCAGTGGACTAAAATCATTCCAGAATTTAGAATGAATAAATGCCCCAAAGCATTCACTGAGTCCTCTGTCTTCCTCAATATGGGTTAATTATTCAGGCCTACAGCTTTATATACATTCACCAGTTCTAAGCCATATTATGAGGGTATCTCCGTATTACTTTTTTCCCCCCATCACCACAGTGCTAATGGTTTTTGTGTCACTGAACTCTTGAAGGTGCATTCATCTCTGTAATGAAGAATTGGTGTTCTGCAACCCTAATAATATATCCCAGTATGTAATTGTTAATGGGTTGTTATTAGTTTCCTCCCTTCTTCTGTTTTGCCTTACACACACACTAATGAAGGAGAATCACACTGTTTGTGCATTTTCAATTGCATAGATCTAAATATAAATAGTGACCAGTCTACACCAATAATGACCCCTTTTTTCTTTATGTGATCCTGATGTAAATACAGGATTCATGTTTGAGTCACTGGATCTGTGAACTGTGTGCTTTATCCCAACCTGTGCCCTGTGAACTGCTTTCACAATCAAATATACACTACTCTCAATATAGACTAAACAGTATACAGTTGTAGAGAAGTAGTGATTTATAATTCCACTATCCAGTGTGACATTGAAGAAGGCTGACTCTCCTCTGAGTCTGATTCCTGTAAATATTTGGTTTTCATGTTGCCTCAAAGAGTTTGCCCTAGCCGTTGTTAACACTGTTCGGGATCTAAATCTCCATCTGTATTTCTGTAAAGCTGCTTTGGGACAATACCTATTGTTCAAAGTGCTCTAGAAATAAAACTATATTTAATTAAATAGAAGTAATGATCATGATATTGCTTGTGCAGCACTTTGCACTGCAATCGGTTTTCCCTTTAAATGATTTTTATTAATGTTGGTTATTAATTGCAGTGTCTACCGGTAAGGTCTGGTGGGTGCATGGCTGGGGAAATGGAAAGATAAGACTGCTAGCCTTTCTCGCATGCAGATCATTACATGCACAGCGGTCAGAAAACACAGCTGCGTTTCTGTGAAAACGCTCGTCTGATTGCCCTTTTAGATGTTTTCACAGCAGGAGCAAACCTTGGCCCTCAGTTCCACCTTTTAACTTCTTGCTGATGCAACGTTAAAGTGCATGTGTATTCATTCGCTGTGTATTCATCATAAATCACTGACTTTTAAAAATGTTTCTCTACTCCAGACATGCCTACGGGCAATATATTTGTTAGCAATCTTTTTTTGGCCAAAAAAGATAGAATCTATAGACGTTTACCATTTAGACAAACACTTTAAAAAACATATACTGGTTGTCAGTTACATCCTAATAATTGTACTAAACTAGATATAAAGCCTGTGCTTCAACACAGTACCTATACACACAGTATTAACCAAACTGACTTTAATAATGATAATACATTATTGTTGTGTCCTAATTATTCCTTGTAGGATGTCTTCCAATTTGAAAATTTAGATGATACCAGCCACTGAATGTTTCTTACCTACACTGAATCTCTAATGAATGTCTAATGTTCCACATTACATTACATTTGTAAAGAATGTAAAAAAAAATTAAAACTATTACTGTGCCAAGTGCAGTATAGAAATACACATGGCATGTATCCAGATGTATCCTGAAGCAAAGCTGCTTTTATTTACCTTAAATTAAATAGACAGTGTTTCTATTGTCCCAGTGCTTTCTTACTCTCTGCCCAGCAAGTAATGGCAACATAATACCACCAAAAAGTCAAATTTCCAGTAAAGGAAATGAGAGTATTAAGAGTATTTCAATCCATTCCGATATAAGAAACACATCTAAACTCTTGTTCTGCCACATGGTAGCCGACACATGTCTGGTGCTAGCAGGGTTACTAACCTCTAGCACCTCCACACATCACCATCCACTCTTGACCAGCAAAACGTCACTTATGACATATTGTTGAATAGTAATTATGATCATTAATGAGAAAAATATATTCACGTTTTGTCTACCAGAGAGCTCTTTTATTATTTTTTTTGGTTTCCAACTGAGATGCTTTAGAAAAAATTATATATATATGAATATGCAGCAAAAACATTCCCTGCATTTGTGGTGAATTGTTGAACGTTAGAGATACAACTTTCCAATACAGGCATTAGAAAGGCTTTTGTGATTGAGATAACCTTTGAAATGTTCGACTCCATGAACTAGGAAGTTGATTGAGATATACTCCTTTGTTACTTGCTGGTTACTTATCTAGCATATCTCCTAGGACAAGCTTTCCATTACAGGTACATTGTCCTTGTGGCAGAATCCCAGTTCTACACTTCTGCTGCAAGCAACCACTCATCAGGTGTAGATATTATGCATTTCAAGTCAAGAGGGCATGCAGTCGAAAACATATAAAAGCAGTAATGCAACCCAGAGCAAATCACTTTCAACAAAATCAATGTAAAAAAGAGGATAAGTGGGAACAGAGCCTGTAAAGCTTATTATGGTGAGGAATCTAATACAAAAAAAAACCTTCCTACTCGATCTAAATGCCTGGAATGATGCTGATATTCATCACTTGAAAGTGCAGATGGAGTGGATATTAAAGACTGAAGTTGCTAATGCATTTCAGATGAATAAAAACAAAAATCTGTCAGAAATTACAGTGGTGTCCTCTTTCAGTCCAAATGGCTTCTCCTAAAGTGTTTCAAACTACTTTAAATTATTTTCTAGAGAAGGGTGCAAAGAAAAGAGGACATTTTCTCATTTGAATATTCACATTAGATTAGATATTTTTATGTTAAAACAAATCGTCCCTTTTTTATCCTGGTTCTGTTGAAAAGTCATTTATGCACTTGGAAAAAGCATCAATGTGAATTGTTTAGCGAGATATACTGCAATGTGAAAAATAGGATCAACCAAAACAATTAGGGAGCTTCTGAAATATCCGGATATGACAACAAAGCTCTCGTCTTGTACCGTTGCTTGGGTTATGAGGTAGGGAGGAGAAACAGAAACCCATTAACACACACACACACACACACACACACACACACACGCATACTTACACACACAGAGAGAGAGAGAGAGAGAGAGAGAGAGAGAGAGAGAGAGAGAGAGAGAGAGACACCTGAGCCAAACTAAAAATGCCTTAAGTCACTCAACAGGAAAGCATGACGGTGCATTATTATGCCGTGGAGTTGCCGAAATTGCACAATAGTGACCCAAAGCACAAATCCAAGTAAACAAATGAATGTTGCCCGATGAAGAGCATCAAAGTGTTGGTACGACCCAGTCACAGTCCGGATCTAAATCACTTCAAACACCTGTGCAATGACTTCAGGACGGCTGCGCTTTGGAGATCCCCGTGCAATTTTTGCAAGGAATAAACCTGCCAAATCAATTTAAGGTCGACTCTTAGCCAAAAAACTGGGTGATGTTTAAGAAATAAATAGACCTTTCAGTGATGCATATTAACTAATGGGTGTACACACTTATATACCCCATGGAATTAATTTAGGTTTTTTTTGTTTTTCTCAGTTTATTGAATCCTGTAAGTTATTCTATCACATTAAAGGTGCACAAAAATACAGTTGGATTGTCTCATAGTTTAAATACAAAAACATGTCATTTTAACAGCAATGGATCAAAAGCAAACACCACTAACCATTTTAAAGTGACATGAAGCAAAAACTAGAGCAATTAGCCAGTCTGAAACATTCTGAGTGGGCATACATGAATATCAGTGAGTGCACAGAGAATTACAGACTGCTGTAATCAACTCAGCATGGCTAATTTTAACATGCAAGGGGAGCAGTCACTTCAGATTGGGAGAGAGCTGGAACAGAACGGGACAGATTGGCACAGTGTGTAAAACTGGCTACATTGGACGGGGCACCACAGTTAATTAATGGGTATGCTGTTTGGCTCGGTGGGATTTTTATCCGTCTCCCTCCTCAGTTGCTTTGAGTCAAATCTGCATTACTTATTTGATTGTTTGAGAGAGGAAAAAAAATGAAATTACTTGCTCCATTTTTTTCTGGAACAGGCATTTATTGCACTATGTGTTTCTCCTGCTACTAATTGGAGTAACAGACAGTTGGGGTTTAAAAATTGCCTGATTTGATTCAGTGAAGCAGTCTCACTATTGACAAAAAAAATCACCCAAATCTTATGAATGCAGGATTTAAAATACAGCAGCACTTCAGCTGCCAAAACATTTCTACAAAATTAATATGCATAGCACTTCTGGTGGTATTTATACTTTACTTGAGAAAGATTTGATTTGAATACATCACTTTTTTTATTTTATATTATTTTGTTAAATAAATAATATTTTTTTCTAACATGAATAAAGTGATTTGATATGCTTTTTTTTCTGAAGGTTCTTCAGTGTAGAAAAAAAATCTAAACTTTTGCCAAATGTATGCAATCTGTGGTGAACTTGTCCTGTTACACAGCTTAATTAATGCTAGTTATTAATTAGTATTAATTATAAGCTCTTACTCAAAATAATGTTACTCATTTACCTCTCTAGAAGGCATAAACAAAATCTAATTGAAAAATGCATGTTTAATCGAGGTTAATCTCTTTTCTAATGTAAGATTCGCAGGTTACAATAGCTCACATAATTGGCAGTCAGTGAATCAAATCAAATAATAACCTATCTAGTGGTAAGTATTGGTTATTGATTAAATTGTATTGATTAAAACAAATAAATAAAACAAATCAATTAATTAGAAAACCAGATATTCACTATGTCCCTAAAAAAACAGAGATTCAAACATTGAATTGTGCAAAAAGTTTTAGATAATTAATAAAAGCCTCTCATTAGGAAAATGTTTACTCTGTAAACACTTGCGTATAATACACTGTCACATAAAACACACATTGCATAAGTATAGAAACTTTTTAATGAGAAAAAATAAACACTACAAACAAAATAACTCAAACATTAACATTAATAAAAACATAAAAATAAAATTTTATGCCATGAAACAAAAATGTGGAAATCATGTGCAGACAAACAAAAGCTGATGAGTTAATTGAACAGTGAGTATAAAAACAAATAAGTGTTTATTAACATAAATGCAAATCAACGGCACAAACAACATATGTCCTGGTATTCCAACACGGTGTCGCTCCCAACTCGTTTGGTCAGGATTACTTGGCGTACAATGCCTTTTGTAGAATGCAATACATTTGCATAATCTTGATGAAAAACATTAACTCTTTTAATTTCACTGTAATTGTTTTTGGAAGGAATTAAGATTTGGACACACTTTAAGTACAGATAAATATAATTTCTCAATACGTTTCTTGTCTGTCAGAATTTACTTCAAAAATATAAAAATAAAATTTTAAAACGTTACATAATCATACAAGTTTCTAAAGTAAAGAGACTTTATTGTAATTGTAGTAATACAACAAAATTAGTAAATGATTGTATGAGACAATTAACATAACGTTAATATTAACATAGATGTTATAGTAATTACATAGATTATTAACATCGAGGTGCTGTTAATAAAAAAAACATAAAACATAAATAAAAACAATATATTCTCTACAATATATTTGATATTTATCTGTCTGAACATTTTTAATCCAGTAAAACAAGCCGGTCTCTAAATTGTCTAAGTCTAAATTGTGTTATACTGTGTAAATAGCTGACTATAAAGTGCATCGTTCACATCCGATTATTGATCACGTATTAATGTTGTCAGGAAGGATAAACACCACTACTGTACAGAGATTCACAGATTGAGCCCTCAAAGGAATCTTGGCCAGTTCGGTTCACGCTGATTCACTTTAGTAGCTCAAATTGGAGCAGGCATTTTACAGATGGTTTCTGATCCCGGCGCCAAATCAGGGACAATTTTAGATTTATCACTCAGGGTAGCAGGAAAGATCTGCCTACTGACATTAAATTGTACAGCAACAATAACACAAGCTACTATAGATATTAAAACGTACTCTTACATTATGCCCCATAAACTTCATCTTGTATAAAATCCCCACCAGACCAATTATACTGGATTTTATATAAATGGGCAATAAACCACAGATGAATAATGTTATAAATTTCTACATTTGTGACATAATGATGATATTAAATAAAATAAGAACATCTTTTTCAAATATGTAAATTGTAAACAAGAATTGTTTGGTCTCAATAAAAACACACATACAAAACTATAACTTTGTTAAAAAAACAAAAAACAAAATAGGAGATAATGCTGTAGCCAGGAAACAGGTAAAACTTTAACCTTTATACGCAGAGATTGGAGACGCCGCCCTTAAAAATGCATCTCACTGAAAGCTCAATATCAAACATATAGAAAGATTCAGCTAGAAGTTGATAGTGACAATAGTGTATAGTTATTATTGTTCAATCACAATTATATGAACATTCAATACTTTGTCAAAGCTGTTAATATATTATTATATTGACAAATCAGCATCGATATTCAGCAGTGTGGCATAACAGTAAAAATATCCTCTACCATTACACTACACTACATATACTACATGCTTATTTTCAGCTTGAACAGAAAGCAGAGCCATTTCGAGAAAGATTTACAACAAAAAAAGAAACAAACAAACAAACTATGCAAAGACGCAAACAAACTAAAACCAGCTGAAGTGGGAAAACATGGCACTTTTAAAGCGTGTGAACAGCAACTTGGCACTGATTCTCACTTTCACTTCCTTTTCCTGTTACAGCAAACTGCCATTATAATTTCCCTACCTAATCAGTAAGAGTCTGTTCTTTCTCCATATTAACATAACGTCATTCTCGACAGCTTTGCACCCTAACAGATTTCCATCATTTTTACTTGATTATGGAAGTAAATTTTATATATATATATATATATAACATCAACTTTTTAATGTTTATCAACTATAAGGTTTGTTTCATCTATCTGTGCTATTTCAAATAAGCATGTAAAAATAAAATAAAAATAAGCACATAAAGCATGTAACTTCTGCCAGTGTTATCTATCTTACACACTCTTTCATTAAGAGTGAAACTAAACATTTGGATGTTCCCAATTACTGTAGCCAACATGGACCATGCAACATATATGAGAACTAAATTACACATACAATTAGCAGTGATTCTCTGGTTTGAGCTAACGAAACTGTATCTACAGTATATCAGCAGAGGCAATGCCTCAATTACCACACCACTGGGACTGGGACTAAAATTCACTAATCTGTAATCTGTGGGTATTCTTTTTGTGGATGTTGTGAATTGCAAAAAAAGATCGCATTGTGACTATACCTAAAATCTTAATACTGTATTCTCCATCAACGACTTTTTAAAAAATGTAATTCGTTTGAGAACACTGAGAAGTATTAACAAACATTCAAAAACTTAAAGGAAATCATTTATACTCTGTCTTTAAACAATATACAAATATTATAATTAACTTCACAGTCTTTAGATCCATGGAGAAAACATTAAGGGATAAAAGAATATATTGGCTGTCTGCTAAAATAAGAACATCGCGCTATTATTTTCAAAATATATTTCTTCATTCAGATTTTAAAATTCTAACATTGTGTCAATGTGTCAAATATCCGCTAAATTAACAGGGTCTCTGAAGCAGTGTCTGCATATCAGGACAAAGCCACACAGTAATATTAATATTGCTAATGAGAACTGTGAACATCTGCTTAGTGTTGTCGAGTTAAGTATGCATAACCCATCATGTGGGACATTTTGAAGCATGCACAGTGCAGCTGAACCGATTTTCCTGGTCATTTATATTGTTAATAAATTGCTGGCTAATGAACTTACTAGCTAAGATGATTAAATAGCAAGGTTATGTCATGTGTCACATATACATATTTCTTCTTCTTCTTTCAGGGAAAAATAATATTCCTTAAGGGTTTGTAAATGCTTACTGAACACATTTGCATAAGGTACTTACACTTATAAACAACTTATAACTTATATAATTCAAAGTCAGCTTATCATCTCATCTTTTTTAAATCTCCAAAATGTCATTCTACCAATTGCGCATCCATATGCAAATTATTTTAATTGCTTTATTTGTTAATGAACAACAGGTTGTGCCTTATAACCATAACATTTAACGTTACAAAATGTCTTATATTATCAATACTTATCGCTATTATCATTATTACAGACTCTGCAAACAGTTGTTCCCTCAGCCGGCTCTCTTTATTCTCCCTCGATGTTAAATAAGCATTTCCTAACAGAACACTGTGCCAACTGCAGATTTTGCTTTGTGGAATAACAAGTTTTTAAAACCAGTTTATTACTAATTGTAGAATATGATGCACATCTGTTCTACAGATTGTACATCATATTCTACCAGTTAGCGCTACACTCAGGGGCATTCTGTTATACTGTATAGTACTAAGCCACGCCTTCTGAGCTGAACATTCAACAGTGCTGTGATATAATATAAAAGCAGTGTGTAAATGTAACTGCTGGGAGAATTGGTATACAAAAAAGGAATCCTAGCATTTAAATCTCATGCAGTAGTGCGGCGAGTTAAACGAGTTTAGAAAACATCCACAAGAAAAATAATGAACTATTCTTAAATCAATTGTTTGGCTAATTGACACAGCTGGTGGAGCATTCATGTTTCACTCAGACAGTAGATTAGTTGTGCCTGATTCAGACAAATTTAGTCTCGTCCCTGATTTAACACCCCTGACACAAATCCATCAGCAAATTACAAATCTCTGAAGGACTGAACAGGGTGTAATAAAGCAAAGAATACAGTAAAGACATAAGCTATGTCAAGCACACACATATTATATATATAATTGATAGTACTACTGCTCATATTAAAAATATTTGTGATGCACACAGTGACAAATTGAATCCAGTGCTTCCAGATGCTCTCTAGCTCATTGTTTATTTTGAGACAGAGACAGAAACAACACAGGAGACAAACTCTCTACTGCCAATACTTGTTCTGCCTGTTATTCGAACAGAACAGCTAACAACCTGCATGTCCTCAATCACAATTTGGCAAGCTGATGGTACATTTTTCAAACATTCACAATGTTTGTGTCAGGGGTTTGCCCACTTCAATTTCAGCATTACCTTTCCTATTTAGCCACTGCGCCTTAGCAGATCATAAAACTGTTTCCCTCTGATTCATGTTTCGATTAAATTTAATGAATTATTTTCAAGTTATTTGTGTTTGTTTTTGTGTTTTTGTAGTCCGTCTATGTCCCTGCTTTTATTTTATAGTTTTTTTGTTCATTGTTCATTTAAACAAATGACTGCACTTGCTTCTCCCACCCCTTCCAACACCTGACAGTTTGGAAAGAGTTAGCATTTGTACTTGAGAAGCTTTGTTGTAAATGTCTAGTACTTTGTGGGAGCACTTTTTAAACATAACTTTTTGAAAATAATTACAGCATTAAGGTCCAATCACTAAACTCAACCTAAACTGAACACACACGCTACACCACGGATCACCAACCTTTCTGAAACTAAATGCTACTTCATGGATACATGAAGTCATACAAAGGGCAGTTTGACATACCCCTCTGAAATAAAAAATTTGCAACTAGGTGTATAATTATTATTAATGATACATGATTACGGGAAGACACTAATGATTTCTCAGAATAACTATAAACAATTAAGGAACTAATTTTTAAGCTTTAAATGCTTCTCACTGATGAGTTTTGCAATTTTTAAGATACTCATACGGTCCTTAGAGGGCGACCTGGTTCCTGCGGGCAGCGCACTAGTGACCCCTGCTCTACCCTAATTACACCTCATATACATCCATGTCGTCAGCACAACCCAAATTTACTCTAATCATATTTACTTTTAAGATTGTTTATAATGTTTACATGCCATTTTGCAGTCCGCAACATTGCTGATCTTGCTTGTTTTTTTGCACAATATATTTGTTACTAGTATACAATTGTTTATCGTTCTCTATTTTGCACGTTATACTCTATAACATATTATACAGTAGGTTTTTTGGCCGCGCTATTTTGTCTTTTGTATGTCTGTCCTGCACTGTCTTGTGTTTAGCCTTGCACTGTTTGCACTAGGTTTATATCGATAGGACAACTTACTTTAGTTCATGCTCTGTAACTCTATGTTGTGTGATGTAACTGTTGTTTTATGTAGCACCAGGGATTTAGAGAAACGTCATCTCATTTCTCTGTGTGCTGCGTGAGCTATATACGGCTAGAAAGACAATAAAAGTGTCTTGACTTGACTAACTCACTTTCATTAACCACTATATTCACTGTCATTGACTGTTTGGAGTCTGTTCTTAAAATACTGGTCATGATGCGGAAAGACACACTACATGGGATTTCATTCCAGGACAGTCACCATGCGCACACACACACACACACACACACACACACACAAACACACACACCTTTACACCAATGGGTGCACAAGCTTACACACACACACACACACACACACACTCTCTCTCTCTCTCTCCTTACTCCTTCACATTTATTTTTGGAAGGTTTAATAAAAAAAAGAGATCCTGCATAAAACCTGGATTGGAAATTGTTTGTGTGTGTGTGTGTGTGTGTGTGTGTGTGAGAGAGAGAGAGAGAGAGATAGAGTAGACTGTATATCCACCTCATTGTTTGAAAGACTGGCTGTGGATCCACTGTGACCCACAGCAGGAAAATATACTGATGAAGATGACAATTAATTGATATTTAAGTTTCTAACATTTTCTTTACTATCAAAGCATCATGGTTGTTCCCTATTCCTCTTTTTTGCCTGCAGGTCTTTTTGCATCTTTTCTTGTGAATCATCCCTTATTCCGTCCATATCTCTTCTCTCTTCATACCACACTGCAGCATGGTCTGATTTATTGCCACTATTTCCAAGGAAATCCTCTGTGCTTTGGTTTTGGAGAGACAAGATTGTCACACATCACAATCCACATCAGAGTGAAAATGTGTGCAGAGCTCTGGTGTCTCCAGCACCCTGTTCTAGAATGGGTTGGTGATTTTTTTTTTCTCTAGCACAATTACTAACTGTGTACAAGATCTGTGAACAAGCTCACTAATCTGTAAATGTAACTTACTAACTGAAATAATTCGTAGATTAAATCAAAACATGCTTTGAACAAATGAACTAAAGTTTAACTCAGAAATAAGTTCACCAGGCATAATTAGTTTCAGTTTTAAATGAACAAGAGAATAAGGAAGGGTATTAAATGCATAGGCATAAATGACTTCCAAATGCAGGCATTAAATGTTCAATGGTTTATAAAGAGAATTCTCAAGAATGTGTAATGTGGTTCTAATCGTGGATGGAGCAGCAACTAAGTGTGTCAGATGTCAATCAAGTTATTGTTTTTAAATGAAATACCCAAGCAAGAAAGCAAATAGTTATAAACAAATGTATTTGCAAAGTTAATAGGGACTTAAACAAAATAAATAGGAATATTTTGCTGCCCTCATATTTAGTATTGTGAAAGCATTTTTAGTTTTTATGGCTTATCTTATATTATCTTATATTATCTTTTATTATCTTATCTTATATTATATTATATTATATTACTGTCACGGTGCTCTCTCTCTCGCCTCCCTGCCCCCCCCCCCCCCCCCCCCCCCCCCCCCTGCCCGCGTACGCTCCATAGAAATTTATGAATGCTTAACCTTTTGTCTGTCTGTTCCCAGTTTCCAGTTTGTTCCCGGTTCCAGTCTGTTCCCGTTTCCCGGACTTCCCAAGTCCGCCACCGCTCCTGCTCTCCGGTACTCCCGGCACCACGGCGCGCAGCGCGCAAGGCTCCCTAGCCTGTCTGGCCGTTCCTTTGAGCGGCGTCTCCTGAGTTCCTTATTTAAATAAAATCCTGTTTTGATTGTATTCCGGATCTCCGTGTGTCTGTGCAGCGACCCACCGTTACAATTATATTATATTATCTTATTATATTATATTATATCATGTTACATTATATTATTATATATTATAATGTTATAAGGCTTACATAATATAATATATGCTTGAATGCAAATTCATATACACGGCACTAATTTCATTATTTTATTAAAACTACAAATAGATAAATATAAAAGAGGAAACATTAAAACCTTCAACATATGTTTATTCATGATGTCTTTTCTTTACACAGACATAAAAAATGCCAGGGTCCAGGTTCGATTCCCGTCTCGGCCATGTGTGCGTGGAGTTTGCATGTTCTCCCCGTGCCTCAGGAGGCTTTATTCCGGGTTCTCCGGTTTCCTCCCCGGTCCAAGAAACATGCACGGTAGGTTGATTGGCACCTTGGAAAATTGTCCCTAGTGTGTGAATGTGAGAGAGAGGGCGTGTGTGTGTGTGTGTGTGTGCCCTGCGATGGGTTGGCATTCCATCCAGGGTGTGAGCTGCCTTAATGCCCATAGATGCCTGAGATAGGCACAGACTCCCCGTGACCCGAGGGAAGATTGGATAAAGCGGTTTAGAGAAGATGAATGAATGAATATATATATATATATATATATATATATATATAGATATATGCATATATATATATATATATATATATAATATATATAATATATATATATATATATATATATATATATATTTTTTTTTTTTTTTTTTTTTTTTTTTTTTGTCTGCATTCCCTATGTTGAATTTGGCTTCACTAAACCTACATTTGCATAGAACATAAATATTTATCCATCATTATGTTGATTAGCGCATTACAAACTTATTAAATATTAAATTGATGTATTAAATAGATACATTGGGACAAAAATTTCTTTTTTTGTATGTTTTCTGCCACTTAAGATGGTTTTTGTAACACTTGAAACACAGCTCATTTCTTCGTTTCTAGGACAACACCAGAGGGTGAGTGCTTCTCAGAAGAATAAAGACACAAAGAACAAAAATAACAAAGAACCCGAATAAAGAGCAAATTGAAAAACACTCATCACTCAAGAACTCAATCGCACATTTTTAAAATTCTTTTCTGACATAAGAGTGCAACGCTGTAGCAATTAGAATAAACCCTGCAGATAGAAAAGTTGGACTCTTTAAGGTGGCATTGGTTTCACTGCTCAGCAAGCTATAGCATTTCATTGCTGCCTAGAAATTTCACTGCTCCAAAGAAAATGTGACATCAGAGAGTTCCCTTAATGCTGAGTGAGAAGGGCCCTGAGAGGGATGAATGAATTTTAGTCTTGAGCATGAAATTTTGATTAGAATATTACCTGGGAAATAGGCTTTCACTGTTGGCTGATGTTTAAAAAAAATACTCACCTAAAAGGAAAATGTTTGAAATATTACATTATTTAATTTGATGGCTAGATAAAAACTGTTTGCGATACATAGTACATGACACATTTTAACATCTTACTTTTAATATTTTACGAGAAAATCACATTGAGACTTCAGAGATGTCTATATTCCTTACAAGTCTAAATTATTTTTTTGTAGAAATGTTTTTGTAACATAATTGGCATGTATGTGTGTGTGTTTTACTGCTGTCTTTTATCATTCAGTTCATGCACATTCAATATATCAGCTGTATTAATACCATTCCTTAATTATTCGGAGCTGTTTGTATGCAGGTCCTCTTCAGGAAATTACTCAATAAAATCAATTAATTATGAAAAAATAATCTGATGATTCAGTGAGACCAACACTGTGACTAACAAATGCTAAATTTAAGGTGCATGGTACAAATGCAAGCAGGCAGGCAGGGAGAAACGCACACACACACACACACACACACACACACACACACACACACACCAAAGCACACACACACACACACACACACACACACACACACACACACACACACACACAGTAAATGGGGGACGGGGACGGTAATAATGGTAGTAATGTATAGGAGCTATAATGATGATGTGGGGTGTCATACCACATTACATGAATCAATGCATGATTTGTAGTCACATTATGGACAATGAGTTGGAATCCCAGTGTCCATAAGTGCTTAATGTCAAAATTTTAAAAACTTCAAAATGTCAGTCTCTCATGAGTGAGTGAGTGAGTGCATAAAGTGAGTGTGATAATATTAAACATACAATTTATAAATGCATTCTCTCTCAAACACTTCCTCTCAAACCGTGTTAAGAGAGCGATAGAAAATGTGTTTATCAGTGTTAAATCAGACCCTCTTTGCCAGAGTATAATTAAACAAATTGGATATTAATTGAGCGCGTCGAACATGATTGCTAAATTAATTTGTGGCCATGAACTTTTGCTGTTTATAGTGTAGCCAGTGCACATCTCAAAAACACTGACTGCAAAAAAAAAAACATTCTGAATAAGACACCATTCCATCACGGGGCCTTTATAATGCACTTAAAGAAATTTACGAGTTAGTGTGTACCTCACTCAATAGGCCGGGGCTTGCTTTATGAGAAACACATTTCACTTTTACTGGAAACAACACTGTTTGTCTTACAAAAATAACTAAGGCATCTGGGAAAAGTGTATAAGTGTGTGTGTGTGGGGGGGGGGAGGATTCAAAAGCTGTTCTCTTGACAGACAAACTTGAGCACTTTTAAAGGACATGCGACAGCGTCAGCATCTCAGCAGGTGCAATTTGCTTAGAATCCCCAACTAGGTCTATTTAAATTGTCATATTTGTTTTGTTTGTGTTTCTTTTCGTGCTCGCCTGCCCACTGCGGTCAATGCAGTGCGACTGTCATTGGCTACAAATAACACCGAAAGTGCTTGGCCACATATTAATTTAGCAGTCATGTTTGACACACTCAATTAATATCCAATTTGGTTAATTACACTCTGGCAAAGAGGGTCTGATTTAACACTAATAAACACGTTTCTCTCTTTCCTGGAAGCGGCACTGTTTGCTTTGCATGAAACCCAGTGAAGTAAAAACACAAATATTAAATATTTCTGTCTGCAGGGCATCTGTTGCGTATATAAATATTTAGAAGACAGTTGATTGATTAAAGTGTAACAAAATGCTGTCAATGGTACAAAAGTTGCATCTTTGCAAATGACTGTAGCATAAAATATCTATTTGCCATGCTACGAAAGGATGTCATCTTTCTTCTTAATGAAGTAAAGTAAACGCATATTTTATAGATTTTTTTTTTAGCTGGCATATGCAGCCTGTATATTACATAGTGCTTATACAAGCAGCTCTGTACTGACACAGGCAAAGGTTATACACTGTATAATATTCTGATCATTCCTGATCTGATCATACTAATTCCTCAAGACCCTTCCCGTCTATCGTGTATTTCTCAGGACCAGGTTGGTCCAGTATCCCTGCACGAGATATACAGCATGTATATATAAAACCATTTACTTGAATACTGATCTGTACTGTCTAATAGTATCAGCATGACCCTTAAACAATGTTTTTTCATGTCTTTTCCCGGGCTTTGCCTTCTAGTTAATAGGCTTAAGGGCTTGATGTACACTAATAGATGCAAAATATCTCTCCTCTGTTTTGGGTTGAACAAAAAATAAATAAAAACAGCACACATACCACACACAAATTTGAACAATAGAACATGTACTCATGATTGATTTAGGACCTGAAAACAGAAATCAAAAAATTAAACCAAAAGCAAAACCAACTCAAAGGTAACTATATATTATATATAATAATATAGTAAACCTAATGGTCGTGAGCAAAAACAATTGGCCTTTGCATTACTTACCCTGCCTTCTTCAACATGGAAAGTCTAAGCTTTTAGGCATAAAAAACAATGGATGAATGAATAGGTCCACTGCATCTTATAATAATGTATATGATATATATATATATATATATATATATATATATATATATATATATATATATATATATATTCTGTGACATTCTGTAAGCTCTTGTGCTAAATGAATTTGCAACTTTGACCTTCTTTACACACGTTTTCTACTGAGATACTAATAAGATTATCTGCAGTAGGATCTAAGAAAAAACAAAAGCTGCATCATGGAGACTCATCAGCCAGAGTACAATTTATCAAATTGGATATTAATTGTGTGTGTCAAACGCGACTGCTAAATGTATATTTGCTCAAGCACCCTCAGTGGTGTTTGTGGCTGAGGACAGTCATAGGCATGTCATTGGCTTGCAGAAGAAACCAGAGTATGCTTTCATGTTTCTCAATAACACAATAAAAAGCAGGTTTTATTTTAACCTTTACCTTAGAATAACACAATTATTTAATGGTGTTTGGGATGACTGTTTATTTGGAATGTCTGTAACATTAACCAATTGTCTCGCAGATGTTACACATGATCAAATATAAGCTAAAAAACATGGGACAGTAATTGACATCACAAATTGGTTGCCATTTGTTCTTTATGTAAAACTTCTAGATAAACGTGCCTTGATGTGGAACACAAAAGAAAGTGAACCTTCTAATATAGAAACTCTCTAGCAAATAGACTGTGGAGAAGAGAAATGAGAAGAAACTGTGTGAGGCATGTGAGTAAAAAATGAAAGGGATGGGACAGCACTGCACACAGTGACAGAAGGTCATTTCAGATTACTGATAACATTTAGTTCGCGGAGCTGAACCTCAGCCTGCAGAGGATACACACATACACAGATGCTCTCTCTCTTTCTAGCACCTATCTTTGCTTCCATAGCAACCAGGACTAAAACATGGTGGTTGCATTTAGGAGGGAAGTGTGAGGAGCAAATTGACTTGAAAGTGAGAGAGAGAGAGAGAGAGAGAGAGAGAGAGAGAGAGAGAGAAACAGAAGAGAAAAGTGTGAGAGTTACAGACAAGGAAAGTGGGAGGGAGGGAGAGAGTGAGAAAGTGCAAACGCACAAAATTTGTATAGGAATTCTAACAGAGGAAATCAATTTTGCCACAGTATATATGAAGGTTATCAGAAACGTCTGTACTGACATGCATTAAAAAATTGCAATAAAAAACTATAAAAGAACCCACAGAAAACCAGCTCTTGAGTTAAGTGACTTTGCACAATTTCCCACTTCCCAACTGTGTCAAATGTCAACTTTCTTAAATTAAACACAGACAAAACAGAAATACTTTTAGTAGGCTAAGCAGCCAGATATCCACTCTGTCTGATTTTTCTGTTGCCATTTCTAGTCAGTGTACTCCACATTATATGTTCTGGATAATGTGTGTTGCTCTGGGTAACGGTGTCTGCTAAATGCTGCAAATGTAAATGTTAAACCTCACATCAGATCTCTCACTTACTGTAATCTATTTTTTCTCACTGACATAACAATGTCTGTCTTGAAACCTTTGATAATGTCATGCTGACATCAGTGCCTGCTTTCGGGTTCATTATTGCAATGTTTTTTTATTGTTCTACCAGCTAAAAATGTAAAATTCCGAGAATAATAACACAAATTAACTAGTCTGCTCATAACACACCTGTGCAGTATCGGTTACACCAGTGACCTGCCTCTGCCCAAATTCTCGTCATTAATTTAAATTTTAGGGTACATTATGGTAGTTCTTTTTCAATGACTATCTAGTCTGCAGTTGCTAATGTTCAAAATGATAAATTAGTACCCTACAAAAATGAAGGCACAAGATTCATCTTATAAAATGTAAAAATATCATATGTTAGACATAGACATAGCACAAAAGTTATGGCAACCAGCTTTGCCTCACTACAGTGAACCATCTCATTATTAAAATCACCTAGCTATTTAGGTTAAAGTCCTAACCAGAGAAACCTCAGTTTGTATCATTAGAAAATAACTTAAGTCTACGTTATAATTTATAGTCTATTGCAAATGTGTCAAACTCAAGACCAGCGGGCTGAATTCTGGCCTGCAATGTGGCATAAAATTGTGTAGGGTCATCTTAAAAAAAGGCTTTACTGCTTTAAATCGTACAGTGATAATAAACTACATCTCTCACAATGCATGCAATTCTGTTAACCACGAAGTAACTGCATCTTGCTGCTAGATTGCAGCATATCCCACATCAGCGTTTATGGATCAAATGGAAGGCACTTAAAAGAAAGATGGGAAGGCGAATACATGTTTGTGTTTCAAGGAGACATAACAGTATGCCTTTTGTGTTATGAGGCGGTGTTGCTCTTCTTATAGTTACAACTGGGCCTTCGGGGGCAACCATAATGTAAATGTGGCCCATGGTGAAAATGAGTTTGAGACCCCTGCTCTAGTCAGGTCAATGTCTGTTCTTATTAAAATATTATTGATTGATGGATGGATGAATGGAGGGTGGAATGGATTGACCACTTTTGACAGATACTGACCACTGCAGAACTGTGGGACACATCAGACAAGCAGTTTTGGAGATGCTTTGACCCAGTCAACCAGCCATCACAATTAGTCCATTATCACATTCATTCTATCCCCTACACATTTTACCTTCTTCTTTCACTCTGAGGACAAAATGTTTACTTGGTGCCTAATATATCCCACCCACAAACAGGTACCATGATGAAGAGATAATCAGTGTTATTAACTCATAATGTGCTCATAATGTTATAATGTCATTAATGTTAATGTGGAGGTGTGTAGCCCAGTGGTAAGCTGTTGGCCTCTGGACTGGAAGATCACGGGTTCAAACCCCACCACCAACAAGCTGCCACTAGTGGGCCCTTCAGCAAGGCCCTTAACCCTCAATTGTAAGTTGCAACCCTTTGTAAGTCGCTCTGGATAAGGGTGTCACAGTTTTTTCTTGTAGTACAAGTATCAAAGATATCTAATGTAGAGTAACTAAGATATGTGCCTGTGTTTCTCCCCATTGAGGACACCATTGAGCCTGACCAAATCACCAGCTCCATTTGCAGAAGCATAACCAGAAACTTGAAGGGAAGCTTCACCATGCTTCACTGTTGCCTGCAAATGCTCATTACTGTATCGCCCTCCAGCCCTTCAGTCAACAAACTGCCAACTACTACAGCCAAATATGTCACAGTTTGACTCATCAGTCCAGAGCACCAGCTGCCATTTTCCTCACCCCAGTTCCTATGCTTTTGTGTATAGTTGAGACACTTGTCCTTTTTTTCACATTGGAGGTATGGCTGGACACATTTCTACCATAAAGACCACTTCTAGCCTCACTGCTATAGACTGTTCTGCCAGTTGTTTGCTGATTACACTGCAGGATATATTTAATGTAAGTAACATGTTGTGTCTCCTTTATCTTCACAGTCTTCACTATCTTGACTTTGCCTTGGCTGAACACTGCATCTCCTGTCACCAAAAATGCCTATGTCCGTGTGCTTCTTCAAAATAGCTTGAGTTTTGAAACCTCAGTATGCAAGAACCACAACCTCACACTACAGAAGAGTTGTGCTGGTCCCTACTCAGTGTTAATCCTCTTAAAAGCTGTTTCCTTTTCAGTTAATGACTGTTTCAACCTACATGTGAGATCAATAATCATTAGCACCAGCTTGGTATAATTGGTAAATCATTTACTTGAATCTGATCCTACAAAATCCTTGACAATGTGCACTTGTACAAATTGCTCATTTTGCATTTTGTAAAAAAAAATAAATAAAAAAAAAAAAAAAAAAAAAAAAAAAAATATATATATATATATATATATATATATATATATATAATATATATATATAGAATATTCTTACACCTGCCTGCCTACGAAAACTGCACCCTACTACTTGCATGCCCCACTCTGCCCTATATTGCCTGCATCTCCACTGCCTTATGTTTGTGTGTGTAATAGTGTGTGTGTGTGTGTTCCTTTGTGTGTGTGTGTTTATATGTGTGTGTGTATTTTCATCCCGTGTTTTCTACAATGTTGTGTGTGTGGTGTGTGTGTGTGTGTGTGTGTGTGTGTGTAATTTGATGCATTGCCTGTTTATGTGTTGGCCATTTAGAATGGCCTACCACAGCAGTATTTTTCTCCTACTTGCCTTGTCCATATGTTCAGCTGCAATGTTGATGTGTTAAGCACCCTAGAAATCAGTGGCATGAAAATCACATCACCCACTCATTCCCACAGCAATGGTGGCCAGGATGTAGGCGTAGTGGCCCCTTCACTTCCAATCAACATAATTTAACCTCATCGCTGCATGTATTTTCAGGATGACTAACATTCAAATATATAACACTTTTTAAGAAGAAGAGTAACAGACTAGGTTAGTCTTGTGCTAAAGTCTGTCCATTTAGCGCCCTTAAGAATGTTTCGGTATGTTGTTCGAAACTTTTCTGACGGGAAAACACACTTAAAAAAAAATTCTTTTTGGAACCTTTTTTTGTTTGTTTACTACAAAGCCTAATATCACATCAATGTTTTCTTAGGCACTTTTTGTACAATTATAATAAGCAATTTTATCCATTATTCCAGTTGTTTAAACACTTAATTAATTAATGACATCGTCACCTACTTCAGATGTTAACTATTTTCACTGGGAAAATTCACTGGGATGGTGTGTTCTTGGCGCTGTCAGAGATACAGATCTATCACACAAATTGATCGGTGGTAAACCACTTTTTTGACCATATGCATATGTTTGTGGTGCACATACTAAAAACCCACAAGAGCACTGATTTACTGATTAATGATTCACGACTGGATAATTAACTTTTTAGATCTCATTATGCAGCCTATGAATACATTACAATTTTGATTCTATTACAAAGTATACATAGTTGCTAAACATTCAAAGGAACTGGTGTGCACCTGCAAATTTGTTTAAAACTAAGCATTTCATTCATTGTGTGCCACATCCAACAGTAAACATTACTGTCGCAATGCTTTGTTTAAATCCCATAAATTGAATCTGCCTGAGTCTCCAATGTGGAATTTAGAATTTGATCACTTCTAATTTGAATTCAATGATAAATGGATTTAGCTAATTGAAAAATGATAAGATGAAAAATAAGCCAAAGGCGTTTAGTGAAGATCTTTATATATAAATAAATATTGCTTACAACTGCACTGGCTCCTAAATTGAAACCTAATTTTGGGTCTAGTCATCTTTTATTAGTTTCACTTTGCAGCCAGAAGGCTGAGGTTGAATAAATGTGTATTTGGAGGAGGGCAGAATCACATATTATACATGCAGAGCTTTAACTGGGGCCAGTATTAGTAAGACATATTGGAAATAGGTCGCTACAGTACATACATTAAATGTTATGTATCTGAACATCATATCAATATTTAACACAAACATCATTTTATCAGGTGCAGATAAACTAAAGTAGTTTATAATTTGGATCGCCTTCATCTGCTACTTAACCACCAGTCCTTCACAATGACCAATATACCGTCTGCCACATTATTTCCTCCCACGTCTTTATTTTTGTCTTGATTTTGCACAGTCACTTTAAATATCTCACAATTATGCCCTGCCATTACAGGCTGAAAGCAAGGAGACAGTGTTGCCTGCTTCATGGAGAGTGCATCATACTGTAATGTGTCCTTTACTAATATTGGCACCCATAGTAAATGTGAGTAAAGATACCTGTGAAAAATCATTTTTATTTAAATCTTTGATCTTTCAATCAATTTGTTCAAACTGTTCACAATTAAAATGTTCATATTAAGCAACTTGGTGGCAGCGCTTAGGGACGGTGGGTTCGAGCCCCGGTATCGCCAAGCTGCAACCTTTGGGTCCTTGAGCAAAGCACTTAACCCTCTGTGCTGCAGGGGTGCCATATCATGGCTGACCCTGAGATCTGACCCCAGCGTCCAAACAAGCTGTGATATGTGAAGAAAGAATTTCACTGTGCTGTAATGTATATTTGACAAATAAAGGTTATACTATTCTAATATTTTGGGGCTGTTCCTAGGGTTTAGTTAGGATACATCTCATTATGAACTTTATCAAACATCCACAGATATTACATAAATAGCCTACAACCTCTGCCAAAAAAATAAAAATAAAAAAGCTCTACTCCAACTTCCAAAAATATTCAGCTCAAATATATGATCCTCAAGTATATGTGACAAAACACTGCACAACAATAATGAAGTAAGTAACTCATTTGCAAAGTTATTTACAAGGTCCCCCACCCCGCTGGTGTAAAGTTATGTGCAAATTCAGGTCATCGGAAATCACACAAATGTTTGGATATTGTCAGGTAATAAAGGCAAAGGCAAATGCAAGTGCGGGTATGTAATTTAAAGTGCAAACGTCAAACACTAAAACAAACAAACAAGCAATCAAGCAAACAAACAACAAAAAAAAACATAATCTGGTCTTGAAGACAAGCCCCCAGAAAGACATCAACTGTTGGAGACAAACGTGAGGAAAACTGTGTGATCTGAGGTGAAATAATCTACATGTGCTAATCATCATAAATGTGAAACAAGGGCCAAGATCGTATGATATGTCATAGTGGCTGATGGGAAGCATAGTCCCTAAGTACATCAAATTTGATGTACTGAAGATACGAGTGAAGGTAAAAGTATCAAAATATTGGATGTAAGACAATACAGTGTGAAAATGTGTTCAAATCTCAAGGGATATTATTATTTTTATAGCTATTTTTGAAATATCACATACAAAAATGTTTTAATTATCTGTATTTCTGACTGTTGAGCATCCTCTATACAAACAATATACATACGCTACTTGTATATACACACACACACACACACACACCACACACAATATATATATATATATATATATATATATATATATATATAGATATCTATATATATATATATATACTATATATTATATATCTGTATGTATGTGTGGGTGTGTGTGTGTGTGTGTTCTTCTCAGTTTTGATATGTTATGCATATATTTTTCTGACCGCTTAGGAAATAGTTTATAACCATTGCCTGATTTTTGTCGTTGTTGTTGTTATCCAACTTCTACCTTGCCCGTAGTAGTAGTCTGATTTTGTGTGGGTTTGACCCTTGTGTTTGTGATATTGGATTTTGCCTTCAGCACATATGTCTGGCCTCGCTTCATCAATTGCTACAAAGCTTGTTGTCTGTGGAGGAAGAAGAATGTCACTTGTTTTGCATATCGACTCTGCTTGTTTGTTCTAAAAAAGACTCCATAAAGAGGATATACACTATCCTCTCTCATTGCATTTTTATGGACATGATCTGGATATCTAGGGAGCATGATGCCAAACTGCTGGATACTATACGAGACATATAAGGAATTTACTAAGGAATATTCTCTTTCAGTAGAGTTATAATAGCATCACTATTGGTAAAGCCAACTGATTTATGTGAAGCCACGGCAACATTATACATGTATGTAATATGAATTCTGGCAATTAAAAAATAACTGATGTTTGTTAGCATTGCAGACATGCAGGAAACAAATTAGCATCTTAATGCAAGCAGACACACACTAGTACATGCGGCACATTTTCTTTCTCCTTCACCCACACAGGCAAGGATACTCTTTGTGGGTCCATCAAGCATATATTGTTGTTTTCAATAGTCAATTTCCTTTCTGCCAGAGAGTGTTTAAATGCAAATTAGTGTGATTGTCTCAAACTTGTCAGAAGCATGCTATGCTGTCCATCTTCTGCTCCAGAACCTCCTGAAGATTCTGTCTAATGGAGAGAAAAGACTGTGATTGGAATTCTGCTATTCCCATTTTTTTTTTTACAAATATGTTTACTGCCTGTGGATCCACAGCAAGCAGTTTCTGGCAAGTACTTGGAAAAAACTAAATGTTGACTGCTAATGAATCTGACCTTCAGCATATTGTGTGGAGCACACATACATGTGTTCAGGGCTCAAACAAATGCTTTAGAGTTTTGAATATGTGACAAGCTGTTCTCTTCTTGATCATGTTCTTCCCTGGTGAATTCCTGTCAAAGTATCTACAGTACCATATCTACTACTCCTATATTTTTAATTGGTGGAGTGGAATAAAATGTAATGGATATGAACAAATACAAATATCAAGACTTTTTTTTGCCTTATCATCAATCACTCTCCATATCTTTAATTACTCTAAGATTGATTAAAGCAAAATTGGGTGAGGCAATGTGAATTTATTTGAGTTGAGTTTGGTCTGGTGATGGCATATTAGCGGCAATATGGGATAAAGGGGAATAAAAAGGGAGGAGGAAAGGAACTTCCATGGTTAAAATTCAAGTCGGAATTGTAAGTAAAAAAAAAAATAATAATAATGAAAAGAAAAAAAGGTATTTCAAAACAAATAAAAATTTTAAAATCAACTCAATTTGATGCAATTTCTTTAATTATTTTTTAATCAAAAAAGTCTAAATAAAAAAAATGTAAAACAAATTGAAATTAAAAAATTAATTGTTGAAAACAAATGTTTAAATGTTGATGGGAAAAAGCTGAAAGGAAAACCTCAGAGGTTAAAAAAAGAGGTTACATTAAAAAATTATTTAAAAAAAAGATAACGAGAAAACAAATTCCCAAGAAATAAACTTGAAAATTTTGTGTGTAAAAAAATTAGGGGTTTTATATCTATCTACGAAGAAGACTGCATTTACACTTTGCAAGCTTGGACAGATGTCACCTGTTTTTCATTATACCTGGAGTGGGAGACGTAATCAAACTTTACTTTTCACTTGCATTTAGCAACAAGGAAATTATTGTGATTTTATCTCAGGATCATAAGCCTCCAGACATTGATGACATATTGTTGCAAAATGAGCCTATTTAGCTGAAAATAAAACATGGATGTCCTGGATGAGGTCTAACATAATTCCTAAATTTAAAAAAATGTAGTTTTAAATGGTCCTTCCCTTCCAACTCTTTTTTGTATCCCATATTGGCACTAATATGCCATCATATGCATTTGTGTCAAGGTTGTGAGATATTGACTTTGTTTAAAAATAGTTTCCATGTTGTTTGGTTTAAAATAATTCATTCATTCATTCATTCATCTTCTACCGCTTTATTCGATCTTCCCTCGGGTCACGGGGAGTCTGTGCCTATCTCAGGTATCTATGGGCATTAAGGCAGGATACACCCTGGATGGAAAGCCAACCCATCGCAGGGCACACACACTCACACACACACACACATTCATACACGAGGGACAATTTTCCAAGGTGCTAATCAACCTACCGTGCATGTTTTTGGACCGGGGAAACCGGAGAACCCGGAGAAAAACCTTCTGAACATGCAAACTCCACACACACATGGCCGAGACGGGAATCGAACCCGGACCCTGGCGAACCTGCTAACCAATAAGCCACCGTGCCCCATTTAATTTAATATTAATAATAATCATTTAAAATAATTGTAATTATATACATATATATAGATATATATATATATATATATATATATATATATATATATATATATATATACATATTACACAATTATTTTTTAATTATTATTATTATGTATAAATATTATAACACAATACACAATTTATTAATTTTGAATTAATAAATAATAATGTGTCCTATAATAATAATAACAATAAGAAGAAGAAGAAGAGGAAGAAGAAGAAGAAGTCTATTTGAAAATATTTGCTGAATCATAAATCCAAAAATACAACAGAGGACAGAACTGTTGACAGAGAGAATCCTTTATCAGAAACATATAGAACAACATTCTTTTCCCAAAACACAGTTCCCAGATGTATCCGGACAGAAGGCACAATGGTAAACATGGCCCTCGCCCAAATTCTTTTCGATGTATTGGAGCCATCAAATTGTTTTGTTTTCTCGTGAATATAATATGGATTTATGAAATTGGCAAATCGTTGCATTCTGCTTTTATTTATATTTTGCACATGGTTCCACATTTTGGGGAATTATGGTGGTCAAATAAAACTTTGCAAATCTGCCGTTCTATTTAAATTTAGCCAGTTTCTGAAGTAGGCCTATTACACACTCGTTAGCCCACGCATATATTCACACAGCAATGGCTGTGATTTGTGCTACCGTTGTGTGGCTCACACTAACATCATAAATACACAAGTACTACATGGCACAAACAATGTGTTTGTGTACGGTTGTGTGTGTGTGTGTGTGTTTGTGAGAGAGAGAGAGAGAGAGAGAGAGAGAGAGAGGGAAAGTTCAACAGAAAAAGGAGGCAGAGACAGAAACAATAGATGAGTGTTTCTCAGCAGTGCTGTATAGATGAAGTTAGTGAATTGGCTGCAGGTTTTGCTCTTGTGTCGACTGAACCACTCGAGTTTTCTATTTTTACTTCACAAATGGATTTATGTAAATGTATAGCTATGTAGGAAGACTGCAGCTGTTTTAAGCCTCCCTACTGTTAGAAACCAGACAAGAAAGAATAATGGGGAAAAAATGATCAGTCATTACAATTACAATAAAATAATATAATTAGTTTTAAAAAAATCTTATTAATATTCATTTCTTTATAATATTTGGCTGTTCCCCTAGCATTACTCATGGCATTAGATATCATTGTATTTATTTTATACGTTGATCAAAACCTGAGTTTGTGAACTACTAAAATATATGGCTACACTAAAGAACATTTCAATTTCTAAATATATTCAGTACGACCTTCCTATTAGGAGTTGCAACATCCGCTGAGAAAATGCATTAGCATGTGATGTCTTCTTTTCTGTCATTCAGTATACCCACAAAGCAGATTAAAGTTGGACTAATGCTTTAATCTGAACTGATATTCTAATACTACATGAAGTTATCTTTAAATCCCATGTGCTCTGGTCTTTTTGGCATCCAGGCACAGTAAAAAGAAGAAACACAAATTATTCACTACCTGCATAATCATTGTTGAAAGAGTTTTATTTAGAGATGTGTACCATATGTGTTTTAGGGGAGGAGAGATATGTTAGTGTTTTAAGGGAGGACCTATTACTTTGATTTTTGATCTTTAAATCAGCAAAATTTTATTAAAAAACTGCTTACTGCCTTTATACAATGTCTTGACTGTTATTTACTAAACGAATTCTGGCTTGAAATTGGCTTGATTTTATTCTGGTTTTAATAAAATCCGGCTGGATTTTATTACAACTAAATAAAATGGTTATCCAAAACATTTCCATATCATTAATATTTATTAAGTTTAAGTACAGAATTTATTTGTGCAAGCTTCCTGATCCGTATATGGTATTAATGCAAGTTGTGAACATTTCTGTATGAAAGCTCAGATTGTTTTGCACAGAACTGGTCACTATGCACATTATTACCTGTGGTGTAACGGACATTTCTTCAAGACTCTTTTTTAAGTGATATGTAGTGATATGTGATACGATGCAAAATATATTAGATGTAAGTAGATGATGGGAACATTGAGACAGAATAGCATTAACAAGCCAAAGGGAGCTGCTAAAGAAATGTATTATTGTTTTATAGTGATAGTAGTGCGATACATATTGACCATTACTGATATGAAATTATAAAAATGTTGTCTGAGCTACTGTAAAAAAAAAAAAGAAATTTTATTTAAGCATATTATTACACTCTTGTTTGCAGTTTTTATTCACCATTTGTTCATGGCACCTAACGCAAAAGTAAACCTAAAATACACAACTAAACTTCTAAAGAAGATCAACCATCATACTAAAAAAAAAAAAACAATTGCAAAATCACACTCTCTCTTGGAACAAAATATCCTTTTGCTCAGATAATAAACATGTCCTCTGTTTAAGCGATAATATAATAAGTGTGTTTTCAAGCATTAAATCAAGGTTTTGTTATGAAGCAGTTGTACATAGTGTTGTAATTACAGTATGCCTGCAATGTTGTTTACACCACATTCAAAATAAACAGTACAGTGTCACTACATTTTATAATTAAATGGATGGCAGTTTTTTAAACGAGTCTGTGAGAAGTATTTATATTTATGAAATGAAGTACCGCATAACCACATGGTAACAAAGCAAAACCCAGGTGAAAAACACTGGAGATGATGTGAAATATTTTGTACAAAAATGTAAAATGTAAATGTAATAATTAGTGGTGCACATCGACCATAATAGAGACTTTTTAATGTGCTTTACTATAACAATTGTGAGTTGTTTAAATGTAATGCAGTTTCGCACAATTCAGCAATATGTAACCCAGTTTATTCCATTTTAATTATGAACACTGTGCCTGTATGTGTGTACATTGACCATGTTGGGTGTATATATATATATGTATATATATATATATATATATATATATATATATATATATATATATATATATATATATATAGCTTCAAAGAAGTACCAATGGTATCCAAAAAGGCAGTTCAGGCAAGTGTTTTTACACAGGATTCCCTTCCTTATGCAACCCTCCCCCTCTATCTGGGTTTGGGACCCGTACCAGTAATGCACTGGCTTGGGGTTGACTGAGCAATTAGGCACTAAGGGCCTTGCTCAAGGGCCCACCAGTGGCAGTTCGGCTGGGACTTGAACCTGTGACGTTTCGCTCCAGATACCAATGTTTTAACCACTGAGCTACCACCTCCACGTGTATATTGCGGAAAGAGAGGAAAAAAGTAGAGGGGCAGTGACACAACACCTTTGTTTCATTAATACTTTTAGATCCTTAATATTAAGGTTAAGTACAGAATGTATGTGTTCATCGTAAACATTGCAAAAACATATGGGCATGATCTGGTGTTGTTTTTATCTCTAGTAGCTGCAGTGTAATGCTGTAATTCCTAGTCAGGTATAATCAAGCACTGTATGGTTCACTGAGCACACAACACTAATTAGATGTATTGAACTTGGTTCCAGAAGGATACAGTAGATTTCGCATTTGATTAAAAAAAAATTGAACTGGTTTTGTAATTAAAATGAGCTGGTGAAAAAGTTACTGAAAACATCGGTA
The DNA here is from genome assembly GCA_030449085.1 of Kryptopterus vitreolus. Lineage (NCBI taxonomy): Eukaryota > Metazoa > Chordata > Actinopteri > Siluriformes > Siluridae > Kryptopterus > Kryptopterus vitreolus. The sequence continues at coordinate 9,425,534 of JACRUU010000016.1, forward strand.
GAAAAAAAGGTAGTTTGGGTACTGCAGCGTTACTAAAGATCTAGTTTATCCCTGTAGCTTGTTGGGTCTGAGTGAGTTTCTTTAATGCGTAAATCTTTAAATACATAATTTTGTGGCCCTATTGTGTACGTATTATGTGTCCTGGAGATTGATCTTCATCCTGATTGCAAACTCACCTGTTTGCAATCAGACTACGTCCTTTGTTACTACTCCTTTTGTTGCTACACCCTTCACTTTGTCAAACATAGTTTGTGAAGTCTTGTACAGTGTGGGTGACAATTCCAAACCTTGATTAGTTGTTTTGCTGTCCACTGCTTCCTGTTTAATGTTAAAGTCTTGTGTAGATTGTTTGTTTTTATTTTGTTTTGTGTTTTTTTTTTATCCCCATATTGTTGAAAATTTCTCAGCACTTTGACTTGTCTGAAATATTGTTCTGTCTAAATAAAAAATGTCTGGCGACCTTACAGCTGTCTGTCCACATGATCCCAACAAACGTCCCCAAAAACATGGACACAGCAGGCTACAGCGAAAAACGCCAAACACTCTTCTAAATTATTGTCATTTCTGGTCTAGCGTTCAGCCATTTATTTTCCTTGTCACTGGGAAAGACACACACTACATAGGTGTCAAAACATTTCATCTCAGAATTCTAGTGTATCCATTAAAGAACCACTCTCATGTTCGAGAACTGGATGGAGTGAGTGGGTCTTCTATCAATCTGCTAAGAGAAACCTCTACAACAGTGCTCTCAAAACAAAAAATCATGATTGCCTAGACAGATGAAGATTTTCAGATTTTACTGTAACAATAAAAATCTGTTTGACAAAGGTGTGAAAAATGGTGGTTTCAGAAAAGCTGGTTTGAGTATTTTAGAAAGCGATCTTATTGAAATGCTCTGTTTCTGTTATTTCACAAGATGCTCTTATCCTGAGCAACTTACATTTTATATAATATTTAAGGGGTTAAGTGCGTTGTGAAGGGTTTAGCAGGGATATCACAGTGCTAGAATTTGACCGTAATGAGCAAAAGTCCAATATCCAATTTAGCTACTTCTTCACACACAATAGGTGCAAATACAAATATTGAAGGACTGGATGGAAAACTACTGTAGTAAATGAGTGAGATAGTCTTCATCCATCAAACTGCTGAGCTCAATCTCTACAACTTTGCTCTCCACAAGAGTAATTCTCTGTTTGTTGCTATAATCTATCAGTAACCCCACTGTACTCCAGTTACCCTGCCTTCAAAAATCACAACCCAATAATCTCATGAATTGAACACAAAATCAAAACCAATTCATTATTATTCACTATGAGATTTGTTTGTCGTGTCCCCCTTTATCAGTCTGCACCCTTTTCTGAGGGTTTCTGTATTCTATAATGAGTTGTGTATAACAAATGTATAACAAATCCGGATCACGCCGTTTACCTCTGCACAGTATAAATGATTGCTCCATTTCTCTTCTCCGAGGCACTATCTCAGTCATATATCTGCCCATTAGTTTTTACACACAACAATGCCATTACAGTATACATGTGAGTATTTCTAGCAAAGCTGCCATCAAATCCTCCTTTTCATCTGCAGCATTTTTCCAAACACAGAATGGGAAAGGTAGCATTGTCCCCACATAGATTACTATTGCTTGAACCAGATAAGGTTTGGGACTAAAGTATAAATACCTACTGCCTCTGGTGCCCTCTGTTTTGAAACAGATAAAAACAGACACCATTTTCAACAAGTGTTGACTTTTTAAGTGCTTGCAACCTAGTTTGAGAAAACAGGATAAATGGAAGACAGCTTGCGGTGCAACTTCAGGTCACTATGTATATTTGGTAATGTCATATGGATTAGTCAGTGCACCATCTGCCATCTATGCCATCATTACCACTGTGAAAATTCATGATTGCCTATATAGATGTTAATTTTATCCACTTTAGTACATGAAAATATGACTGATTTATCCAAAGAAACCTGTTCTACAAAGCAGAGGCGTGTGATATTTTGGTGCCAGAAAAGCATTTTGTACATTTTAACATTTAAACAACTAAAAAGTTTAGTTTTATTTAGTTTTCAAAGGGCACAGTAGTGATAGATTGAATGGTGATATGATATTAGCTTTCTCTTCAACAGTTAGCTGCTGTTACATACATACAACATTCTCTCTGCAAAAAAAAAGCCCCCAAAAGTCACATTGATTGGCCAACAATTCTTTGAGATAGAGTGGTCAGTGGAAAATTATATCTAAATATATATTTATATTTATATATATATATATATATATATATATATATATATATATATATATATATATATATATATATATATATATATATATATGATATATATATATATATATATATATATATATATATATATATATATATATATATATATATAATATATAAATCCTCGGGAATGAGCAACAACAGCAGAATGCTATGTGCTGCCAGCCAAGACCCGTAATCTGAGGCCAGGCTCATGAGCACAGGCTAACACAAACAAGACAGTTGGACATTGTGCAAAACAATCATATTTCCAGTCTCTACCTGTCCATTTTCAGTGAGTTTTTGCCCATGCTTTAAGATTTTTCTTCATCTTTTGCTGTCGCCAATTTGCACCACCCTGTGTCTGTTGTATGTGAAAATCCAAGGAGATCAGCAGTTCCTGAAATAATCAAACAAGCCCATCTGGCACCAAAAAAATCACACATATCACAATTCCTTCCCTATCCTAATGTTATTCTGAACATGAACTCAGGCTCTTGTCTTGCATCTGCATAAGTTATTTGCATTGTGTTATGGCAAGGTGATTGGCTAACTGCATAAATATGTACCGGTTTTCCTACTATAGTGAGTGTAGTAGAATGTACTGCTATTCCTGGAGAAACAACATTTGAATTTCATTCCATTGTATGTACATCAGGGGTGTCAAACTTGTGGTCCACATCAGCATTATGGTTACCCTGGGATGGCCAGTTTTAACTATAAGACAGTGTATATTATTTGATGAGAAACACCACCTCATAACACACAACATACTGTTTTTTTTCCTTGAAGCACAAACATGTATTCACTTTCCCATCTTTCTTGGAAGTGCCTTCCATCTGCATCAATTTTTCATTTTGGTATAATTTGTAGAAATTTGTCAATTCCGCTTGTGAGAAAAATTGCCTGCGGTAAGCACTGATGTGGGATACACTGCAATCTAATGCGGTCACTTCACGAGTAACAGTCGCATTGTGGGAAATGTAGTTTAGTGTCAATGTATGCTTTAAAGCGGGGTCACCAATGTGGTGCCTGCGGGCACGTCACGATGTGTTTGGACACACAGGGTTAAAACTGGGCTACAGGATATCAGATAGTGTGAAGCTACACAGATGGTCTTTTAATAATCTTTTAATAATTTTAACAAGGTCGCCCCCAAGGACCACATGAGTAGCTCTCAGACCTGTTCTAAAAACTCATCAGTGAGATGCATCTAAAATGTTAGGTAACTCATTGTGAACTCACAATACTTATTGTGAGAAATCATCAGTGTCATTAATTATAATATATAGCTAAAGGCACGTTCGCCTCACACCTCCAGGATCCGGGTTCGATTCCCGTCTCGGCCATGTGTGTGTGGAGTTTGCATGTTCTCCCCGTGTCTCAGGGGGATTTCTCCGGGTACTCCGGTTTCCCCCGGTCCAAAAACATGCAAGGTAGGTTGATTGGCACCTTGGAAAAATTGTCCCTAGTGTCTGAATGTGTGTGTGAATTTGAGTGTGTGTGTGTGTGTGTGTGTGTGTGTGTGTGTGTGTGTGTGCCCTGCGATGAGTTGGCATTCCATCCAGGGTGTATCCTGCCTTAATGCCCATAGACGCTTAAGATAGGCACAGGCACAGGCTGACCCGAGGGAAGATCGGATATAGCGGTTCAAGATGAATGAATGAAGATGAAGATAACTAAAGGCAAATTTATTATTTCAGAAGATTGCATCAAACTGGTAGCCCTTTGTATAACTCCATGAAGTAGCTCTCAGGTTCAAAAAGGTTGGTAACCCCTGCTTTAAAGCAACATAGACTTGTTTTAAGGCAATCATACTTTTAAGCTCTTTCGGGCCACATAACATGACATGGCAGGTCACATTCGGCCGACAGGCCTTGAGTTTGCCACATGTGCTAAGCACTGACCAGGTTTTATGGCCGCCAATCAGCCATAACATCATGACCACCTGCCTAACGTCGTATCCCCTTTGCTGCCAAAACAGTCCTGACCCATTGAGCATTAACAACATGAACTTCTTCAGCAATTTGAGCAATTGTTATAATGCCATAATGTTATATCTGGTCTGTATAATGGAGAAAAAAAATCAAACCTGGGCGAGTCAGAACAAACCATTTGGGATTAAACCCTTTGAAAAGAATATAGTGCTTAAGCTTCAATTGGCCAAAATATATTTGTTCTAGTGCACCATTGTAGAATTACCATCATCGAAATACATTCATTTGAAAGTATGAATTAGGAATAACAAAAATATATATTTTTAGTAAAGAAAGATTTAGATTGCTATATATTAGTGTATTAAAGTAACCGTCCTCAAGACTTTATGATACATGAATGAAAAAGTGGACAAACATGATATTGATAACCATGTGGTGTCACATGTTCGAGGAAGCAATTGTGCTTTTTGTGCAGTTCTCAACAAGAAAATATTGGTTCGTTCTGAAGGAAAATTCTCTGACAGTTTTCAGCATAAAAAAAAGTCTCATTCTGACCTTCACATAATTCATCCAGTGCATTCCTGTCAATAACAATATTCTTTCTGTCATTTTGCTCCACAATCTGCTGCTTCCATGTACAATATATAGCAGGTCTTTCTGTATTTGGCCATTGATGTGTTAAATTGCTTTGACTTATTGCTACCATCATACAAACATCAGCTAATCCTGCTGAGCAACGCAAATTGTTCTCCATCATTGTTCTATCAATGCAATAAAAATGATGATGTGTGAGGTCAAGTGAGGAGGAAAAAATGGAAAATGAAATGTTCCAAAAAAAATGTATAAGGGCACTTCATTAATCAGAACTACTGTATTGATGATTGCTTTTCAGTGCAAGCTAAGCAAAAGAACAAATTAAGCAATAGGTTGTGTCTTTATTTTTTCATTGTACGAAAATGATAGAAAACTGCTTGATCCACTGGACAAAATGGCTAAGTGTCCCAAAACACTGTAAAACTACTTCTTTACTTGAACTCGAGTCATTTCAACCATACATTTTATTTCATAGACACAACCTATTGCTCAATTTAATCTCAAGGTTATTGGTTCAGACCCCTTGCTTTGATAGTAAGTGCAAGTAAGTTCAGACCTTTATGTAAATAATAACAAACATCTGGGCAAAAACTGACATGCATCATCATCTAACTTTTAAACAAACACACTTTATTAGATTTTAAGCCTCATGTGGGAATTGTTCACCGCTGTGGGAATGGATTAATAAGATACTGTTAAAAATAATTAAGTGACATCCATAATTCATCCATGTTAATATAACTCATGAATATTCATATATTTATCAGGAAATTAAAGGGGAAAAATTGTTGGATGCAGGACCTCAATATGAAGAAACACAACAGAATTTATCTGGGGAATATATTCATGTCAGTTTTTTCAAGCTTTATTGTTTCTTTATTGTTTTTTGTTGTGACACTATGTATTTTCATTCAAATTTCAACCAGACATTTTTCAAATCATTACTAAATAAATCATTACTCTGTTGTCTCTTAAAAACTCAAAATTGATACTGACTCGGGTAATACTTATTACCAACCCTGTGTTACTGCATGCAGTGCTTTCAGCCAATAAGAACATGTTGTTTTGGTGTTGGTGTTTTGCTGTTTTGTTTACAGGTTAAGTAAAACCACTTCCTGTTGGTAGGCTTTTGAACGGACTATCAATACAAAGAAAACAGTTTAAACACTTAATTTGTAAATTTCTAAAAGATATACATCATACATCATATACAATCATATACATATATTTGGACCTATGCTTCATTAGAGAATTAATCAAAGTCCTTGAACATTATTACAACAAAAATATGACAATCTGTAACGGTCGGGTCGCGCTGCACAGACACACGGAGATTCGGGATACAAAAACAAAGGATTTATTTAAGCAAACAACTGAGGAGACGCCGCTCAGAAGGAGCGGCCAGACAGGCTAGGGAGCCTTGCGCGCTGCGCGCCGTGATCACTGGAGGACCGGAGAGCTGGAGCAGACTTGGAAGTCCGGGTATCGGGAAACAGACGGGAAACGGGAACAGAGACAGACTGGAAACGGGGACAGACTGGAAACGGGAAACAAACAAAGGTTAACCATATATATCAATATATAACGGGTCCGCGACACTACGTAAATGTTACGAGCCCGGACCGGGAATGTAGGGAGAGCCGGGCTATATAAAGGGAGATGGAGAGGGAGATGGGATCAGGAACACCTGAGGCTGATTAGTGTGTGTGTGTGTGTGTGTGTGTGTGTGTGTGTGTGTGTGTGTGTGTGTGGGGAAAGAGCAGGGAGGAGCGAGAGGAGAGAGGACAGGTGAGGCCGATTTGTGTGTGTGTGTGTGTGTGTGTGTGTGTGTGTGGGGCAAAGCGCAGGGAGGAGAGAGAGAGAGAGCACCGTGACATTATCCCCCCTCCTAGGAGCGGATTCCAGACGCTCCACAACTAAATAGGGGAGGGAGGGCGGGCCAGGTTAAGTCGGCCGGGTCAGGGGGGCCAGGAGGTTCCGGCTTCCCTGGGAACCAGGGCGGAGCCGGCGGGTCAGGGACTGACGGGACAGTGGGCCAGGGCGGAGCCGGCGGGTCAGGGACTGACGGGACAGTGGGCCAGGGCGGAGCCGGCGGGACTGGGACTGACGGGAGAGTGGGCCTGGGAGGGCGGAGCCTGGCGGGACCGGGACAGGGACAGGGGACCTGGGCAGACAGGGACTGGACCTGGGCGGAACAGGCGGGACAGGGGACCTGGGCGGAACAGGCGGACAGGGGGGGGCACCTGGGCGGAACAGGCGGGACCTGGACTGACGGCACTGGGGACCTGGGCGGAACAGGCGGGACAGGGGACCTGGGCGGAACAGGCGGGACCTGGACTGAACGGGACAGGAACGGGGACCTGGGCGGAACAGGCGGAACAGGGGGACCTGGGCGGAACAGGCGGAACAGGGGAGGGTCCTCGGGCTCGGAGGCCCTACGGGGCGTGTCCTCGTAATAGGGACTCGGAGGAGGCCCTACGGGGCGTGTCCTCGGGCTCGGAGGCCCCCACGGCATCCTCCTCGGGCTCGGAGGCTCGGAGGCCCTCTCGCACGGGGCCGGGGGTTCGGAGGCTCTCTCGGACGGTCGGCGGGTTTGGCCGCGGGTTCGGCGGCCATCTTGCTCGGGACTGCAGGTTCGGCGGCCATCTTGGGCTGGGCCGCGGGTTCGGCGGCCATCTTGCTGGGGCGCAGGGTGGGCCGCGGGTTCGGCGGCCATCTTGGGCTGGGCCGCAGGGTTCGGCGGCCATCTTGCACTGAGTAGCCGCTGCACTGGAAAGCGGTAGGTCGCCCCCCCCCAAAAAAAATTCTTGGGCAGAGTTCCCCCCAAAAACCTCCCAGATCAGGTTAATGAAGGTGCTTGCCGACTGCGTGAGAGGTCCTCCCTGGTTCCAGACATCAGCCGCCCAACGGAGAGAGCGGGACCTGTTAACTGCAGGATGATGTGAGAAATTTTTTGGCACGATCCGTTGAAAGCTGGTCTGGATATTGGCTGAACGCTACCATACAGCGAACCAGGAAGGCGTGGCAGTCTTCCTCCGAGCCGGCGTAGCGCGCGGGGGGAGCGACGGCTTCGAGTTCGGGCGGGCTTCGAGGGGGGCGTGTCCCGAATCACGGCCACGGGGTGTAGAAACATGGTGGCGCTCGTGAGTCTGTGGTGACGAGAAAAAGAAAAAAAGAAAAAGGAAAAAATGGAAAAAAAAGGAAAAAACCTGGGTCGCGGCGGAGCAGCTATTTCCGGGTCCGGCTTACTCCGCTTGTCCGTACCGCGGCGGAGCCGCGACTTCCGGTTCGGCAGTCGCGGACGCGGCTTCCGTACCGCGGCGGAAGCGCGACTTCCGGGTTGAGCTGTGCTGGTCCGGGCTTCTGTAACGATCGGGTCGCGCTGCACAGACACACGGAGATTCGGGATACAAAAACAAAGGATTTATTTAAGCAAACAACTGAGGAGACGCCGCTCAGAAGGAGCGGCCAGACAGGCTAGGGAGCCTTGCGCGCTGCGCGCCGTGATCACTGGAGGACCAGAGAGCTGGAGCAGACTTGGAAGTCCGGGTATCGGGAAACAGGCGGGAAACGGCAACAGACTGGAAACAGGGACAGACTGGAAACGGGGACAGACTGGAAACGGGGACAGACTGGAAACGGGAAACAAACAAAGGTTAACCATATATATCAATATATAACGGGTCCGCGACACTACGTAAATGTTACGAGCCCGGACCGGGAATGTAGGGAGAGCCGGGCTATATAAAGGGAGATGGAGAGGGAGATGGGATCAGGAACACCTGAGGCTGATGAGTGTGTGTGTGTGTGTGTGTGTGTGGGGGAAAGAGCAGGGAGGAGCGAGGAGAGAGGACAGGTGAGGCCGATTTGTGTGTGTGTGTGTGTGTGGGGGGGGGCAAAAGCGCAGGAGGAGAGAGAGAGAGAGAGAGCACCGTGACACAATCAATAATTTAGCAAATAAAGTTTAGAAATGATAATGGACATTTTCAACCATAATCTTCTTTACAGCAAACAATTCATATTTTAACATAGTGGGCAAACACTACAACTGTATCTTTGCATGTGTCTTTAGCAACCGAAATGACACATAGTATTGTTCTGGTTGAATACAAGCCAAAAAATTTCACTACTGTATTTTTCTGTGAAACACCATCTGGCCTCTGCTCTCAATTATGGCGGCCTGCCATCACATTCCCACTGAAAACAGTTTGGAGGACCAGCAGGGGTGGTTCTAGGATTTTCTAATGGGGAAGCCATGGGGGTAGCAACACATTTATAGCGGTGATCTTCTTGAGGCATTTTGAGACATGTACATTTCATACATTTTAATAAAATACATTTTTATTGCATTTTACAAATCAAATAAATAAAGTACTAGTACAAGATGATATTGCAAAACAATATAAATGTATTATGAAATTTGATAAGGTCAGAAGGATATTGCATAAAACGTATTTACATTACAGTACTGAACTGTCAATTGTGGATATACTGGATAAATAAGGATATACTGTATAAAAGTGTATATAAGCATTGTGGCTGTCAATACATATATATATATATATATATAATATATATATATATATATATATTTTTTTTTTTTTTTTTTTATGTCATAGGCTGTAACATTCGTCAAAACATTAGCCATCGGCCTCTTCATTGTGACTCGGTCTGAACATTTATTTCATTAATCTGTTCTATTGATTTCAAGGTTTGTGTCCTATAAAAGCTTTGGTACTACTTTAACAAATGGGCTTTGCTGCTGAGGTTTTCCAGGCTTGGCAAGATGTGATTAACTTTGTTTTTATCCCAATTTATGTCTTATGTGCAATGGTTCTTTTTTTTAATGTAATCAGTCTAAGAAGTGGAAGCATTTTAAAATGGGTTAGACAAAAACAGAGCTTTCGACCACATTAAAGAATGTCACATGCCATTTTCTACAATATATTGACATCTTAAATTATCATTCTCCTAAAAAAAGTTTATTCAGATTATACAGGAACATAATCACAAGAAATTGTTGGTTAACCACATTATTACAGTAGATCCTTTCTAAACCTTATTTCTCTTCAGAAATATTATTATCTATTTTACATCTTGAATGCAAGAAATAAGCAATAATTAGAACATTTCTGTGGTACGAAAACTGTACCACAGAACTGTCAATATATGGTCATTGTAAATATAGTATGCACAAGATTATATGCTGGAGTTATTCCATCTATTGTAGAAGATATAGCCTTTAAATTTCACATATACAGGACATTAGAGCATGCAACGACAGCCATGATACAGCTCCCCTGGAGCACAGAGGGTTAAGGGCCTTGCTCAAGGATTCATGAGTTGCCGTTGGAGATACCAGGGCTCGAACCCTGGACCTTCCGATCAGTAGCCAAGCGCCTTAAACCACTGAGCTACACCCCTAGCTTCCCCCTTGCTTTACTGTGAGCTTGGAAAAAGAAAATGCAAACAAGAGCGAGAGCCCTATTCCACCAACCGATGGACCACAGAATAATGATTGTGGTGTTCTAAAAACTCATTGATGATCCAAAAACATGATCTCACCATGTCTGATAAAAGCATCTGGGCGCAGAACAGTTAGAGACTCACTCAGCTCTTAATAATTTATAGTTATGTGCATGCAAGACTTTTATTACTTAGGAGATGCACAATTGAATTTATTACGAATGTCATGTTGTAAATAACCGTGACTGAGTAAACATAACAAAATTGTAGTATTTCATAATAAATCAGTAATAATTGAGTAGTAATAGTTGAGATCAAAAGTAAACATAAGTTTTCTACTTTAAATGATCTTGTCAGTACAATGTGAGAATGGACAATAATTTCATTAGTGTTTGCTATCTGAGGGCTTTAAACAGTACTGCCCTAAAGAAATGTCATAATAAAGTTGTGCTTATAGTGAAATAGAACATTTTCTACTTAATAAACTAATAAACTAAAGTCTTAATTCACACCTTACATCTTGATAAACCCACACATAAACACATATGGAATTATGTAGTAAACAGTAAACAGGAGTGCTGTGACTTGCTGTGACTCCACAGTCACCTGACCTAAACCCTAATATGCACTAAGATCGGCGAAAAGGGACAAACATGGAGGGAGCCGGAAAATGCACATTCCCGTCAGCGACGGCACCCAGGCAACCCGTGACGATACGGGAGAGTCGGGCAGATGCCGGAGGAAACTGAGCCAATCTGCTCGAGTGAAAGTGAAATTGAAAGTAAATAAACACTGCTTTGTTTGGTGACCTGCTGTTTGTCTCTATTCTTCCAGAGCAGACCAGTAAATGCATTACAATAGCCTCTTAAAGTTCAGTATTTCCTCACTAAATAATAACACAGCACTGTAAGAATGAAATGCACAAGATGCACTATGACAAAGTTACAGTACAATACTGTACAATGTGATACTGTTCAGTCGCGAATATCAAAGAAAACAAAGATTGTTAGAGACAATGCTTTCTCTATGAATTCAACATGAACTGATGGGGTTTAGCAGCGAATTCCAGGCACGAAATTCTTGTCACTCATAAACTGAAATTATGCTTGTTAGACAATACAATTTTTTTTCACAAACCCTGACTTGTAAACTGAATAAGTGGCGTGTGCAGGGGTGGGGTGGTTGGCTCTGGTCCTTGGTCCTTTTTTTTAAAGTGACCATCTCATCAAACATATATTACTATAATTATTAACATAAATAACTATATGCTTTTATATCATTTGCCTGTGTCATTTACACAAATTAAGATATTATGATTTTGGTGGACGCATTGGCGGAGGTGGAGATGTAGGCGGATTTACCTTTACAGTAATATGCAGCAGGATCTTAGCCGCTAGTCGGCAAGCACTTCAAAACATGAGCAGCAGGCAGGTAACATGGAAAATAAACATTAATCCTACCATAATACTGCTGTAAATTGCATGGCATATTCATTAGTATACAACTTATAATGAATTGTAATATAAGCATCACTCAATTGTATTCATGTATCACTCATGTATTGATAGCCAGTGGGGACCAAGATGGATTCCCAATTTCCATTCATTATGTGTCCAAAAATATTATATAATTACATTTTATCTTGCATAGAATAAATAATGCTAGTTTTGGGGAAAAACCACCTTATTAATATAAAATAACGTAATGAAATTTGTTTTTTCATAGAGAGCTGCAGTTCAGAGGAGATATTAGAGCCAGTCTGAAGAAAGTGAGGAAATGTAAGGAGACATTAAGCTGAGTGAGGAAGAGGAAGAGATGAGCTAAGAAAAGAATGGAGAGATAACAGAGGAAAGAGCTGCAGGAACAGATATTGAATACCAGGTTCGGGGTACAAATGAACAAGACATTTACCAATCCTTGTTGGCCTTACAGTTTCCAACAAACCCAGTTCATGTTGATCAGCTAACAAAAAAGTTTAATAGTGACTATATACAGTTCTACTGCTCTCTTGGGACATGGCAGCCAGTTGGCTTTCCAAAAATCCATATTATGTTTAGGTAATATATATATATATAAAAAAAAAAAGGTTAATTTTTGTGTGCACTTTTTGGGCCTTCTGTCCCTGTCCAGTCTGTGCACACTACTGTTCTGAATACTGATATACACTCGTAAATCACTGTTTCCACTCTGTGTGTGTGTGTGTGTGTGTGTGTGTGTTTGTGTGTATATATATATATATATATATATATATATATATATATATATATATATATATATATATATATATATATATATATAAATATAATATATATACACACACATATATATAGGCATATATTTTGTGTCTTCATTTAAAAAAGTTAGCCTTAATGTGTATGAACATTCCTATTTCACTAAGTCAAGGTCATGATAAAACTGTTATTGTGGAATTATTATGATAAACAGCATTCTTCTTATGAATAAATTTCAAATGTAAATTAAAGCTATTTTTCTTGGTGATGGCGACAATAGCCATGTTGACTAACTTTTATTGCAGTATTCTTCATATGTCTTTTATGTCTTTTACATTGACATGTAATGAGACATGATCAATAATTACTATGGGTATATTCTGATATATTTATCCAATCTATACCATTTGGCCTTTTACTGTTTTTTTCCTACTACAGCAAAATGTTTATAAATGCACTGATGGCTTAGTTTAATTGTCTAGTGGTACCAGCAAAATGCAGTCCGTCATACACACCTGAACGAAAATTAAATGTATTAATTCATTAATAAAAATTATTAGTATTTTCACACACTGCACATGCATGAATGGGGTGGGTTGTAATTACTGTAATCACTGTATTACTTTAATAATACCGGTTAGGGTACTGGCTCTTCATGGGATGGTTCATGATTGCATTACACACTTCGTGATGATTTTTCAGTTGTACTTTGTCAGCCTGCTTGAACACTTCCAGCATTTCAGAGGAACTCGCTACACGGAAGCGCCAATCATCCTCCTAAGCTTTATAACGGAGCCCAAGACCTAGGAGCTCGGCCAGATTGTCTTCAAGGCTCGCCCTGAACACTCTCAAGCCATTCTCGACCCGTGCTACTCGATCTCTGACCTGTTTGTTCTCGCTCTTTGCACTCCGGATCACCTACTTGGCTCACACTCGGTTCACTGACTCGACTCCCAGCTCAGCTCCAGCCCTACTGAATCTCCTGCACAATCTCCTTATAAGGTACATGCACTTTCTCTGCATTGGATCCTAAATTAACCCTATCTGACATACTTTCATGCTATGGATCTTGTTCTTTTTGCACCTTAAATGAGTATTGGAACGCTAATGCTGGACACTGAACTTGTGTTCATGATATCAGTTTGTGAAATTAAGCATTATTAGGCTGGAAGATTTCAATTTTTCAACTATAACAGGATGCAGATGGTCAGCAACAATACTCAGATATGTTGTGGCAATCAAGTGATGATTGGGCCCAAAGACAACACCCCCCCACACTATTACACAACCTCCACCAGTCTGGTCTATGGCAGGTTGGGTTCATGGATTTATTCTGTTGGTGCCAAATTATCTGCACTTCAGCAAAAATCAAGTTTTCCAGGCTTCAATTATCCAGTTTTGTGCAGTTTTTGCCCAATGCAGCCTCAGCTTTCAGTTCTTGGCTGACAGAATTGGAACCTGAAATGATCTTCTGCTGTGGCAGTCCTAGTACTTCAAGATTTGACATGCTGTGCATTCTGCAGTGCTTTTCTGCTCACCACAATTGTGTAGAGTTTTCTCCAGATTTAGTATAGCCTTTTTATCACCTGAAACCAATCTGGCCATTCTTAATTCTCCATAACTGAAGATCTGCTGGTCACAGGATGTTTTAATCCGACACAGTTGTATGAGAAAATCCTCAGACTGGTGAATATAGAAATACTCAGACCAGCCCATTGCCATGGTCACGGTCATATTTTATATATATAAGATCATATTTTTCCCCATTCTGATGGTTAATGCTAACATTACTGTAACATTGCAGTATTATTGGCTGTTAGACAATTTCCTATATTTGTGAGTGTACAGGTGTTAATACTAATGTGCTCAATTGGTGCATTTTGTTAATACAATGCTGCTTTAATGGATCGTCTTCTCCAGTGATTTTTGGCTCAAGCAGTAGCTTGCTGCTGTTTGCTGGCACATACCATTTTGTTTTTTACTCTGGATCTGCTCAATGAACTCTGTTGATGGAGTCCTCTCTTTTCTATAGCCTCATAACACATACCTTTTGAATCTTTTAATTGGGTCATTCTGCTCTCTATTTAGGTACCTTAATTCCTAAGTTCATTTGCATATAGATACATTTGTGAACTAACCGTAGATGAGAATGATTAAATCAGTGGAAGCAAAGCGTGTGAAAAGGATGTAGAAACGATGGCATTAGCATGTTAAAAGGTATTGTTGCCTTTGTGAATAAGAAGAATCACCTATTAAGCATCATTTTCTTTATTTGGAAATCCTTAAAGAGAATTTTGTGCATGGAAAGAATATAGCCTTTGTCAAACACGCAAACCTTTCATTTTTTCCGTATGACGGAAATATGACGTTTATCACCATTATTGTTTACAGTCTCTAGAGGAAGAGATTGCTCTCCAGCAAAACCTTTTACATTGTCAAGAAGAATATTTTGATTTATGATATCATATGCTCACTGAGATCACATAATTACAGCACAAACCAACACACAATCAGACACCAGATTGTAATTAGAAAAAATGCATCAAATATCACTAGTAAGAGTTTAAGAGCTCAAGAGAAGTAATATTAAACACTGCAGGAGATGCAGTATACGTTATTTGGCAAAAATCAAAAATCAATCAAGCATTGCAGCTACTTTTTGACATGTTTCTGGAAGTGACAGTATTAAAAGGCAAAATTTAGCATGGAAAACCATTTTACTTGTGAATTATTATTATTTGACTGAAAATTCAAATAAATAAATTAATAATTATAATAATAACAATACTAATATGGGGCACGGTGGCTTAGTGGTTAGCACGTTCGCCTCACACCTCCAGGATCGGGGTTCGATTCCCGTCTCGGCCATGTGTGTGTGGAGTTTGCATGTTCTCCCCGTGCCTCAGGGTTTTTCCCAGGTTTTCCTCCGTGTTCTCCGGTTTCCCCAGGTCCCAAAACATGCACGGTAGGTTGATTGGCACCTTGGAAAATTGTCCCTAGTGTATGCGTGTGTGTGTGTGTGTGTGAGTGTGTGTGTGTGTGAGTGTGTCTTGCGATGGGTTGGCATTCCATCCAGGGTGTAAGCTGCCTTAATGCCCATAAACGCCTGAGATAGGCACAGGTTCCCCGTGACCCAAGGGAAGATCGGATATAGCAGTAGAAGATGAATGAATGAATGAATGAATGAATAATAATAATAATAATAATAACAATAAATAAATACATATTAATAGTAATAATAAAAAGCGGCTATTTACTGTTGAAATAATGGTGCATGCAAATCAGAATAAACTGCATTCAATTAATTTGGTTTTATCATGCAGCCCTCAATTATTTCCGTCAATGGCCTGTAAAAAGTCCAGTTATTCACCAGTCTGGGCCCATGCATGTAATCTACTTTGATTGAAATTGATTTTAATTAAACCTTTATTAGTAAAGACATAAACATAATATTATGTATTATATGATGTACTATGAGGCTGATATTATATTGAGCTCTGTAACTTGATGTTATTCAACTGTACTATGTATCTGGAAGAATTAAGGTTAGATGATTAAGTCTTTAATTAGCATATCGTTATATTCCTGATAACAGAAGGCCAAGATAGCATCTGAAAAGATGGGATATGTCAAGACAGTTAGTCTAAACATGCTAGACTTTTGATGACTCAGTGACTTTAAGAGGCTCCTCGAGCACTACAAGGCAAGCATTTATTCCTGCCTCCAAGGTTATGCTCTCACTAGCAGAGGAAGTGTATTATTATAAAATATTATAACAGATTTACCTTGGTTGCAAACCCTGGTTTGTAATGAATGTTCTATTATCTGCTGCTGAGTCAACACCATACAATACTTAATAGACCATATTGTGTACATCAGACCTGCTCACAGCACGAAAGACTTAAGGGTTTATATTATAGGTGGGCTGGAGCCCCAGCTGCATGGAATTACAAAGTGGCGTGACACTTCATCTGTGATCCATTTATCACAGTTATACATTGTACAAGGAACATGATGCAATATGATAACTTCATATAAAACACAAAAATAAACATATACGAGTGGAGCAATGAGAAAACTCATGCTAAAGTCTTTCTCTTTTCTTAGAGTTTTATCTCATTACAACATCTGTGTAGTTTAGATAGCCGCTTATCTGATGCCAAATTCAATTTACATATACATTTACATATGATGATACAGTTTCATATGATGAAACCGGAGTCTGTATTTTGTATCTATACAGGCACACATACATACAGCATTCATAAAATCATTTGTCTCTCACACAACCTCCCTCATTCAGACACACACACCACAACAAAGTCACACGTCCCATTGGCACCATTAATCATTTTTGCATTTCTGTCTATTTAGCCAATTTTCATTCGCTTCCCGGGAACAATTATACTCCGATTCTCATTTTTATGTTAGTGACTAATTGGCAAGCATTCATCACAATAACAGTCTAATACATATTTTGGGGGCTATCAAACTACAAAAGCCTTTTTAATTTTACTGACAATTAAGGATTTTTTTTCATTCCAATGCTGTCATACAAAATATTCTGCTGCTCAACATAGTTTTATGTGCCTTTTAGAATAAGAATCAGTAATGAAATTTAGAACAGTGATGGATGTATCTGCTTGCACATTCCAAAAAAAAAAAACAATTCCAAGAGCATCACTTGAAATGTAATGTCTCAGCCGGAAGATTGGATCTTAGAACAATTAATATTGAATCGAGAGTCTCATAAAACCATATTTAATTTCAGCCAAACTTTATTTTGTGAGGAGATTCATTATTGTCTTTCGCTTAATTTCTGTCTGACACTGCAATGTGAGAGCAGCAAGCAATTAACTACAAAAGAAAGAATGATGGACCAAAACACTAAATATGATTGTCAGTGTATGATTTCTCCAGTTAATATTTTTAAAAGGGGTCAGTAATAAATTAAAAAAGAAGAAAATCCAATATGATGGCAAGATGAATTTTAGAAAATAAATTTGTACTGACTAACAAATTACTGATGTTTTATGACCAGCATGGCCAGCACTTTGAAGCATGTGATAGCCTTCTCCGTCCCTGGTTGGTATTTACCATGTGAAAGCTACAGTATGTGATGGTTAGGACCTGGTAAGGATAAACAAAAGAAAAAAGTGCACCAAGCTGTTCTACAGATGAGCCTTTCTACTACCGTTGCTATCTCACTATCATTTCGACATTGCTTTTGCTCATTGTGTTTTGCTCAAAGTTTATAAGATCTGAAAAAAGGGAACAAAGAAAGAAAGAAACAAGTAGATCAGGGGTCACCAACGTGGTGCCCGTGGGCACCAGGTAGCCCCCAAGGAGCACATGAGTAGCTCTCAGGCTTGCTATAAAAAGTGCACAACTCATCAGTGAGATGCGTCTATAATGTAAAATGTAGTTAATTCGTTGTTGATAGTCACTGTCAAGTGTATTTACATAGATAAATGAGTATCATTAATAATAATAATAATAATAATAATATATAACTAAAGGTAAATTTGTTATTTCAGAGGAGTATTTCAAACTGGTAGCCCTTTATATGACTCGGTGTCCATGTAGTAGCTCTCAGTTACAAAAAGGTTGGTGATCCCTGAAGTAGATGGTTGTCTTCCCATTACCATTGTTCTGAAAATTTATTCCAGTCTAGTTTTATTACATTTCATGCATCTATTCATGCATTTGGATGTTAGGATCTTGTTTACCCACCCCAACAATATATATATATATATATATATATATATATATATATATATAGATATATATATATATATATATATATATACCTTTCTACCATTGATTTTATTTTTTTATTTATTTATTTTTTTTCATATATATATTCATTTATTCACAATGCCATTTTAAATGTTGAATTACTCAGAGTTACAGTTCAGTTCTTTTGTCTCAGTAATTATCAAGACATGCATCTGGTAAACAGAATTAGAGCATTGTCTTCTCTGACAAAGACATGAGAAGCTGCTTTTTATTGTGTTCAAAACAAGCAATCTTATAAGACAGCTGCCTCATGCTGTGTTTCTAATAGGATGGAAAGTTGAATGTTGTAAACTACTTCCTGGCTATGTTTAAAATGTCAGATATTTTCCCTGTGAATATCCATTTTCTCTCTGAATATTAAGTACTGCAGGGCATCGTGTAACGGATTATGAGTGTCATGTGCATGCATGGAGTGTATTACAGCAAGACTGAGAATGTTTACAGACAGATATTCTCTGCTAACAATTATTTATCACACACCTTTGCAATGCTAAAACATGCTAGCTAATGCAGATAGATAGATAGAACAAAATACACGCATAAATATGCTCTTCCTGAAAAAATGCCCTTCTGCATATAGTTTGCATAAGGACATTTTTCATGGCGGACTGAAAATATATCAGAGCTGTTATTCCTGAGATGAGTGAACTGGAGTGGCATTATATTTAATTTTTTAATGTGCTACTCTTAATGGTTTGATCGAAATTCCTGTTGATATCCCATTGAAAGATTCCTTTTTTTATCATGAGGTTTCGAGTTTCTTCCTTATGCAGATTTGAAAAACACCACAAAGTCCACATCTTATATATATATATAGATATATATTAATATATATACCTATATATATATATATATATATATATATATATACTATATATATATATATATATATATCTATTATATATATATCTATCTATATATATATTCAATAATCAACCCTACAATATATATTGCATAAATACAAAACGAAATACAAAAACGAATTAGTAATTTGTTGAAAGCAACAAAATGCAATAACAAGTTTATTTCATGCAGTAAGCTTATGAGACAAAACCCCCAGTGTCTTTTAACATGAAGTCGCATGTGTGTAGAGCTATGCAATGCACTTATAGCATTCTTAGCAACTGAGCAGTTGGTGTTGCCTTCAGTCCATAATAAAAGTATTCATACCCCTTGAATATTTCCACATTTTGTAACCACAAACGTAAATGTATTCTATTAGGATTTACACCATCATGAAAATGACGTATAATTGTGAAGTGGAAGAAAAATAATACATGGTGTTTTACAAATTTTTACTTTACTTTACTTTACTCTGATACCCCTAAATAAAATCCAGTGAATTCATTCGCCTTCAGAAGTCACCTAATTATTAATTAGAGTCTACCTGTGTACTTAAATCCCAGTATAATTACAGCTCTGTGAAGGTCTCAGAGTTTTTTTAGAGACAGGTCAGGAATAAAGTAGTTGATACGTTTAAAGCAGCGTTCGGTTATAAAAACATACCCCAAAGCTTTGAACATGTCAAAGAGCACTGTTCAATCCATCTGACCTAATCCATCGGCGCGCCAGACTTTTCAGATTTTTTATTTGTAAATAATCTTTGACATCATGTAAAACTTTCCTTCTGCTTCGGAATTATGCAATACTTAGTGTTGGTCTAATCACATGAAATCCCAATAAAATACATTTCATTTGTAGTGATAATGTGACAAAAAGTTTAACTATTCAAGGGCTATGAATACTTTGCAATGCTAAACTAGTTTCTTAATATTAATAATTAATAATTATTATTATTTGACATAGAACCTACATTTGTTAGGTAATGTACAAACAAAAATTATTATTGGCAGTATTAATAATAGATTAAAAAAAAACAGCCCTAATACCTCTGTAGTTAAAATTTACTATGATATAGGTTTAAATATTATGATATAAATATATTATTATATAGATTTATAAGTGATATAGGTGAGCTAGAAGTGTTTGGTTTTGGTATAGTATATTAATCAGAAGATAAGATTATACGGAGGTATAAATGTATATATGTAAGCATAAAGTATACAGTGATAAACATGAAGGAAATATCCAGGAAACAAATTTCTAATGCCATGTCTAATAAATCTTTTTTAGACTAGTTCAGTCAGTTCAAATTCTGCATCATGTACAAGCAAACACTATCTGGTATACGACTCTTTTTAATACAAACTACAGCACAGGGATATTATCCATCATCTGACTATATATGGCACCTTCAATTTCCATGCGGTTAACACGGGACACTGTGTGCTAGCCGCCTTATAGCCACGTGTTGGAAATACTGCATTATTCCACACTAATACAGCAGATGGGATCACGAAGGCTGCACTTTTCTCTTATCATGTCATGTCTTTATGTTGCCAAACATTCGGGAAGTAATGAGTGAAGCATAATTAAATTTTAGCCATCTTGGCTGGGTGTACAAGTATTTCTATGTGACATTCAATTTACCAGACACAAAGAGAGCCTGAGAAGTTAATTGAATGTTGATAGGCTGGAAAGCTGGGCTATTGTCACGACACCTATTGTGGACAGTTAAATAACGGCCTGTATTGTAAGTTGGGACTGCGATTCAATCTGCAGTTTCCCAGGTGCTCCAAACATCAGCAAGGGAATCTTTTATTAACAGCTTTTCCTTAGTCCACCCCAGTCTGCCTACTATTAATGAAAGCAATCTATGATGGTACATCACATAGCTAATGGGAGTTTTGCTCATCCATGTCTCACTGCAACCATTTTAAGAGCAGAAAGATTATCTTCATCAGCATCGGATAATCATATGTCAGAGGTTAATCATTATTTGCACCCATCTGGTCTGACATAAATTATCCTCATACAAGATAGTATTTTGTTTGTCTTTATATATACATTTGGTGTAAGCAAAGCCTTCATTTCACAGTATAATACACCCACATTCATTTCTCTTTCCTTTCAGTGTGCAGTTCCTTTGACCTGCATATTTTGGGTATATAGTATTGCACATATTCACATCATACCTCATACCTCTTAACTTCAAGACAACCTTTCCATTCAGATTTGCATTTAAATGGCATTGAATGGACAAGGCACACTGAGAGCTAATAGAGATTTCACTGGCATTACAGATGTCCTCTTTTCATTTTCTCTTTGATAAATCACTCAATAATAAGCTCTGCTCTCCTTAATGTGGAATATACAAACTCTGCATTAATTTGTCTAAAAGCACAGAACAGGTCATCATTATAAAGCTGTAAAAAAGGCTAATGCTAAAAAAGACCAGGAATTGAACTGGAATAACACTTTCCTCATCTCATTTGCAAATGCTACATTTAATAAATATTTGTTGTACAAATATACATAAATTGTTTAATCTTAAATGGCTATTTAAATAGTTTATCATAACTAGTCAACTGTTAATATCATTATGATATTAACGATGGAGGGGTGTAGCTCATTGGTTACTGATTGGAAGGTCAGGGGTTCGAGCCCTGGTACCGCCACTCTTTGGTCTTTGAGCAATGCCCTTAACCTTTTGTTCTCCAGGGTTGCTGTATCATGGCTGACCCATGAGCTCTGACCCCAGCTTCCAAACCAAGCTGGGATATGCAAAGAAACAATTTCACTGTTCTGTAATGTATATGTGACAAATAAAGAATATCCATTCATTCAGATAGTAACTGTTCCCAAAGTTGAGAAGCATGTCTGATTTCTTTTGGATTTCCTGTTAATTCAAGTTAATACACAGCTATTTAAGCAAATGTTTCAGTTAGGGTTTGTTAAGTGTTCACTTACTCACAGTTTTAATAGGTTACAATATTAACATTTATTGGAAAACAGGCTTTTAATGCATCATTTTGGGCCCTATCTGGCTTCACTCTGAGTGAATGAGGTGTGGCTGGATGCGTTTTACACAGAAAAATAAATCACTGTTTATTGTACAGAGAGCTTGTTGAGTGTCCACCCTAGATGGAGGGGTTCTCTTTACGATGATTGGTAGAACTCTCGAAGGGACGGAATCTCGTAACCATCCGTCAATCAGTAACTCATGAATGAATTTGGCTGTCATCTTGAACTTAGAATTGCTTGTAGGTTTCTTTATTTTGCAAATATTAGTTAAGAAAGAAATTTCTTCCAGCAGCTTACAAAGAAGGCACTGGCAAACACTGTTTATGATGATCTTTTAATTTAAGAAGGTTGTTTGATGCTCATACTTCTAAGGAAGACTCATAATTACCTCCAAGGTTTTGATTTAATGGTCTAAGACTATATATGTCTCATTCGCTTTCTTATTTGGATATGTTTATACTTAAGTATAAGTCTACGTATAAGTTTATACTTAGCTTTCAAAGAAGGATAGTTCCCAATGGATGTGTGATAATGCTTCATAAATTACTGATGTTTTATGTACAGTATATACTGTTTTTGTGGTTCTTTAATTCTAATATTACTGCTAACCATATGGTATGAGTAGTAAATGCACAAGTTCAAATTGATTAATAGAATGAAATGACAGGGGGGAGACAGCACCTCTTCAGAAATGACATTTCCAGTCCTGCCTTTCCAGAGCAAATCAGTGTGCCCCTGTCTTTAGACCGCCACCATGTGACCACTAATCCATTTCTATAACCACAAACCCATACTGTCTGCTCTGTTCTGTAGGGAAACAGTGGATAAATCCAAAAGTTCAGCTCTGGCTCCTCATGAGATGGGTATTGATCTGTTGCCTCAACACGCCTCAGCCTTGTGATGCATTGTGAAAGGTTCAGGCTGTAATCCTTAGCATGGGGATGGAAAACAGACCAGAGAGCCTTTTCAAATCCACTGTCAAGCCAAGGCTAAGAGCGAAAAACACAAATCAATTGTTATTATGGTGTTTCAGACTCTGCCAGCAAATGCTGAGTGCAACTGGTAAATGCAGAATGTGCCAAGAAATGAAAATAAGAACCTACAGATGGACTAAACAACAGTATGCAATGCATTTATTAAGATAAAAATTTAGGAGTTCACCAAGCAAGTTTGGCCTTAGGATTATCCTGCACTTTATGCTCTAGGCTAAATGTACATATATAAGAAAGCATAAAACATTTGGGGGTGCTGTACTTAAAATAAATAAGTCTGAAATATTGTTCACTTAACAAATGCTGTAGTTCAATACAGTAACTACATTCTAGATCAGGCAAAAGTTATTGTTCAAAAGCCATTGTGGAAGAGTGGAAAAGGTCACCCATATAGCTATAAAAAGAATGGTACTAAAGAAGGAGTGCAAGTTAAGTAAGGAACATAATATGCAAATGATGGTCGTATTAAATAGAGACTCTTGGGTCAGAGCAAATTAAAAAGACAATGAAATCAATATCAATGATATCAATGAAAAGGATACGGAGAAACATTTCTTCGACTTTATGGCCAGCGTATGTGTTTTTTTTAAACAGTTGCCACAAAATTGGAAGCACACAATTGTACAGGATAGCTGTATTTACTGTAGCACAGTGTGAAGACTTTAAACAACCCAGGATCGATATAATCGATATTGCAGGAGGTAAGTTCATTGAACCATAACTAATCATCCCTGGACAGGGATGCATCAAGCAAGATTTCACAATGTGCTTTCAATCTAATGCTGACTGCAGTCACGCAAAATGCTTGCAGGAAGTACTGAAAGAACATTAAAAAACTATAAGCAATGTAACACAATCATCAAAGTGTGAAAAGAAAAAAAATTGTCTAAAAGCATTCAGACAAACCAGAAAACTTTTTTTAGGAACATCTGTAAGAATATGTGCTAAACAAAAATAAAACTCTAGCAATAATTCAGTCTGTCATAACTGGGGGAAAAAAGGATTGCAAGTATTCCAAAAGAAGGAGCATCATGATATAGGACTGCTTTCCTGCAAAAGGACCTGGAGCAACACATGTCATCAAAGGAAACATGAATGGAGCGATGAACCGGGACATTAGAAACCGAATCTGAGGAGAAGATGAATGTTTCAACAAGACAACGACCCCAAACAAACAGCCACAATAACTCAGGAAAGCCTTGCATGGCCTGGCTGAGCTCCTGATTTACGGAGGGTTTTGAAATTGAGCCCATCAGAGGGGTTTCTTGTAACCTTGGGGAACTGAAGACAATTTGTCAAGAAGAACGTTCCAAAAATGAACCACAATGCTGTAAAAAAAAAAAACTAATTAGTTCTTACCCCAGACACCCTGTAGTTATAATTAGCATCAAAAGATATATTTTAAAAAAGAAAAGTGATAAGGGTAAAAACTTTCACCTACCATATTAAAATATAAATATATATAAATCGTATCATTGCACATAAATGTTATGTGAAAATAATTCATGCTATAATTGCTGCAAAAATATGTTCTCGTACAAACTGCACCTGGTGTTTTGATGTGGTGATCAATTTTCTTCTTTGAACATATCATGGAAAAAAAATCAATGGAAGTTAAAAAAACAAAAAGTACCTGGATATGTATTACTCATCACTCTACAGTTCGTGCTGTTGCACATGTTTGTTCAGACTCCATGGTGGTTTGCATCTTTGTGCAATAATAGATTTCATATAAAGAAAGTAGCAAAGACATCAAAAACAGCTGCATGCCATTTTTCAATGTAGTACATTGTCTATCTGCATAGATTTTTTGTTTGTTTGTTGCAAAGCACTGAACAGACATGTCAACTTATTTACAGCCTTATGGTTTTCAGGTTGGGAGGCATGGTGGCGTAGTGGTTAGCACATTCGCCTCACACCGCCAGGATCAGGGTTCGATTCCCGGCTCGGTCATGTGTGTGTGGAGTTTGCATGTTCTCCCCGTGCCTCAAGGAGGTTTTTCTCCGGGTTCTCCGGTTTCCTCCCGGTCCAAAAACATGCACTGTAGGTTGATTGGCACCTTGGAAAATTGTCCCTAGTATATGAATGTGTGTGTGAATGTGTGTGTGTGTGTGCCCTGCGATGGGTTGGCATTCCATCCAGGGTGTATCCTGCCTTAATTCCCATAGACTCCTGAGATAGGCACAGGCTCCCCGTGACCCGAGTGAAGATCGAATAAAGCGGTAGAAGATGAATGAATGAATGAATGGTTTTCAGGTTAAAAAGCAGCCACTCCTGGGCCCTTGAACAAGGCCCCTAACCCTCAAATTACTCAGTTATAAGTTGCTCAGGAAAAGGGTGTCTGGTAAAGAGGCATAAATGTATTTGTAAATCGTGAGCTACTGCGGTAGGTATTTCTCTTTTTCTTCAAATAAATCTAAAACTTGATAGGCGTCCGTCTTGGGACGGAAAGCAGCTGTTTTTGATGTCTTTGCGCGGACCCGTTCCGGCTCGATTTTCTTTTTCTCTGTTTCCATCTGGTCCTGTTCCCGCTCCCTCCGGCTCCATGAAATCTATTATTGCAAATTATATTTCTTTATATCTAATATAAACAAATTACTTGTTGTTTCATTAGTATGCTTGTAATTTCCAATATTTTGATAAATTGCTCTCTTTGGCTCACTGTGAATATTTTTGGGGGGTCTGTAGCTGGTAATTCAATTGTTAAAATTCTACTATTTATAGACATTTATATAAAGTAAACGCAAATGCGCAAATTCACCTTAACGCTATTAATTTTATTAACGCATGATTAACACATTACTATGTGAGAGATAGGATCCTTCACTCTGCATTGTTTTTGCAAATGAATAAGACCCGGACAACAAGACAATAAATGAAGAACAATGAAGAAATATCAGTCCATGACCTTCCCAGATAATTCCAGCATTGACCTTTCCTCGGCCCCATTCACCGCTTGTAATGTTAGGCTGAAATATAAAAGAGGCGATAAATAGGTTCTCTAGAACCTTTTATTAACAAAAAAAAACAACTGTTAATGTACATATGTCACGGTTCCTTCCTATTCCTCACTTCTCTCTGCCCTGGTTCCCAATTTCTCCCTCCCTAATTGCCCCCAGCTGCACCTCGTTTCTCTCCCTCTCTCGCTCTGTCTCTCTCTCTCTCTCTCTCTCTCCCTATTTAAGGCTCTCCCTCGCGCTCTTCCTGTTCCGGTCTCGTTCCTGCGAAGCGGACGTCCATGTTATTCTCTGTTTTCGCTAACGCTTGTGTCTTTCTGTTCCAACTACCTGTCCGTGCTCCGTCTCCCGTGCTCCGCTACAATCCGAAAGCAAGTCTGGTCACCGCTGATACGGCAACACTCCGCTACCGGTCATAACAGAGACTTCTGTACTTCCGTACCTCCCGTGCAGGGTCGTGCTCCGTATCTGGACGCTCCTTTGAGCGTTGTTCCTTTTGTTATCCGTTTGCAAATAAAACCCGATTTACTGCTCTCTCTGTGTGCTCCGTGACAACATAAAGTTACTCATCCTAAATTTCCCCTAATTATGCCTATTAGCTGGGTATTCACAACAGATAGGAGCTACTCACCATATTACCGTAATGTAACCTAAACCAATGTATATGGAAAGCAACCAAATCCGGAACATAATTCTTAAAGGAGCCATATTTAACAATTGAAAACAACCACTAAAAAATTTAACTTGACACGAACAAGGAATTAATATTAAGAGAAAAGTTTCCAGTTTGAAATAAACAGTATTATGTATATCCATAGCATCTACGGGCATTCACCAAATCATGTAAAAACATTTTTTCTTTTCTTTTAATAACAGGTCTCAGGATCACCAAGCCTTTATGAAATCATTTATTTCCTTACTATTGAATATAAACTGCTGAACCAGAGACATGAAATCAGTAAGGGTCTGCAGTGTCAAAAAAAGTTTTGGGGCAGACGTCCTCTTTTGTGGGAAATGTATCCCTATGCATTTACTCACCTATAGTTCATCCTGAATATCAGAATTGCTCAAGTAGAAAATAAGAAACAAAAACTCCTATTGTCTCTCCTTGTATACTGAACAAAGTAATCATTCATTTGCAGAGAGTTTTGGAAGGCTGGGAGCTGATGAGAGTTGTAAGTCCACAGAAAGAGAAAAGATACTTTAAGTTTGTTATGCAATACAGTCTTGTTCCTGTAGTGAAAGAGCAACTTTTACCCACCGATTCATGAACACATTATTACTATTATTATTGTTGGCAAATCCATCTAAAATACATGTAACAAAAAAAAGAATCAATGGGTTTGACAGTAGTAGCTGAACCCCTTGGTAGTTAATGAACCGTTTAGAATTGTCTGCATAAATATGATCCGTAACACCATCAAAATTTGTAAAAGTAGACAATACACTTAATAATTTTTCTCTGTAAATGCACATTTGTCCTGTAGAGGATCACTCCAGAACATACTGAAGACTAACATTGAATAGTAAATACAAAAGTCGAGGCTGAGGAATAGAAAAGAAGAGAAAAAGAGAAAGGAATGTTGAATTGTCCTGTACAACCTCTGGCACCTATCACTTTATTATAGCATGTAAAGGGGGGTGTGAAGAAAACACAATCTGCCAAGTATGAAACTTAATTTATGTCCTATTAGCTCCTTCTAATAGTGAATACTCCCAATTTGTAGGATTAACCAGGCAAATCGTCACCAGCTGCTTTTTCTGAAATCTTTGGGTAGGCTCACGCCTCAAACAAAACTCACACCTTTTATAAAAAACACCAATACTCAACAGCTGGCTGGCCATAGCAGGGGATGCTCCATAGTCACCATATTTAGACCAATTTAGCAACAGAGGAAGCATCTCATTAGCTAATAAGAGCAAGCCTTCTGAGTAAATGGCCCATACGTGACAGCTGCTTTGTGAGCATGATCTTGGCAGGATGAAACTCTAAGGCTGATAGTTATAGATGCAAGGAGAATAGTGCCACTTAGACGAGACCACGCAGAGAAAAATGTGATTTGAATATGCATCTACAATTATGTGCAATTTACTAAGTCAGTAGCTAATCGCATACACAGCACGAGGGACAGTCTACTAATTTCAGCCGGTACTCCCTACCTGGTCTAGTATTATTACATTCAATGTCAACTAAAGAATTTAGAGAGAATAAGTAGACTGATTTATTACAGCAGCAGACTACAGCAGGGAGCAGAGCTCTTTCTTATAATCTCCCAGTTATAGCAATCTTCATATTACTGGTTGTAATGCAGAGACAATCTAAACCGATCTAAGTGTAGGCAGAAAATCTAATGGACTAATAAATGATTTTAATAAAATGGGTATCTTAGTTAAAAGTGAAGGTGCGAAGGGTTCATTTAAATCGAGAGGTTTTGTAAACTAGTATGTCTTGATGCCAGCAAATTTCTGTGAATGGCACTACATGATTAAAGATTATAAAGAATATCATTGACAGACTCACATTTGAATAGCCTAAATATTGACCTTCTGTTCAAACTTTTTGCCTGGACTTATTCAACCCAACATATAAATTACATTCATTTTATCATAGTGCATTTATACAACAAATTCCCAATTCCTTAACGACTGAATCACCACCTCCCAAGTTTTAGAAAATTATAATGAAGGAATGGGAAAACATATCATGATTAGTGTAAAAATGAACAGAGCCAAATCCAGGACAATCCTAGACAAAAAAACACTGTTACAGTCTGCATGAGACCATTCAATAGAACCTAGGCTCTAAGCATATTGATAAAGTTACAATGGAGGGTTTTAATACCTAGAAACTGAATGTGTTTAGAAAAGCCCAGACAAAGATAGACAATGAGAATGTGTGGCAAGAGTTGAAAATTGCCATTTGCCATTTGTTACCATCTAATCTGACAGAGCCGGAGCAATTTTCACAAGAAGAATGGACCAAAATATCAGGATCCAAATGTGCAAAGCTGACAGGGACATATTCCAGCTGTAATTGCAGCCAAAGGCAGTTCAATCAAGTATTGATCCCGGGTATATTTATGCATTCCACAGTATTGTTTGCTCCATGCTCTGGATATGGCTCTCTTTTGGATTGTAGTGCAGGATTTAAAACTCTGTGACATGGTATTTTAATGGACATGTTTGTTTAACCTTGATTGGTGTATACTGTAGCTCAGTTAACACACTGTCAGTAATCTTTCCTGGAGATATTTCAGACTCTATATAAAGAGTGAATTGTAGGAGATCTCATTTTGTTATTCTCAAACCTATTGATGGCTTTTTTTTCTACACTGATTCTATATAATTTTATTTATCAGCCCTGCATTTGCATTGCATTGCTGAATGTCACACTAATCAAATTCAGTTCATCCAATGCCTGACAGTTAAACGTCGACCTCAGATTTTCCACTCGACTATTAACCTACAGTTATAATGTGGCTTTAATTTATATTTGCTGCCACTTCATTACTCACACACTGATACAAAAATAATGACAGAATTCGACAAAAAAATAATACGTTTTAGGATTTGTGTATATATCCAAGAGATATAGGTTGCACACCCTGGTGGTGTTGTTTTCAGTTCATATACAATATGTTACTGGGATAGTGGGATTAAGTAATATAAAAAAATGGGATTTTTTTCTTCACAATATCAAATATTTTTTGGCCAGGTCATCGACACTTTGTTTACCATCTTCTTGTTGCAATAGCTACTTCATTCATTCTTCATTCTATTCTTCTACCGCTTTATTGAACCTCCCCTCAGGTCACAGGGAGCCTTTGCCTATCTCAGGCATCTATGGGCATAACGGCAGGATACACCCTGGATGGAATGCCAACCCATCGCAGGGTACACAGACATTCACATTCACACACATTCATACACTAGGGACAATTTCTCCAAAGTGCCAGTCAACCTACCGTCCATGTTTTTGGACAGGGGGGGAAACCAGAGAACCCGGTGAAAAAACTCCTGAGGCGCGGGGAGAACATGCAAACTCCACACACACACATGGCGGAGGCTGGAATCGAACCACAACCCTGGACATGTGAGGCGAACATGCTAACCACTAAGCCAACTGATATGTCTATATCTCTAATTCAAGTTTGTGAAAACTAAAAAATCTCTTAGAGGAACCTTTAGACAGATTTTGGATTGATAATGGGGACCCTGGAGCTGTTCATATTACCTAACATTCCCATTTATTTTACATACATTTTTGTTCCAAAGCAAATAAAGAAAAAATACATTTATACAAAGAAGGTATCCAGAAAAAAAGATTATTTATTGTGACTGGTATGGTAACAATTCAACATCATGGTAAAATTGGTGATAGCAATATAATACAATTATTCAAACTAATTAAAGAAAACTTGCATGCTCATGCCTATTCTGTCAAGAATCATTCATTCATTCATCTTCTACCGCTATATCCGATCTTCCCTCGGGTCACGG
Organism: Kryptopterus vitreolus; assembly: GCA_030449085.1. Taxonomy (NCBI): domain Eukaryota; kingdom Metazoa; phylum Chordata; class Actinopteri; order Siluriformes; family Siluridae; genus Kryptopterus; species Kryptopterus vitreolus. The sequence goes on from JACRUU010000016.1 coordinate 9,456,138, forward strand.
GGAGCCTGTGCCTATCTCAGGCGTCTGGGCATTAAGGCAGGATACACCCTGGATGGAATGCCAACACCATCGCAGGACACACACACATTCATTTCCAAGGTGGCAATCAACCTACCCTGCATGTTTTTTGGACTGGGGGGGGAGGGGAAACTGGGGAAACCCAGAGAACCCGGAGAGAAAAAAACCGTGAGACACGGGGAGAACGGAGGAGAGAAACTCCATCCCACACACACATGGCCGAGACAGGAATCGAACCCGGACCCTGGCGGTGTGAGGTGAACGTGCTAACCACTAAGCCACCGTGCCCCTCTGTCGAGAATCAGGTTTTCAAAAATGCAAACAGACCATTTTCTCGTCCCATTTTAAGTTCTAAATGTATCGATCTTTAATTTGGCAGTGTCAGGCTGTGATATTACATTCCTCGGCTTTTAGTAATGACTTATACAGAAGCATCACATACAGATGTCTTTTGCACCAAATATGAATGACAGAATTCAACTTATCTTCATTTGCTGAAGCATCAATATTAACCTAAAAAAAAAAACGGGTTTTCAGTGTAGTTTGTAGATTTCATGTTTTTTTTTCTGTGCACATTGTGCAAATTCTACAGGAAGGGTTAGGGAAAAGTAAACATATATTATATATATATATATATATATATATATATATATATATATATATATATATATATATATATATATATATATATATATATATATATATAAACCTTAACAGCTTGTTTGACTATTTTTGGCTGAACTTTCATCTCCATGTTCAGCTTTTCTTGATGAGCACACCTTGTAAATGTCCTTGAATGTAGAGCTGCGTCCAAATTCATTTCTTCTCCTCTGTCAGTCATTGTAGAATGAAAACCCCTTCCACATGAGTATATTGCAGCTTGTGTAGTTTGCTACAAATGTGGTTTGCTATCAATAACTTGTGACTATCCAATCAAAGAATTGAAAAACTGGTTGAGCAACAATTTCAAGCAACATGAATTGTAAGTTATAAGAAGGCTGAAGTGACTAAAGCGACGGCTCATGGCAGATAGGTACTTTAACAATTGACCATGGCAACATGAGATAGCTAAAATCTAACTGAATAGAAAGAGTAAGTGACACTTGCACATAGTTTCACTACCCCTAGAAGCAACAGACCAAAGATAAATGCCAGGAAATGAAAAGAATAGACTGTTAGGAATAATTTAATACATATTCATGTTTAGGCCAACCAAGAAGACCTTTCTGACCCTGACAGCTCCACACTGGAAGATATCAAACCAATGTCTGGTAGTAAACGTAGCAGTTTGACAAAAGAGGTCATTTAATTCAGTGACCACTACTATTACTTTATAGAAGTATTGGACTAAATGCACTAAATCTAATAGTAATTTTATATGATCATTTATCATAATGCTTCACCTGGATACAGTAGATTTGTATCTTTTATGAACTGCTGGTATATTTTTTAAAAAATTGTTCTGTGCGTGTATCTAAACTTTTATTCACATTCAACTCATACTGAACATCATTACTAATTTTACTATTATAATGATTTGTAATTCAGGTGTCAACCAGAAGAGTGTGATTTTGCCTTTGCCTTGTCTCTTAATGTTTTCCACGTATACTCTTTTTCCTTAAACTATTATCTCTGGCTCAGGATGTTCTCTACTATTAAAAGTGATCATTAAATTGAAAAACTACATTATAAAATCCCATTGTCATGTCTATACCAATAATCGCTGTTTAACACCCTTGTATGATCCCGGGTCTTGAAAATCCTTTTCAGGCTTTAGAGAATGTAAAATTCCACAATCAATTCTTATTTCAACTTGACATTCATTAGCCTTGGCTCATTTGTTTTAAAGAACATGTTGAAAATGTAACTTTCATTAAAGGCCCTTTTGCACTCCTGACACATTTATATTGCATAAAAGATATACACAGTGAGGCATTTTCAAATGTTCACTTTCCAACCAAAATAAAAAAACATATATATAGATAAAAAAAAAGAATAGATTTGCTCTCTATTCTTCCGACAAATATTTCTACAGATAAATACAGACATGTAGCAACACATGTAACAGATTGTTTTTTCCAGATTTGTTTTCTTTTCATTGCAAAATCTTTAAACAATCTGTAGCTACAAAATTTCTCACATATCCTGTAAAATAGCATTTGTCACATGACATTTCTGGGATGGGATACAAATATTAGTCTGTCAATATTACTAAAGGGATTTACAAATCATTATAGAAGACCATGAAGAACTGTCAGCTTTTAGAAGTTTTTTGAGCATGAGGAATAGCCCTCAAAACACCAAAACACAACCGTCTGTTGTTAGCTGGCAAGAGATCAATATCTAACAAAATGAGTCCATGTTTGACATGTCCTGTGATGCAGTGAACAACCAAGCATAATATCCGCAAAGTACACTACATCTGTAACACTTGACCTCTGTGAATGCACTCTGTGGCACACATATTGCAAAGAGAACACATAATGTGTCCTGCTGCTGGTGCTGCTATCGTGCTGAAATGGCAGCACCACTGTTAAGCATCTAAATGTATTTTTTAGGCTTGATTTAAAATCATTTAGCTACAGAAAAACTGCTTATCTATCAATAAAATGAATGTGTTATGAAGAAAAAAAAATTATACAATTTTACAAATTGAAAATATACAAAAATGAGCAGATAGTAGCAATAATCCTATGTTAAAATATTTTATAGGCAGTTAAACATTAAAATAAACTTATAAGGTGAATAAATATATAATACAAGTAATACAGTGTGTGTGTGTGTGTGTGTGTGTGTGTGTGTGTGTGTGTGTGTGTGTGTGTGTGTGTGTGTGTGTGTGTGTGTGTGTGTACTGAATGTAATATTAGAAATCTGTTTGGGGATTTTCCCTTTGTAAGTGATGTACTCTTGTTAGCCCCTTGGCAAGGCATTAACCTCTAGGATTATGGAAAGGTTAACTTTATTTACATCTTTGGGAATGCTTCAGAAACAAAGAAAATGTGCATCCTGGCATTGTCAGGTAAACTTTTTGATTGGCATTACACATGAAATACTGGTCTTTCATTCCTTGTACTCTGCATTTTCAGCTTGAGGCTAGCTCTTGTTACATTTTGTTTAATTAGGGCCACTAATAACCCAAACTAATGGGAAATTGCATGCAGACTCACAATGCAATCTTTCCTTCAATTTCCTTACAAATTAACATCCATTATTACCCGGGTGCTTTTTATGAGGACTTATTGTGACTTGACATGCCTTAACCATGACTAAATCCCATGAGAAGATTTGTTTATAATTGCCAATTATTATTGTTCTGTGGGCCTTCAAGAATATGGCACCAAAACAAAATTAATAGCATTTAGGACACAAAGCATTAGAAAGATTTGCAAGGAATCTAAAGCCAAGTTGACTTCGTGCCACTTAATACCGAGACAAAGATCAAAGGAGACATGTTTGTTCCTCTGGGGAATAATACAGTTACACAATAATGTATACTGGGTTAGTTTAAGATTGAATGTAACAGTGAATAAGTACATCTTGTTGTTATAAATAAAAAAAATGAGTGGGGTGTGTAAAAAATACATGGGTGTGTATTGACTAAAAAAGGATGATTGTGTAGAGATCGCTCTCCTCTAAACTGTAGGAGTTTAGTAACGGTATTTTAAGATTATCCCCTTATACACTAAGGGCAAATTGTTTTTTTCTCAAAAGGATAATCTCTGCCTTATGGGGTCCAAGAGTCCCATGGAATGTGCAGGATACTGTAGCACACTGTCAGGACCATGTCTCCTCCCAGCTCTACGCTGCAGCGTTCCCAATCACCCAGCTACTGATGAGCTTCAGCTGCGCCTCGTGAAGCCATCAGTAACTGCGGCTATTTAAGCCCGGCTCTTCATTCCTTCCACGTCCGGGCTCGTGACGCTACCGTTACGACGGGGACACAGTCGCTATTCCGATAACGACCTTACTAACCTTCAGTTTGTGTGATCTTCCAATCCAGGTCCCGTTTCCATCTGTTCCGGCTACTCGGGCTTCCAGGTCCCGTGGACGCGATCCCGTCCGCCGCTGAGCCGAGGCTCCTTCTCTCCATCCGTCTATTCCTGCGACCCGGACTTCCAAGTCCAGCAGACACCTTCCCGTCCGCCTCTGAGCCGAGGCTCGCCCAAAAGACGACTTGCGAGATCGGCTTTCTCGCCACGGCTGTGCAGGGCCGTACACACGTTTGGCTGCTCCTTAGAGCAGCGTCTCTTATGTTCTCCTCCTTCAAAATAAACCACCTTTAAGTTTATTCCGGTGCCTGTGTGTCCATCTGTTACACACACATAATCAATGTGTTAAATATTTTGTAATGTTTGAATTAAATGAACAAAAAGTAGTTGAATATACTGCCTGTGCATGATTTAAACACAACATTTACAGCATTTAGTAGACAAAAATTTACCCTTATCCAGGGTCAACATGATTTAAAAAAAACGTATGAATACTTGTGATGATTTAAACACAACATTTACAGCATTTAGTAGACGCCCTTATCCAGGGCGATGTACAAAGAGTGCTTTAGGTCTCTAAGGATAAATTCATTCAGGTAGGGATATCTGTTGATACAAACTTAAGGTACACAACAAGGTAAACAACATGAATGAATGAATGAATGAATGAATGAATACTCTCGAAAAAATTTCATAATTCATCAGGACTGTGTAAATTAGTGTCTGCTTTTAACTCTGACCAACTTAGTACCTACAGTATCATCATGGAAGTATTGAAAATCACAAGCTTTCAGCAACAAAAAAAACTTTATTTTTTTCTTTATGTCTTTATTTTCTGGTCTTTTGATGGTAACCATAGCCAATTCCACCCAATCACACAAAAGGTACTAGTCACGGGGTGAGGGCAAAATGTGCTTCCCCTAACTACTGCTGCTCATGCAGTATCACACAATACTAACAGATGCCCATGAGTGTAGCTCTGAGAGAGAGAACAGTTACAGCAGTTCTGAGATACCTATTTCAAAGCACTGTTTCCTCAACTAGAACTGAAGTGAGGTCAGTCAAGACAGAATCATCCTCGGAATCGAAATCTCTCTCTCTCCAGGATCAAAGGAAACTCTCTCTCTCTCTCTCTCTCTCTCTCTCTCTCTCTCTCTCTCTCTCCCTTTCTCTCTCTCTCTCTCTCTCTCTGTCTTTATTGCACCAGCCAAGGACAATTATAAGGAACAATAAAAGTGTTTTTAATTAAGAGGGAGGCCATGGTAGTGGATGCTCACTCCACTTTCTATCTGACAAGTGCAATTAAGATATCCGCAATTATTCCGTTTTCCCCCCTTTCTCTCCTATATACATCAGAAACGTGCTAATCTTAGCTGTACACTCTCACTCACTTCTCATCCTCTAATGCAGTATGACCACATTACACTGTGACACAAATTAGCTATGAGCCAGGATCCGATTTAAGTAAAACTCTGACAAATGGATGGTGGATCTAGACGCTGTCATTTCTGAGACGAATCTAATATTAAATGTCTTGTCTAAATTATGATAAATCACGAGCAGCATTGTCTTGGCACAGTGCATTATTCCAGTCAAGGCAACAAAACAGAATGTATTTGCAAACAATTAAATATACTATTCTATAGACACAACTTGTCCAATAGATATAGTTTGATGCTGTCTGAAAGTGAACTAGCAAGCAGCTTTATATGTTAACATTGGTAGACAGCATGGTCTTCATTTTTGTAAAGGAGGAAATGGTGATTTTGTTAGTTAATGGATTGTGGTAATTTGATGGACAAAAAATCTGTATAGTAATAGTTTCACCGTAAATGCCAGCATTAAAATGAAATACATGAATATCTGTTAACAATTAATAGTCTTTCAAACCCATATTAATAAAAGAGATTTTTTTTTACCTAGAAATAAATTTAAAGTAAGTATTTTTGATCACCCTTTGATATATTTACACAGGAAAATATAATCAGATTTTTAAAAAATTGTGAAACTCACAAATTAGTTGAAAGTGTAATTAGCTTATCAAGTAAGGTTGTTACACTAGTTTGAAAACATTTATCTCCTGGGCTTCCAGAAACGATTCAACCAAATTTCTCTGTTATGTCGAGATGTCAAATTTAATTCAATTCGGAAGGTTTTATATATTATACTTTAAGCTGTCTACAGAAATATTTTATGCTTTCTTAACTACTCACAACCCCCACCATCTCCAGACTCAGCAGTCAGGATTACTTTTTAAACAATTTCAGATTTGAGTTGTCTCGAATAACTCTGTATGAGCCCTGCAGATTTTCGTCCATTACTCAATGCAAAATTTGTCCAACTCTGCTCATTTAGAAGGTAAATACTGGTCATGGGCAATTTTTAGATCATGTCAAACAGCTTCAGTTGTCTGGATTTTCACTAAGCCATTCTACAATATAAACATTTTTCCACAAGCCATTCTTTATAGTTTTTATTTCTTTCTGTGCAGGTATGTTTGTCTTTTTGGTGACACATTTTAAACACAGATTTCTGGCTAATTGGAACAGATTCTCCAAAAACTATTATTTTTGTGGGTATGTAGCTCTATCCATGGCAGTACGTTTCCATGGTGAAAAGCATTTCTATAGCACAATACTTCAAATACCAATCTTTGATATTGACATATATATAGATATATATATATTATATATATTATATATATATATATATAGGGATATATATATATATATATATATATATATTTTTTTTTTTTTTCCTCAAAGCTTTGTCACATTCACTAGTAATGTTTGATATTGATATTGGAGATGTGTTTCTGTTTAGGCTATTAAGTTCAGTAACTCTGGCAAAGCTGTTGCACCATTCATGCCTACACACTTAGTTTGGAAGGGCGGCCTAATTTTGGTTGTTGTGCCATATTTTTTATAATGAATTTCACAGTGCAGTCAGAGATATTTATTGTGCATGCATACAAGACCACAGGTGCACCCTGTACTAAAGAAAATGAGATACTAGTCAGATGCAAATTAGAGAGAGAGAGAGAGGGGAGAGAGAGAGAGAGAGGGGTGGGAATAGTGAATAGTGAATCTAAATATCAAAAGAATTAATTGAAATGTATTTATGTAAAGAGTCACTTGAAAAGGTGCAGGGGAAAATCATTTTATAATGTACTTAGATTAGATCATTAGATGGAAGTAATTTCTAGAGGCACCAGACAGAATAGTCCAGTACAACACATCATATGCAATATTTCTCTCAAGTAAACTACCTGGGGATTCATTTTCATTAGCCACTATACCAGGTATCTAAGGAGGACTGGGTGTGGTGCTGGAAGACACACGCCAGTCAATCAGAAAGCAGTATGTTCTTGCACACTCACATACTCAAACTGTAGAATTTTATATCTCTGTAATGATTTGAAACATACTCCCTTGTCCCCAGGGCTGATCTCAGTAGTGAAGCTCTGTTTGTCACAAACTCAGGGCTGAGGAAGAGCTAAAATGTGCATGACACCAACATTCTGTCTTTGTGTCATTTTGACTTATTTTATATTGAGTCCCAGTGTGGAATGGTTTTAATGATCAATGTTGAGTCAGACACACGGTTCAAACAGCAGACTTTAATATCTATCCATAGATAAGTGTATCTGTGCAGGACACACACACACACACACACACACACACACCGAGTAAAACAAGTGAGCTAATTTCCTTTCTCTCGCATTTCACTGAGGGTCAGGACGCACATACGCTGCTGAGATGCAAATCCTCCAGTTATCTTGCAAATAACAAAAAAAACTTTAAAGCTGATACCGACTTCTCTAAATCACCATGGCATCCATCAAATGGACAGCACAAATTGCTAAGATGACAAACAGAAAGACATGTAGGGTAAACTGACTTATAACAGTAAAACTACAAAAAAGGGCTCATAAAGAAAGAAGGATGGGTCTACAAAAGGGAAAACTAAGTAAAGTGGGGGGAAAAGAGGTAAAATGGGACATGAAAAGATAGCATCAGTCTTCTCTAAGGAAAGTGCTGGAAGAAAAATGACTGAGAACTAAAATTGAGTTACATAATATAGCAAGTTACTTCTCCCCCTAATTACCACTAAGAGGCATCTATCATTTATTGCATAACCACTTTATCTTGGTCAGGGTTAGAATAGATCTGGGGCCTTTCTCCAGAACACTGGCCATTAGGCGGGAATACATCCTGGAGTTTAGTAGCTTATCTGATGCTGGTAGGCCCAGTAGGATCATGCTGAGTTCCACACTGAGCACAGGTTCAAACCAGGGATGTTGGAGCTGTGATGTGGCAGTTCTACCTGCTGCACCTCGAAATGAATATACATTTCTTTTTAAATGTAAATCATTTGCCATTGTTTCATTTGCGAGGATGACCATCTGATTGTCTAATTCTAACATTATACTCTCTTTAATTTAGATGTTCTAGACATTACTGAGTTAACCTGTACAGACATTTCTACATAAGAGAGATTGCAACCTCAGAAGCATGAACATGGAACAGGTAATTTGCATAATATGAATGGTACATCCAGAAAGATTCCACTTAAGTGTGTGCATAGATGAGGTCTGAGTATGCACACATTTCCCTACGTAAATATTAAGGAAAGTTTTCTACGTAAGGATCAGCATAGGCAGTGATTTCTCTCCCAAGGCTTTCTGCAGTTTCCCCAATGCAGAAATGAAAAAGCTATATGTCAACTTTTTCACCTATTGATTTAACAGCATTTCCTAGTTTCATTTTGCTCTTACTGGTGTCTTTGCAAACATGACCCCTTACCTGATTCTTCAAGCAATTTGTCTTCTTCTTCTAGGTTATTATTGGATAATGTACTGAATATAGTCAATATGTCACTACAACATGCCATTTTCCCATGTAGTCTCAAAATATAGATTGCCTTGGCCTGAGTAAAGAATCTTCTCAGTGCTTAATAACTACGGATCTCCAATATATCATTTCCTGGTAAAATATGTTCTTTAGACAGGAGGAACAAGAGTAATGAGGATTTGGTCTTGCTATTGTGTCACATATTGTAGCACGGAATCAACACTTCTTTAAGGTCATTCTGGTAAGAGGGTTAATTCAAGCCTCTTGTCCATCTTTTGTTCTCCCAGACATGAGTGCTGCTTCTGATACATTAAATGACCATATTAAAAGGGTCAGACACTCTGACTCAGTGTCAGTCTAGTTCACTTGTTAGGAACATATTAGTCCATGATCATGTCCATACTGAACTATGTGAACTCTCTCTTTATTTTATTTTTATTGCACTTTTAATCTATATTCATTAATGCTTAAAGGAAATTCCAGCCATGTTCATATATCTTTAACACCTGATCTTTACCTGATCTACATTGTTTGAGCTTTATTTCCTGAATGTCTTCAGGCAACTTCATGCAATATCTCTGAAATACTGCATACACTATACACTGTGGATAATGAAAAACCTATAATTGCCTCATGCTCGTGTACACTTGAATAATAAAAAGAAAAATCTATTAATTTAGCCTACCTGAGAACTAAGCCTTTTGCACGTTTAGAATGACATAAAAAGAATCATGCATAAGAAGAATGATGGATCACATTAATGTAATTTTTAATCCATTTATTGAGTAGTTTAAGAATTAATTTGGCTCATGTGCCCTACCAGGTCAGAATCTTTCAAAATATTACTGAAAACTGTAACACTATATATTCACACATATAAAATGATTGAGATAAATGACAAACCCATCAACACAATAATATATTTTTATGCGTTCCTGATAAAATATTAACTTCTATAACTCTTAGCATTCCCTCAACCAACCTCATAAATAAACTTAACGAGCATGTTCTTGTTTCAAAAACAAATACAGAACTAAATGCATGCATTGGCATTAAATTTTTGTTGTCATACTGAGGCTTGGTGTCCATATCAGTCAAAAAGCCTTGGAACCCATTTTGATTTGGAATACTGAAATAGTATTTATGCTTTTAGAGTTTTGCTGCACAAGGTAGACTGTCAGCAGTACTATGAGCAGACAGTCACAGGAATCCATCAGCCTTCTCTGTATAGGAGTTAAAGTGATATTACTCAAATAGGGGAATTCTACTATTGTCAGTAAAGCTTTGGAAACTCTTTGGCATGATATGCTCTGAACATGTGTGAAATCTCATCGCCTTTTTATAGTGACCAGGTAGTGACTATAAGTAGACAGGTTAGATACCACCTGGCCACTGGATACGCATGCTTACAGGAACCCAGAGCAAGCTGGATCCCTGCCTCCACACCAGAGCCTCTGTTTTTCCCAGACCTGCACACGGAGGTGTCTAGGTCTTGAGATCATCCATATTCGGCACTTCTCTTTTCTCCAGGCGTAACCCCTGCCTTGGTGGCTAAGGCTTATTAAGCTGCTGGTCAGGCTGGTGAATCCCTGCACACCATGATGTTCTTGCAGACCTACCAGGCTGAACTTTTAAAGAGGTGGAAGTCAGATATGGGGACATCCTGGAGCTCTGTAAGGCCACTGATTTGTCCCTCAGAACCACTAAAGCAATCATGTCCTCTTAAAAACACATGTGGAGGGCCCTGTGGACAGAAACAGGGCACAATGACAAATAGATTGGGGACAGAGACAGGGCAGCATGTAAAAAGCTAAACTGGCACCGTGGGAAATACTCAATAAAATACCTGTGAAATACCTGAATTCTGCCTAATTTAGTTTGTTGTATTTTTCCTTTCTTTTTTATTTCACATTCATTTTATTGCTGCTTTATACACTATGTATTTTATAACTCATAATTAGTGTATCAATGTGAGTGTGGGTCTGCATGGTGGCCTGCAATGAACATCTAATCCAAGTGAATATGGCATATGGTGAATACTCATTGTCCTACACTAACATAATAAGCTTTGTATAATCTATCAAATACGTATATGTTTGTGAAGTTAAAAACTAAACAACAGTCTAAGCATAATGATTTAACAAAACTCAAAACAATACATACTTTCCCCATTCCTTAATTAAGTGATGCTAAATCATAGCACATTAAAAAAGGTAAGCTAACGCACTGTTAATTATGCACATCTTCAAAGAATGCCTCATCAAACCCAGCATGTTCTGTGCCTAACTGAGGTAATTGCCCATGTGAAATCTGTTCGGTTTACATTTGATGTTTTTACATTAATTTGGCAGCTACCACAGCGATATACAAACTGAAATCCACATTTGATTTTTAATTCACTTTTATTTGTATAGCACTTTTCTTTTTTCTTATAGTTTAATGTAAATGATTGACTTAAGATAAATAAATCAGCTTAATTAAATCTTAAATTTAAGATGCTGAGGGCAAGACTGTTAACTCCTTTAATTAACTCCTTCCTCAAAATAAATTGTTACCATATGTCATATCTGTACAGTTTAGTTGATTCTTTAGTTTGACAAGTTTCTTGAGATTATTGTTGTGGAGGTCTTGTACAAGTTTAACAATCCAAATAATCCCTCAAAGACAACAAAAAAACAATGCAAAATCTGAATCTGGAGTTTCTCTATAAACATCACACTCTGATAACTATTCCGAAATGGTTCACATTTACAAACATTAGAATTTGTTATATTAGAATATTAAAGAGATATGAGCATTATGTTCATGAGCTTATATTAATTTCTTTTAAAGATTATATCACTTGACTGAATTAGATTGAGGTTTCATGCTGAAAAGGTGTCATGAACCTTGTTGTTAAGCTGTTATTGAGATGAATTAATTATGCTATTGAAGAGAAATTATAAAAAAAAAAATGCAAAGTCAGGTTTGAAATATGCATTACTTAAAAAGATATACACCCTTGGAAAAATAACCCAACAGCATGGGAAATCATCTAATTTTCGGCAGTATAAAAGGATCTCCACTCTCTTATCCTAGCCATATTGTCTGCAGTTCTTCTGTGACTATCCAGCTCTTTCAACCTTGTGATCTTCCCTCTGCCTGCTCCTCTCCCCGGTCACTGCTAACTCCCTGAATCATTCCCCACCTCAGATTACTTCTGGCTTCACTCTCTGGACTGTGCTCACTCCCGGCTTCACTCTCAGGAGTCAGGACACTCCCGCTTCGCTCTCGGGATTCGACTCATCATCTGCCTTACGTATCCGTACCTTGCTCACCACCGGCTTCACTCTCAGAACTCGTCTTACTTCAGTAGATCCTTAGGAAGCCACGGACGTAGATTCAGTTCTGCAAGTGCTGATTCAATGCTCTGCCACTCATGATCAGCAAATAAATTAACTTGTTACTGGCCCTGAGGGATTTGGTTCAGAGGCGCCAAACCGGAAGGCAGAGGGGACACAGTACTCACAGTGACTGCCTGTGAGAGAGACTGACACAGTCCACAGCACTCACAGTGACTGCCACAGTCAATGATCCTCCAGCTCTGCCCCAGGTCGGTGCCACTATTTACCCAGTCACACACCATGAACCACACATTCCTCCACCAGAATGCTTCTCTGGGGATCCAGAGATCTGGGAACTCTGGGGAACTATGCCGTCCGTTCATCACACAATGCAGCCTAGTATTCAGTCTCCAACCATTAACATTCTCCACCAAACAAGCCCAGGTGGCTTACGTCATCTCCATGCTCTCGGGACAAGCTCAATTCTCCAGTGAACTCCTATCCAGCTCATCCACACCCTGCCTCGACCCAGTCTGTTCCTTGTTTTTGGCCTCATAGAGGAACTGTTCGGTGGCTGACTATGCTACCGAATTCAGAATCTGTGCCAATCTGTGGGACCGTACTGCTCTTTACGACGCCTTACTTAGGAGTCTTGCCGAACCCGTCAAAGATGAATTGGTAGTTTGCGATCTCCCATTCAACCTGATTGGGTGCTGATTGTGTTGGCTACAAGTGTTGACCAGCGCATCAGGGAGCACTGCCTCGACCCACATATGAGCCTCTTTAAAACAAGGATGCTTTACCAAGGTAAATTGCCACAGGTAATATGCGGAACTGATGCGAAATTCATTGATCAGTAGTTGGTCAAACAACAACATCAAGACTGAATCTCTTCTAATGGTCCTACAGGTCCGCACCTTGAATGGTACCCCTTAGACACAAGCCTCATGCCACAACAAGCCATGCCACAACATCCTGGTGACCATAGGAAAATAGCATTGTAAGTGTCAGCTTTTTCATCAGCTCCTCTTCTCGTGCCCCAATCATGCTTGGCTTTCCCTGGCTTTGGAGACACAACCTTCATTTCGACTGGACCAGCGTTTGTCTCCACCATACATGAATGGGAGACTTTCTGGCAGGCGCACTGCTTTACCAGCACTCACCCTCGGCTCAACCCTGAAAATCAGACATGCGATGTGGATCTCAACCTGGTTCCTCTGGCTTATCATGACCTTGTTTAGGTGTTCAGGAAAGCTCAAGCAAGATCTTTATCCCCCCATAGGCTTTATGATTGCACCACTGACCTTCTCCCTGCCACCACTCCACCCAGGGGCAGGCTTTACCAATTTTCCAGCCCAGAGCAGGAGGCCATGAGATTGTATATCCACCCCTCTTCCCTTTTGGGCACGGGGTTCTTCTTTGTGGAGACAAATGATAAATCTCTGCCACATGCAATTATTATCTTGGTCATAACCTCATCATCATTCGCAACTGGTACCCCCTTCCTCTGGTGGACTGTGCCTTCAAACCTCTCCACCAGGCTAAGATCTTCTCCACACTCAAAGTCATCCACTGTCACCCGGTCTTCCTCCCTCTGATGCCATACTACTATCCTCATAGTGGTTGATAATTTTTCTAACAGTTTATCCCTCTCCCCAAGCATCCTTCCCAGGATCCTAATCGCCCAGGATACTGACCAATTGCTCCTCCTCCATGTCTTCCCCATCCATGGCCTCCCCTGGGATATTGTCTCGGACAGAGACCCGCAGGTCTCCACCAGCCTCTCCTCTGGGTTTCACCCACAAGCAAGTGGTCAAACTGAATGGCTTAAGTTCTGAAAAGGCTTAAACAAGTTCTGGAAACCTCACTCTGAAAACCTTTCTCCAAATCCTCGCTTCCCAGAGTCTTGGGACTACCCTCCTCGAGCATGACCGATTCTTCATGCAAACCACCAACCGCAAGCATCATCAGGCACCCTGCTATCAAGCTGGCCAGAAAGTCTGGCTCTCCACTCACGACCTGCCACTCAAGGCAAACTGCAAAAAATTCACAGCCCGGTTCATAGGACCCATATGTAAGATCATTAACCCTGTGATAATCGGCTTCAAGCTCCCCAAAGTATTCTGTGTTTATATCTGGTTTCCGGATCTCTCCTCTGGCTTTCTGACATGGCTACCTCTATGCTCCAATCTCTGGACTCTGCTCTCTACATCTTCTCTCTCCAGATTCCTCAAGCTCCCTCCTCCACTCTGCCTGCTCCTCCACGGCTAACTCAGGCATCGCTTCCTGACTAGATTATTTCCGTCTTCGTGCTTTAGCTTTATTGAGCAATAATAAACGAATGCAGGAAACATGATCACATTGAATGACAATGGTTATTTTGGCACTGTGGGATGATCTAGTGATGAGTAGAACAATGGATTCAGAGATCACATTCATAACCCGAGACATATCCTGACCTCGACCTTCAGAAATTAAGAACATGAAAACAATTTATAATATAATCTTGGTTTTCAAGCAGCTACAGCTGACTTAACAAAGATTGTTGTGCTTCTTTTGATAAACGTCTGGACGATACCTAATTAAAACATAACATTTCCTGTAATTAACTTTAATTAGTACAATGTCATTATGTATTAAATTGAATTTGCCAAAATAATGCACAAAATCATAATGCTCAAAATCAAATGAAGTAGAGTATACTATAAAAAATATGAAAGTTACTAATAGTAAAAAAGCTTTCAGTCAAGAACAATCTCAAAATGTTTTATTCCTCCTGGTTATGTGTTATTACTTACATTTACTGACAAGTCCAGTTCTGTTTTCACTCACTTTCTAGCAGCCCTCACAAGCTACTCTTTTTTTTTTAACTTCTATCGAATGTAATAAAAATCATGTTACTGAGAAACCATAAAGTACAAACTCCTGAAGACTCTCTTGTGCCTGACAACTTTGACTGCTTTCAATTGTTTTTTCAACAAAGCACTGACACCCAAGTCTTCATATATAAATGTTCCATAAAACACTTCTAAAAGAAAACTGTTCAAGGATTACTCTTGCTAATTGATAAAAATTTGGATTAGCTCCCTGTTAATTAGCTATAAATGACCAATCACCAATATATTAAATCAAGTGCATTAATATAAACCCTAAACTAATTAAATAAACATATCAAACATAGCCAATCATTAATCAACGCTCTCTGACCAAGAAATTCATTAGTGCTGCTCAAAAGAAGCTTATAATTAAACACACGTATGTATATATGTGTATATAAATGCGATTACAAATTATAGTAAATATACATATGTCAAAAAATACATTGAAATTACAGAGAAAAGGGCTTTAAGATGCTGTTTAGGCAAATAGAGCAGCTGTTCGTTCTTAATGTGAACTCTATTTCTCTCTCAATCACACCCTGAAATCCAAATTCTTCACTTATGTGACACTCATCCATCTGTCGCTCACCATTTCTTACTTTACACAAATAGCTTATTCATCAAAAAAACATAAAATATACAGAACAGTCTGTTTTTTCATTGCATAAACCCCCGTTTTCTTTCTGAGTAACACTTGCACAATCACATATGCTTCTCCACATGAGTGCATACAGATGGACGAGGCTGTGGCACCCATTGTGGGTCGCTCGTGGCACACATGTCGGCTGAAGCGGAAACTTCCGCAGCACTAATTGGCAGATGTGATGCCCAGCTGTGCGTGCCTGGGGTCAGCCGCACAGGCACACGGCAGCTCTGCAACCGCGCGTCCGCGCTCAGCCTGAAATAAAATTCAATTTCACGCACAGAACTTGCGAGGGAAGAGGAGGCCTCAAAACGGAATCGAAAGAAACTAAATTTGTGTTTGGAGTCGGTTGTGTAGAACAAATGCAGAGAGTGATTCTTTCACACACTGCAGCAAGCTTGATGAGCTGAAGCTTTGCATGTCTGAGGTTTCTGATTTAATAGGATATGATTTATTACCATGAAGAAATAAAAATAATAATACAAAAGTAGAAAAGTAAAAATGTCCTGGTGAGATAAACTAGTGGGTCTATATATTTAACCTTGATAGATAACCATTCATAATTAATAAAGAAACATTTTTAATAAAGAATCAAACAGTATTCAGAAAATCATATAGTGTGCACTTAAATTTTACAGTAGAAATATATGTCAGTATATAGACAGGTATATTTATTTTATAGACAGTATTTTTGTCTTTTTATTTGACAAGCTGACATATTTGTTCCACAGATACTCTGTTTATTTTTATTTCAAAATTGTGTCAGTGTGGAGCAGAAAAGTCAGGGAGTTGGGGAAGTTAGGTGCCAACAAACAAACAAGCAAAAGAATAAATAGGAGAATCAACAAAATTAGTCTTCAACAAAATAATAATAACAACAACTACATTTAAAATGAATATGAAGAATATAAAGAATCTTCACTTTATATATATATATATATATATATATATATATATATATATATATATATATATATATATATATATATATATATATATATATATATATATATATATCTTTTTTTTCTTTTCTTTGACTTCTAGTGGTGATCATGTTCAATTCCAACCATTTTGTAGTAGTAATAAAAAAAAATACATGAAAGATTTAATTATTCTATGGGCAAAAGGTAAGTGAAGCTGTAGCTGCATTAGAAAAGTCAAGTGAGCAACAGATTCAGGAGAAAGACATTTGGGTGATTAATTAATCAGTTACACAGACCAATCAAATTCTGTATCCTTAGGATAGTGGTCAGGTAACACTGATTAAAAGAGAGAGGTGAGGAAACGAACCAAACCACTGTGGTGCCAAGGAGTCAAACAATGCTCAGAGATATCCGAGGGCATCAGGGAGAGGGTGGTGAAAGTCCATCAGTCTGGGGAAGGCTATCAGCCCATCTCCAAGAGATTCCAATACTGTAAGACAAATCATCTACACAAGGAGGTTTTAAAAATAAGTCTATAAATATAATACCATCGTGGATCTGTTCACTCCAAAAAGAATTTCACCATGCTTATTACTCTAATTGCTGAGTTGATTTAATCATTATTTTGGTTTTCTTTATTCCAACACTGCACCTGGATTTGCATACAATTTAATTTAGATGTGAACCCACCACGACTCCTTCATTAAAATGTTAAAATATGCAGAAAACAAAATAAATGCCGGTGGCACTGTTAATGTGGCCTGACAAAGAGTACAAAATAAATCTGTGTATGGTTTTATGGATTAAATCTTGGTTTCAATCTTTTTGATTTAAATCTTTGAAAGCAGTTAAGAAAAAAAGAATGGAAATCTTTTGAGCTGTGTGTTTGGGGACTGAAAAGTGAGCCGGAGAGGTTGAGAACATTTCACACTCGGCTAGTAGTCGTTGGCAGGTTAGTTTTCTGAGTCATTAATTCTTCAAATCTGGTCACAGACTGGTGCGTTTTAATGAGAGAGGGATATATGATAGCAGCACTGAACGGAAACAGAAAGACAACTTCACTCTGTAGGTACTCCTGATATCACTCTATAGGGGAGATGTGAATTTAGTCACATGATTAATTAAAGCAGGATTAGAGTTATTAAACACTAGAATCTGCCAGACAGCTCACACCTGCACATATTTACCTGACTGTGAAGTGGTCTGCCTCAGTGTGCTATATTTTCCAGACTAAACAACATTATAAAACTAATCTTCTGAAGTCAGGCAAAAAAACATACAATACAGAATTGAAAAGTTTGATAGCTGTGATACATTTTGTGATGTTACATATATATATATATATATATATATATATATATATATATATATATATATATATATATATCATTCATTCATTCATTCATAAATTTTCTACCGCTTTATCCAATCTTCCCTCGGGTCACGGGGAGCCTGTGCCTATCTCAGGCGTCTATGGGCATTAAGGCAGGATACACCCTGGAATGGAATGCCAACCCATCGCAGGACACACACACACACACATTCACACACACACATTCATACACTAGGGACAATTTTCCAAGGTGCCAATCAACCTACCGTGCATGTTTTTTCGGACCGGGGGAGGAAACCGGAGAACCCGGAGAAAAACCCCCTGAGGCACGGGGAGAACATGCACAAACTCCACACACACACATGACCGAGACGGGAATCGAACCCGGATCCTGGCGGTGTGAGGCGAACGTGCTAACCACTACGCCACCACCGTGCCCACTATATATATATATATATATATATATATATATATATATATATATATATATATATATATATATATATATATATATATAAGATATATATATATATATATATATATATATATAGCAGTAGTATATATCTCAGTAGCGGACCGTGCATTTCACACCTAGGCCTACAGTAGTGCTCTGTCTGAATTGATGGTTATACAAAACCATCTTAATATGCAGAAATTCAGTATAAAAGGGCCATTGCCATTGCTGTAAACACAATAAATGCTTGTACTGAATAAACAAACCAGGCTCGAACTACTACAGCTCCAGACATGTATTCTACTGCAGCATCAGCCATGACCCACATAAGAGACATCAATAATAAACTTGCAATATTATTTAGGAAAACAAGCAGCATTTTACTCACCAAAAAATCGGATTGTTTGTAAACAAAATCCATCCTCCTCTCTTTCCTCAAAACCAGTTGCTAACATGAAAGAGGCGGACAAATCCTCTTCCTGGTTGTGACAGGCTAGCTTTGGAGTTGAAAATGGCATTGTAAGTAAATCTGCCACTTAATCTGTTTTTTCTTCTCCTTCAGCCATTAGGGGGCGACAAAAATAGTTAAATTGGACCCAATCTAGACTATCCACTCCGCCTGCTAGAGGGCGCTGGTGACACCAACTCAAAATCTGATTGGTTGAAGCAGCAGTTTCATCAACATTTATTCTATGTTAGAGGTGCCTGCAGAATGGATTGTGAAGGCCTCCCGGAAGCCTTCTCTGTCTTTCACTCTGCCTGGCAACAAATGATGGCTGAAATATGATTGGTTAAATGCTTTAATATGAAAATACATGTCTGGAAAAGCAACGACATTTGCATATGGCGGATATGAAAGGAAGCGAATAGACCATTTGGAATTATTGAATAAGTACTGATGGACAAAATATAAGTAATATCAGTTTGTGATTCAGATATTTCTTAGTCCAGCAGAGAAGGCATTGCAGGCCCTGACGGCCCACCATTTATATATAACACATATATATATATGTGTGTGTGTGTGTGTGTGTGTGTGTGTGTGTGTGTGTGTGTGTGTGTATTATGCTTAAAAAAAATGTCAAATATGAGCCAGACCTAAAATCACACTACATTCCTTGCATTTTCCTTTCAAGCACCAAAACACTGGTCATTCAAGAAATCCCTAGAAACTCTATACGTCACCTCCTAAAGGGCAATAAATTACTTTGGTGTCATGACCTATGAGCTACACCAAAGCTTAAATCAGAGAAGGCCCAGTGTAAGGATGTCAGATCTCTCCATGAGGTCAGACCCAGAGAACTGTCATACAACCCTATGAGGCTAGACCCCAAGAACTGCCATGCCACAAAACAATAAACTTTCCAATCTGAGGAAAGGACCTGTTTGTTCTTTAGGAAAGAGAGCAATTTGTTTTGGTGCCTTTTCCACCTTTGGATATGGCTGGGTCATGGAAAGATGA
Organism: Kryptopterus vitreolus; assembly: GCA_030449085.1. Taxonomy (NCBI): domain Eukaryota; kingdom Metazoa; phylum Chordata; class Actinopteri; order Siluriformes; family Siluridae; genus Kryptopterus; species Kryptopterus vitreolus. Next base: position 9,476,012 of record JACRUU010000016.1, read on the forward strand.
CTTGAAGTTCAATACTTGCATACTGTAATTATATATTTGGGAGTTATGAATTTTAACCCTTCATGTTTGGCATCGTATGATCTCAGCCCCATTTCAGAAGAACAGACCAAAAATAAAAATGTAAGATTTGGGATTATTGTGTCCTACTGATGTGATGTGTATGTCCCGGATAAGATCTGTATCAGGTGTTGTTATGTATCTTAGTTGAATCATGCAGTTGGCCATAGTATTAATTTGGTATTTATATCTTGATATTTAATCTAAGTATCATATCAAAGTCAGAATTCTAGTATAGTGACAACAGTAGTTTTTTTCTGTTACTGTCACAAAGTTACAGTGTCCTTACTCCACAGAAACTGTCACCATAACTGTTTGATTACAGTACATTTACATATATTCATGTATTCACTTCAAAATAAACTTTGGAGAACAACAGTAAGATATTACACATTAAAATGTATTGAAGCAAGTTTTCCAACTAAAGTATGGACACTTTTTAAGTGTAAGTAAATGAAAGTACTTCCTTATTGTCCATCATGGAGCATACCCAATGCTGGTGCAGAGCTGGCGTGATGCACTCCCCATCTAACTCTACTTATCTTATGAGTTGTACAAATGACTGGCTTCATTAATGGTTCTACTGTTTCATGTAAATGCAGATTAATGGACCAATGTGCAAGCTCTTTTTTTTACTAGCTGCAGGAGTTTAATACAGTTCTTATAATTACAGTGTAGATTACCACCAAAAGCTACTGCTAAGGTGGCCTTATCACAGTATATACTGTAGAATAGTGCTTAATTCCCAAGGTAATCATAAATAGTGCACTCCCCAACAGTTGCTCACAGTGATAGCACTGTAGAATGTGCAATAACTACAATGTAATATGTGTAATAAATAAAAATTTTCACTGTAACTGCATTATGCACAATAATTGTAAAATGCACAATAACTACAGTGCATGCAATAGCTAAAGTCTGTGCTTTTGCTAATATGTGTGCAGTATAGGAGGTTGTGGATAAACTTAGATGTAAGCACATGTCTTTAGTTGCATGTTTTTGTGCAGTGTGTTAGATGTCAACTCCACATTATCTGCAGTTCTACATTTTCTACAGTAAATGCAATAAACTAAACTATATTGCACTGAAAAACAAGCCTCGTACACAGGAAGATGTGCAATCACTAATGTATGTGTACTGTGAACGGATATACGGTGCATGATGGTATGTGTGGGTGGGTGGATGTGAACGCTTGTTCTTTGCTGTAACTGTGTGTATGACACTGCTTGCTAATAAATAGTTTATTGCCAAACTTAAGTGTTTGAAAGGTTGAAAAAGAAATGTAAAATATAATATTTAAGTATTTGCTCGCTGGTGCCGGTACAACATGGATAAAAAGCTTTATGTAATGCATAATAAATAGAAATTCAAAGGTCGATGGGCAACTCATGAGCGTTAAAAGATCAATTTTAGAAGTTCAATTTGAGAGTCAACCAGAGCATAAGAGTGAAAGAAGAGAACGTGAGAATAGAGCCCGAGCGACGATCTAACTGAAAGCAAATTCCTCATGTGAAATTACTGAAATTGCTATTGGATACAGCTTATTAGCTTGTCGCTGTTTGCTTTCTGTCTGTTAGACCTCATTAGATGACATCCACGTTCACACAATCGGCATCGGTCGCACAACTTCCAACACATTCCATGTCACCTAAAATAACGCTGTAACATCTAATTTTTGACAATTTGTCTTTAAATTAAACAGTACACACAAGACGCCATCACTCTGTAACCTCGTCATGAAACTCATACCTATGTTAATCTTAACACGCGCAGGGGATTTGATGTGCTGCAGAATAATGTGTATTGGATTTGCAGTGAAAAATGAAAATAGGCAGTTCTTATTTTACAGGTTTACACAGGCTTCCCTTTTCCTCCGTCTATCTATATGTGGCTGCATTTTTACCTCGATTTTACCTATTCCCTTTACATTCCGCCTATAGGACCCAGTAGAATTGTGATTTTTCACAAAGTGGATACCTTAAAATGTATAACAGATTAAATGAGATAAAAGCATAATAGTGTGTTATTACAGGGTGCATAGATGGAAATAAAGTAGAACATGTCCTATAATTTGGATAGGTTCATTAATTATGGAAGGAAAGGGTTGCAAAGGTGACAGAGCTGATCATGGGGAGAGCTCACTAAAAGAGTATCATATATATATATATATATATATATATATATATATATATATATATATATATATATATATATATATATATATATATATAGATATATATCTAGATATATAATATATCTATATATATGATTTTTTAGCTAATACAATAAATATAATGTTAGATAATTGTAAATCAATGCTGGATTTCTTGAAAATGTCATTAACTAATTAAAGTGAATTTCTGCATTAGCAAATGATCAAGAACTATCAAGAGTTCCTACAACCCCAAATCCAATCCATTATGTAAAATGTAAATAAAAACAGAATGCATTGATTTGCAAATCTCATACATACATATAGAATTTACAATAGAATATATTAAAATAAGGAAGTAGGTTCATTTTTAATTTGATGGTTTCAACACGTTCACAGAAAAGCCTTAAAAAAGTGCTATGAAAATAAAACCGGATTAAAAAAGTTGGGGACACAAAGAAATAACACACGAAACAAAATTTTGAGAAAATGTACAACTAGGGAATCATTAACAAACTGGCATTATCTGTTACTTGGGAAGATGCAGAATATGAAATTGATTCAGCAAGACAGAGACTTCAATTTCTACTGCATCCAACATGGTGAATCATTTACAGAATGCGGTCTGGCATATTTAGGGAAACACAAGTAAATAATATCATCAAAATTTTCACAGGATCTGGAGAAATCTCTGGGCAGAAATCTAAGGGATAAGGACAAAAATAAATATCAACAAATCCCAAAAAAGGATTTTCACCACTGTGCACGGTGAATGTGCTCTGACAATGTTTCTGAAAGTATTCCTGACCCATTCTGTTTATTTCTTCAGTTTAGAAGCATCTCTGATCTTCAGAGAACATATTGCTATACAGTACTAAACATGGCCTTGTCCCAACTTTTTTGAGCTGCACTGCAGCGATCAAATTCAAAATTATCCTTAAAATTGTACATATTCTCAGTTAAAACTTTTTGACGTTTTCTAATTGTGAATAAAATATGGGTTTATTTCAATATTGAAATGGGCTTGTAACTGATAGTTATGTGTCTACAAAATTTTGTTCATATACTATATGGGTTATTGTCAATGTGATTGTCTGTGTGTGATGTCTGTGTTGTGTGTGTGTGTGTGTGTGTGTGTGTGTGTGTGTATTTTGCATCAAAATTTTCATGGAGAAATGTGTGTGTGTGTGTTAAAACTTTTTGTGTGTAAAATATGGGTTTATTTCAATATTGAAATGGGCTTGTAACTGATAGTTATGTGTGTTGTCTGTGTGTGTGTGTGTGTGTGTGTGTGTGTGTGTGTGTGTGTGTGTGTGTGTGTGTGTGAGTGTGTGTGTGTGTGTGTGAATGGTCACGGTAAAGATTTGTGTGTGTGTGTGTGTGTGTGTGGTGAGTGTTGTGGTGATTGTGCCTCTATAAAATTCTAATAGATGCCTCAATCTGCCTCCTCAACCAGCTCAAAAACATATGCACGCCTGCTTAAACTTAATTAAGCATGCACTCATTTGGAAAAACAAACAGACACACAAACACATACACACACACACACACACACATACACACACAAATAAACACACTGACCCTACTCACACAAAACATAGCCCAATGTATGTTCTGTATATATATACTTACTATATTTTTTATTTTTTTATTTTTTTCGTTTTTTTTTTTATAGTGGGTGTGGGTGTGGGTGTGTTTGCGTGCATGCAAGTGTGTGTGTGTGTGTGCGTGTGTGTGTGTGTGTGCGTGTGCGTGTGTGTGTGTGTGTGTGTGTGTGTGTGTGTGTGTGTGTGTGTGTGTGTGTGTGTGTGTGTGTGTGTGTCTAACAAGCCTAATGCTCTGAGGTGATTAGCATTGCGACAGATCAACAGAAAGGTGGAAACATGATGCAGACAGGCATACAACTGATAGTGATCAACAAGAGGAAGGAACGAGAACACTACACTGCTCTAGGCATTCTCTCTCTCCCTCTCTCATGATTCAAAGGTTTACTCTGTCTGTCTCTCTCTTTCTCCCCTACTTTTCAAGTCTTTCTCTTCCTTTCTTTTTTACATTTATCACTCTTTTTGAACTTCTCTGCTTCCCTGTGTTTCTCCAATTCTCAATTTAAGTTCAAGTTTATTTCTATAGTGCTTTTCACAATGGACATTGTCTCAAAGCAGTTTTACAGAATGTAAGAATTATATAACAAAATTTGAATATAAAGGATTTATGTGTATGTATCCCTACTGAGCAAGCCTTTGCAATGGTGGAAAGGAAAAACTCCCTTAGATGGAATGAGGAAGAAATCTTGAGAGGAATACCATGGGGTGAGAACTACCATTAACATTGGAGTGTGTGATTGTGGTAATGTCCTATGCCAAAGTAGTCCATTGTCAAAACAGCATGGAATGAGATTGAAAGGGTGATGTTACATCCCAACATGGTTCAGGATGTTTGCAGGGTCTAGTTGTTTCGGCATCTATTCATTGAATGTTTATAATCTTCATGGAGTGGAACATAACTATACCTGGAAGAACCTCAGGAAGCTTCGGGATGAGAAGAGAAGCAGTAGAGAGGAATAGTGTAGCTGCTGTTCATAATATTGCAAGGTCACCTGTACTGGTGTACAAGGTTATGATATGTATTATTAGTAGGCTTTGCTAAAAAGATAAGTCTTTAATCTGCACTTAAACTAAGAGAGTGTGTATATGCCTCAAACACTGTCAGGGAGGCTATTCCAAAGTAAAATGTGAGAACTTTGTTATCCTATAAACTACTAGAATTCTGGAGAGATGGGATCTTGAAGAGCAAGACAGATTGTAGCGTGTTAGAAGACTGGATGGATATATGGGAGCTAAACCATTTAAGGAGTTGTAAGTAAGTACCTATAGTTTGTAGTCGATTCTAAACTTAACAGGTCAATATATGGTAGTCAATAATATGATAAGACTGGGGATATATGGACATATCTTCTTCTCCTTGCTGCATTCTGGAGGAGTTTAGTTGCCCAACATTTAGAAAGTCCACAATTTATAGTCCTAGTGCATCATTTGAATCATTATTGTGAATAATAAAATCTCCTGCAAACAGAACTCACTGACCAAGAGATCATTAAGATCTCTTTAAGAAATTCAACATACTGTATGGAACTGGGAGTCGATACATGGTGGCCAGAGCAAAAAGATAGTGAAAGTTTTTTTTTTTTAATTCAAGTCAGAAAGAACAATATTCAGAACAAGCACGTCAATTATTTAAACCTGAATCCTAATCTCTGATTAACATTAAGGAGGGTGCTATAAATAGTTGCTACATCACCCCCATGACCAGTCTGACATGGCTTATGCTTCTGAACTATAGAACTTGTTTTAATTTGCTCATTTGGCATATTTCTATTTTAACTGTAATAAGATCATTTCTGGGCCTTGTAGTGTATTTATTTCTAGGTCTTACTATACAGGGAATAGACACAGTTTCTATAGTATTGGTTCTTGTAACTATTTGGTTTGTTGTACAGCATCTATCATAATTGTGAATTTAATAATGACTTACAAGCATATGGTGTGTAGCATCCTAGAGATGTTGTCCAATAAGACTGCCTCTTTTTGGTTCTGCAGAACCCTTGAAAACCCCTCCCAAAAGAATGGACAGTTTTTGTTCTCGACACCATGACTGTAGGCATTCATTTATTGTTCTGTAGAATTCCATCTAGTGGTGAGGGGAGAATCCTGAAGGCCAGTGGAAGCAGAGGGTGAGATGCCCTCAACTGGGGCTTGGGTTGCAACTTCCGCTGCTGCATCCAGAGTCCGTGGCCGTGGAATCGAGTGCCTCTTTCTGCATCCTCAGCTGCAGCTGCTTCATATGTAGGTCGCAGATCTGCTTTTCCAAAGGTCTCCAAATCCACCATCTGCAACTCAAATGAGTTCTCACCTGTGCATAGAGGTAGACACAAAACAAATGTAAAATTAAGTATTCTCTGTTGAAGCAATGTAATGAACGCTAATGTTAGTCTCAAAATCACCAAATAGAGATACAAGTTGTCAGGAAGTAAGGAAAGTCAGGGAAAAAATTATTCAGTAAAAATTTTTATCAAAAACACTGACACAAACCATTTGTGGCAAACAATTCAAAAACAGGAAGCTGTGTCACTTCAGAAAGCCATAAGTTCACAATGGAGGCAGAATTGCAGCTTCCAGTAATCAAATGTAGCCTTACTCTACAACACTTTATCATTTAACCTCCTTCCCCCTAATCACAGTCTCTCCATTTACTCTACATTGCACCTTTCCTCTGTTTCTCCTGTTTCTATGCCTTTTCTTCCCATTAGTCTCACTTTCTTCTAGAGGTGTAGATGCTAACACTGTCTGTTAATCCTACCTCTTCCTAATCAATTTATAATTGATCTAACAAGTGATGTGTGTGGGACAGTTTACTTAATCATGCTTCTATAATTATTATGTTAGTTTGTACTTGTCAGCAGCATTTTGGTATAATTTGGTTATTTCTATTTTACAAAAAAAAAATATTTAAGGTTACTATATGTAAATGCATTCTATAGTACAACATAGAACAAATCAAAAGTTAATGAGCATGATCTTTCTTTATCCTGCAAATTTTTGCTCTTGATTCTGCTGTTTATCAGCCAATTTTGCTGTATGCTATGTGAGTCTACACCAGAAGCACACATCTACTCACTATCTGATGACCTGTGAACCTTTTCAGAAAGCTTACTAAGAAAAACTGCATTTTATCTGCATTTATTTCTGTTTACATCACACTGTCTGAAATGAAAATTAATGTCTTGTACTGTCTTTCTTTCTTGTAAATCTCTATAATTCTGGGTGGTAGCTCCAGATGGTGAATATAGAGTCTATTCCAGGAACAGTGGGCACAAGGCAGTAACAACCCTGTATGAAATACTTTCACAAAGCACCATGTACACTTGCATTCACAAGCTAATTCTCACCTAGGGGCCATTAGCAGAGTCAGTCCACCAACTGAGAGGAAAGCTAGATGGGCACAAGTAGAACATGTGAAACTGTAGGATTACAAGCACAAGATCGAACAAGAAGTTGTGAGAAGGCAGTGTTACCTGCTGTGCTACTCTCATTCTTTTTCCCTTTCTACTAATACTAATGATCTTGTTATTCACCCTCCTCTGAACAACTCTACTTTGTTCCTATTTCTTGTCTCTTCACATATCACTTTTCCATTCCTCTCACTCTTTCTGTATTCCTCACTCCTGCCCTCTGCAGCTTTTTTTCCTCATATGAGAGAGAACGGGGTGATTGTAGTGATAAATGCACTACAGTATGTGTAGATGCCCTTATGTATGTCTGTATGTGAGTAATACAAATGCATTTATAAAACTCAAGGGTCTATTTTCAAGATAGTATTTAATTTTGAATGCATTTTTCTCTCTATTATTTTTTTTTTATATAACGTGTCAAGAATGCCCCACAAACTCATTTCAGTCCTATCTGTTTTTGCAAAGAAAATGATCACCCATCAAAATTACTATCTGTCACAGTGAGGGGTCACATTCAGAAATTGCTTGATGCTGAGAAAAATTCAAAAATTTTTGGTGGGAGGAAAAAACTGCTCACAAGTGGTGCAACAGAAAAATGTTAGCCTTATTGTCCAGAGATTGCAAGTTCAAATCACAAAGATGCCACAGCCATTTGTGAGTAAAAGAAAGAAAAATTGGCTGTGCTGTCTGGATAGTAGGGAAGGCATTTCTGTCTCTCGCCTGTCAAACACATCAACACTGTGGGACTCTGAAAGCTCATGTATGAAGAGCATGGTATATAGAGCTTGTCCCCAAGTGTATTATCATGTCCTGTGATTCAGCATGAGCAAATTTGAAAAGATGTGGATGTTGGAGATACTGGTCTCAGAGAAAATGTCTATGTTGCTTACACAACCAGTTTCCCTGAGGGAGAAAGACTTGGGAATGCTCCATCGTGTTGTTCTCTGAACATGTGTGAAATCTTGTCACTGTTTTAGAGCGATGGGAGTGAAGTCGTCAGTGAATGACATTACGACCAAGCAGTATAAAAGACACTTGAAAAGGATCCAATGCTATGTGTGGCAATGCAATGCAGTGTCTTTTTGCCTCAGGGAGCCTGGTTGAGTAAGCAACAGAGACATTTCCTTTCAGGAAGTGCATCTGTAATGCTTTGCGAATGACAATCCAATCAAGCTATACTAGCCAGTCCCTGCCTAGTGTGGATTGTCACATTTAGGACAAAAGAGCCAGGAAATGAATTGTCCAGGCTGTAGAATATGGCTAAAAGGTTTGAGGGGTGGACCAGTCCACAGCATCACAGATATCCTGGAGACATTTTAAGGTCACTCCCTCTAATGATTCATAGGGAAGCTTTTTGAGGGCCTTAAGCACTATGGCCAAATCCAATTGCAAGCACTCTGGTTCGGCCAGAGGCCTCAGCCTAAGGGTGCTGTGGAGGAAACGTGTAAATAAGGGATACTTACCTAATGAAAGCACTTCTAGCTGAGCAGAGTAAACTGCCACAGTGGACACATAACCCCAAGTCGAGGGACAGAGCCCTTAGGTGAAGTGCCCCTGCAGGTACTCATGCACCAAACCAACCAGGCAGTTGACCGGGTCCAGGCACAAGACTCAATCTAAGTGGTGAGACTCAATCTAGGTGGTGAATACCCTCCATTTCATGGCATATGACTTCCTCATTGAGAGAGCTCTGGGGTGTAGAATAGTCTCAACAACCTCGTTTGAGAGAACAATTTCTAGCAGCCATGCCTTCCCAGATGCCAAAGCCACAATCTCCACAGCTCTGGATGAGGGTGGAGAAGAGAGCCCCTCAATTGAGTCAGAAGATCCTGGTGAATAGGAATTTCCCAAGGTTGGTGTTTGAACAGGCCACCAGGTCCACAAACCATGGCCAGCTTGGGGAGAAGGCATGCTTGGGAAGCGTCATTCATACCTGTACCATAGCATATGAGAGGAGCTGGATGAGTGAGCAAGAACCAGAGGGCACAGTGCAAAGGAGAGGAATTTCCCGTGGGCTCACAGGAGGTCTGATGTGCCAATCTGTACAGCTGCCATCCCTGATTGTTCATGTCAGACACGACCAGTATGTTGTCTGTATGGGCCAGAACAGTCTCTCAGCACCTAAAGGCAATTTATGAGCCATGAGAGAAAGGGCCATTCCAAAAGACCTTTTTGACTCTCATGCCTGCACTCAACCCATGAAGGAAGCATCTGTGATAAGCATCATGCAACAACAATGAGCTCCCAACATGGTGCTTTATGGAAAACCAGCCCACTACCAGGTGGTGATCCGCCCACTACCAGGTGGTGATCCACCCACCACCAGGTGGTGACCATGAAGGTGGTGATCTTCATGGCCGAGGTCAGATGAAATGAAAAATCTATCATCGATCTCTGGCCTAGGATTATCCTGGTGCCACATGTACTGATGGACACCCTTATGTTTGAACATGATGTTTGTTATGAACAAACTGTGACTAGCACAGCAGTTCAATGACAGAGCACTACTCCCATTCACACCCCTCCAGATATCACTGTCATTACCTATGTGGGCACTGAAGTCCCCCAGTAGAACAAAGGCGTCCCAGTTTACCAGCACCCCTCCTAGAGACTCCAAGAAAGCTTAGTACTCTACACTTTCATTCGGCCCATAGGCACAAATGACATTAAGAGACTTATCCCTGACCCAAAGGCGCAGGGAAATGACCCATGTGAACTCAAACACATGGCAGCTAAGCTGGGGAGCTATAATCAGGCCAAGACTATCTGTAGCTGGTACCTCTTGACCTCTTGCACAAGCTCAGGCTCCTTCACCACCAGTGAGGTGACATTATATGTTTCCAGAGCTAGTATCCATGTCCAGAGGTCGGGTCGCAGAGGCCTCTGTCTTCAACCATTGTCTGAACCATTTTGCACCAGTCCCTTATGAGTCTTCCAGCAGGTGGTGAACCCATGGGAAGATGTCACCACATTGCCCTCCCCTAGGACCTGTTTGCCTTGGGGGACCCTACCCGGCGCATATACCCCCCGACAACATAGCTCCTACGATCACCCAGTTACTCAAACCCCTCCACCATGATTAGTTGGCCGTTCAAGGAGGGGGAAGCTAAATGTCTTGTAGAAAAGATATACACTGGTATAGTAGGATTGTTGTGAATGATCATATTTCTCTACAAGACATTCAGAGAAAAGCTAAATGAGAAACATGATCACTCACAACACTTCATGCCATACCAGTGTAAATACCAATAAAAAACAGTACAGTGCACTAACAACCATTGGTAAACATGTCTACCAATGACACTGTGAGATTAATTTACGGTCTCAGAATAAAGTGAATAAATTAAAGGCTTATGACTGGAAGTTTTAGTGGGGAAATATGGTGAAACTATACAACACATACAGCAGTGCAGGACGCTAAATGAGGCACACACCGGCTGTTCATCAGTCCTGCTGGTTTCGCTGTGTAATTTCAGTCGAGCATCATGGGAACCGCCTGTCGCAGCTTCCTATCTCTACATGAGCGGATCTGTTACAGATGAGCTTTAGAAGTGAAGCCAGTGCCTACACTTTATCAACCAGCATGAAATACTTAGACACATCCAATATATCTACAAGGGACTATTTAACATGCTGTGTTGTCTTTATGTGACCTTGATGTATTGTGTCTATCAGGTTCAGGTAGAGCCAACCTGTTGCTATGCATGTTAGAACTGATAAATACATGTATTTTTACATTAATGACAATTGTTTATACAGCAACATGAAGCTATACTATATAAAGATATAAAAACTGATATATATATATATATATATATATATATATATATATATATATATATAGATATATATTGATTATCAGAAGGAAAACACTTGTGGTGGAAACAAATAGTGCATAAAGATGGGTGAAGCTGAAGCTGCAATATCTCCCGGGATAAAGAGAATTTTTGTGGCGCTAGATGCTGAATATTTTAAACATTTCCCTGTCACATGTTAACAAAAGTTTTACAATTCAAGTATCTTTTTTATTCTTAGTTTGAAGTTTTTTTTTGTTAGAGAATGCTTTTTACTGCATTTTAACTCCTCAAAATAGGTGACAGTAAGTCTTTTCACTGGGGTTTTTTTTACCATAACTTTCTCATCTTGCATAGTCAAACCATTCACCGATACATGTCATATGCTGCTGTTTTCTTTTCCCCAGAATTATACAGTGCCAGTCACAATTCATGAAAAAAATCAGTGTGGATCTATCATGGAGCTAAAGTCCTTTGAAGGTGTGAAGAAAGGTAAATCTCCTTGAACGGAGGGACTCTTACCTCCCCACTAGAAATTCACAGAGCTTAATAATAGGTTTGTTCCTGCATATTAATGATATTCACAAAGATTAAACCCATCTTATTGACGAGAAATTTTATGTGATCTTATTAAGGATTTATGTGAATAATCTTGAAGATACTGACTAAATCCTATTCTAAGTTTAGGTCGACGTCTTTCATTAAGTTACATTTGACTACATATAACCACCATCTGTCTCCGAAGAGACTGTGGTGATTCCCTGCCCATCTTGTGTTCTGGGTTTCTGATCGCAATATGAGAGAACAGATGTTTAGGGCTAATTTTCCAGATGCAAAATTACACCTGGTCCCCTGACTCCAAGTCAGCAAGGAAAATCCATCAAAAATGTTTAAGAACTAGCTGTAATGACCAGATCCAACTTCACAGCAGGTATTTAATAACACAATGACCAGCAAGCAGATCCTTGAAATGTTTAATGTCAAACATAAGAAATAAGAAGGAGAATATCAGGGTGTTCCAAAGTCTCAAAAGATATCTTGTTTTAGTTTTTTTGTTTTTTATCAAAATGTTGTTTAAAATGTTAAAATATTTGGCATGACTACCCTTTGCTTGCCAAAGATTCGTATAGGTATATTAGCATTCAGGTTTGTTTAGAGACCTAACCACAGATTTTCTGTGGATGTAGGGTGGATTAAGTCTCTTTATGTAATTTCAGACAGACATGATGATGTTGAGAACAGGGATCTGGGGATCTGCTCTAGTATAGAAAGTATAGTCACACTAAATACTGATTTGATATAGAGTTTTCTCCTATGATTTGAAATTTCCACTAATAAAGATATATTCTCTTATATTATACAGACACACACACATTTTATGTGTTCTAAATGTGCCTTAAATTAATATTTTTTAATAACATTAATAAGTTTTGAATACTCTAATCAATATTGGCAAATGCATATTTATTATTAGTGAAATGCTTGCGAATGTTTAAAAGTAATTATGGTGTTCGAACTTATGCAAGTCATGAGGACACCAATCGGAACTTTTGCTGTGTTACTTGCAAAACTGTACGTCTTCTAACTTGGATGTGTGCATCATGTCAATGTTGGTACTTTGATTTGAGACTTGGTGCATCAGTAAAACATGTTCAGTGATAAAAAATATCTGAGTAAAAAAAGTACATTTTAAAAAATAAAAGTTTGTTTTCTTTGAAGATTTTAATTTCTCTTATTTTATTTTTTCATATTTTTTTATGTTTAATAAAAATGTTCAAGCAAATGCACACTGCATTACTCACACATACCTTCTGCATTACTCACACTGTACCTTCAAAATTAATCTGCGGGTTGTGCTTTAATTTAGACAGAGCAGGAGCCTGTTGGAGCGTCGGAGAGCAGGCGAGGTCAGGAAGCCAGAGATCGGGATGTTTGGAGAACGGGCGAGGTCAGGTAGCCGGAGACCAGGATGGTCGGAGAACAAACAGGTAGCGATCGGGTAACACGGGTCGAGAATGGCTTGAAAATGTTCAGGGTGAGACAATCTGTTCCTAGGTCTTGGGAGCCTTCATAAGGCTTTGGAGGATTATTGCCACTACCGTGCAGCAAGTTACAAGGGGGCAGTTCCTCTGAAATGCCAGAAGTGTTCAAGCAAGCTGGCAGTACCCCCTTCAGGCTGGCTCCGGACGCCCCAACAGGTTGCTCCGGGTGTTCCGATGGAAGTCAGCAATCAGGTAAGGCACGGTGAGGCACAGTGTAGGCCGAGCCTCCCTCAATGACCCGGGCAGGTGGAGGGGGTCTGGAGGAGGACATCAAGGAACAAACCCGGGTGGGTTGGACCCTGGAAACATGAAAGGTAGGGTGGATCCGGAGAGCCCTGGGAAGCTTGAGTCAGAGAGCCACGGGGTTGACGACCTTGGAGATAGGGAAATGTCCAATGAAGCTTGGGGTCAGCTTGCAACAGGTGGCTTTAAGGGGAAGGTCCAGAGTAGAGAGCCAAACTCGTTGTCCGACCCGGTAGTGAGGGGCTAGGCATCACTTGGGGTTGGCTCCTTGATACAGTCTTTGGGCATTCTTGAGCAGGGGGTCTCTAGCGGTCCTCCAGCCATGGCGACAACGTCGGAAGAAGACGGTGGCGGATGGTTCTTGGTTGGAAAAGGTGGGTGAAACGTGGACTACCAGAAAGGTTGAGAGTCCAGTGGCAGCGGTGGGGAGGGTATTATGGCTCTACTCAATCCAAATCAACTTCTCCGACCAGGAGGCAGGTTCCTGACTGCAAAGACGTGGCAAGACCAGATCAAGTCCTGGTTGAGCCTCTCAGTTTGCCCATTGGTTTGGGGGTGAAACCCAGATGAGAGGCTGGAGGAGATTTCCAGGAGGTGGCAAAACTACCGCCAAAACAGTGCATAGAATTGAGGTCTGCAGTCAGAGACAATAGAGTCGGAATATATGTTGGAGGACTAGCAGGGCAGTTTCGTTAGTGGACAGTTTAGTGGGCAGTTTCGTTAGCTTGGGTAGGGCGATGAAGTGGCCCATCTTAGAGAATCTATCGATGACTGCCATGGCACAGTGTTGCCATTTGAAGCAGGAAGCCCAGTTACAAAATCCATGGCGATGTGAGACCATGATCGTTTAGGAACGGTAAGGTGCCGAAGTAGCCCCTGGGGGCGACCGCGAGGATTCTTATGTTGGGTGCAGTCAGGACAGGCTGTGATAAAGTCCTGAGTGTCTTTGACCATGGAGGGCAACCAGAAGCATGCATTGACACAGGACAAGGTGCGAGGTTGACCGGGGTGACAGAAAAGCACGGAATTATGGCACCATTGGACAACATCAGGAACGGAATCCCTCAGGAATTAATAGGCGACCGGCGGGGCAACCTTCGGGAATGTGGGCCACGTCATGGGCATTCTTGACACGCTCTTCTAAGGCGAGGCTGAGGGTGCGAACAGTCACCGATTTGGGGAGGATGGTCTTGGGGCATGGTTCCTCTTCCTCTGGGACATGAACTCTTGATAGCACATCTGGTTTGGTGTTACGGCTCCCAGGCCGGTACGAGAGGGTGAAACGGAAACTGCCAAAGAAGAGGCCCCACCTGGCCTTTCAGGTATTGAGCCGTTTCACTGATTAGAGGTACTCCAAATTACGATAATCCGTCCAGACTAGAAACTGGACTTTAGTTCCTTCCAACCAGTGGCGCCACTCTTCCAGGGCCAGCTTGACAGCCAGGAGCTCCCTCTCGCCCACAGGGTAGTTGCGTTCCGAGGAGCTGAGGTGTCGAGAGAAGAAGGCAAATGAATGTAGGCGATTATCCTACTATCCGGGAGAGAATCTGGGAGAGAACCGCCCCCACCCCAACACTGGAGGCGTCTGGCATGACCAGGTATTCATAATGGCCAGCAGGGGTGTTAGTCTTCCACTCATCCCCTTTCCTGATGCGCACCAGGTGGTAAGCATTGCGTAGGTCCAGTTTGGTGAAGATGGTCGCTCCATGAAGGAGTTCAAATGCGGAGGCCATGAGTGGCAAGGGGTAGCGATTCCAGTGTTGAGGCTCTGGTAATCAATGCATGGGTGAAGGGATTTGTCCTTCTTCTCAACGAAAAAGAAGCCGGCCCCGGCTGGAGAGGATGAGGGCCAGATGATACTGGCAGGCAGGGATTCTTGGATGTATTGATTCAATTCCATTCTTTAAGGGGCGGATAATTGGTACAGGTGGTCCCGTGGCGTGCCGGGCTGGTTCCTGGAAGGAGATCTATGGAACAGTCAAAGTGTCTGGTGGGGTGGTAGAGAAGTGGCTAAGGCTTTGCTGAAGACAGGATTGAGGTCATGGTAGACCTTGGGAACAGACACTAGGTACCGGTGCTTAGGAGTAATGGGTGGGGAGGATGTGAGTCAGTGGCCCCCATCCAGTGTGAGCTCGATGATCCAGTCCACTCGGGGGTTATATTTCCACAACCAAGGGAGCCCGAGCATGATAGGTGCTTGGGGGAAAGCGATGATCAGGAAGGAAAGACACTCTTGGTGTCACTCCCCCACGGACAGGAGTAGGGGCTTGGTGTGGTGTGTGGCTCGGCCTAAGCTGCTCTGCTCAGCAGGATTTCAGTTAAGGGTTCCATGGGAACTTGAAGTTGCTTGGCAAGCTGACATATATATGTTGTACAAATATATTGTGTATACATACTGTCTAAAATACATTTTTATTAGTGTTATTCTGCAAAGGTATTGGTTTCTTCGGTAATCAATAACCACCTCGAACAATTCTTTAAGCTTAAATCTGAAACTTTCTGCACTTGTAATAACATTACACAGGACCATTTTGCTCAATACTTTAATTGTTGGCTTCTCATGAGAATTCAGTAAATTTTTTATATATATATATACTAAATGTGAATAATTCATGTGAAAGTATTGCTTAATTGTATGCGGTTTAACCGTTTGACATTCACAAGATCATGTGATCAAAAGCTAACAAATTCCTCATAAACAACAATAAATGGATTTTAAATCATTTAATGGGGTACACAAAGATATCTAACACAAATGTTTGGATGTCCTTCATCAGAAATGTAAGCAAAACTACTAAAGTGGTTTATGTCCCAAAATGACATTCATTTAATGAGGCTCCAAAGTTGTAAGAGTGAGATAGTTTCTGAGACAATTTTAAAGATATTCAACAGAAACACCAGTGTTCTCTACAAACTGAGAAATTTGTAATGAATGTCTATAATGCTTTTAAAATATTTTGCCAATATTTCTACAAATATCAGTGTCATATTGGCTTTTTACCTATCTATTTTTGTTTATAAGCTAGCTATTGGTAATAAGAAACTTCTATTACATTCTGCTCAAACTGCAGAGCTAGTTATACTATATATAACACAATTTCTTTGTAATGAGTCACCTGAAATATTAAGCAAGACTTTTTTTAAGATGAAATAAATGTAACACTTTCTTTCCTAGGTACACTTTCCCTATGAACATAACACTCATGTCATGTCACCCCTCTAACATGAATCATAATTTACAACCACGTCTACAGTCTGATCTACTGTCTTACAAGTTAAAACACATAATGATATTTTTTGCTTTCACACATTTTCACATAAGTCAACTGAAATGTGATAAGTGATAACAGTAAATAAAATGGTAAAGTCTTATTTGCTGTTACCAAGTTATGTTCCAATCTATTAGCTTTAGCTTGAGATCATACAGTACATCTAGTCTAATATGGCACTTAACTACAAAGTTAATAATATATATATACAGAATATACATTGTAATACAGAAAAGCTAGATGCGAACAATAAAGTAAACATTTTGCTAGTGCAAAATATATCCTTAGTATCCTTAGTAGTGTTATTCTGCAAAGGTATTGGTTTCTTCGGTAATCAATAACAACCTGCTCCAGGCAGTGACTCCTAGTTGTACCATTTTAAAGTGGAACAATTCTATAAGCTTAAATCAGAAACTTTCTGTACTTGTAATAACGTTACACCATTTTTCTCAATACTTTGTTAATTGTTGGCTTCTCATAATGATTCAGTAAAATATTTGTGTGTAATCTCTATCAGAGGAATGAAAGCAAGGATATAGGAGGGTATCAGATGACCTCAGGATGAGGTCTTCTTAATTCATTGGCATAATTAGAGAATCTATATTATGTTGGAAGCTATTTTCTTTTTACTATACATTTTAAATGATAATAGAAACTTCAAAATCTAATAAAATTAAATTTCTTTGTTTTCATTTTGGCTTCTGTGAACTTGCACTTTTTTCAAGTTATTCCATTAATCATTCATTCATTCATCTTCTACCGCTATATCCGATCTTCACGGGGAGACTGTGCCTATCTCAGGCGTCTATGGGCATTAAGGCAGGATACACCCTGGATGGAATACCAACCCATCACAGGGCACACACACTCACACATTCACACACTAGGGACAATTTTCCAAGGTGCCAATCAACCTACCGTGCATGTTTTTAGACCGGGAGGAAACCGGAGAACCCGGAGAAAAACCCTCTGGGGCACGGGGAGAACATGCAAACTCCACACACACATGGCCGAGACGGGAATCGAACCTGGACCCTGGCGGTGTGACGGCGAACGTGCTAACCACTAAGCCACCGTGCCCCCTTTATTCCATTATATTTTAATTAATATAGTTTGTTTTCAGTTTTAAATTACTTCTAGTGCGTTCCCTTGTTTAATACAAAAACATGCATCATTAACAGCATCAATAAAAAAATCTAAACGGATCACTGAATCAAAGTAATTTTTACTTGAATTTCCATAAAACTTTCCAAATGAGCACCTTGCATAGATTTAAATATCTAATGTGACTGTGTTGATAAATAACAATAAATTTGCAGTAAGTAAGGAATAAAACACATGTGGTTATGTCTACACGATGTAAAGCTGATGTCACTGTTTACACAATTAGTTTTACAGGCCTTTATTAGTTTTTCGCTTGGTAAGGAGTGTAACTCTGGTGTTCATTGTAATTCTCACGGCCATCCACACAGCATAAACTAATGATGTACACACTTTAGAAATAAACAACAGTGACGAAGGTCAAATGTAGCAATAACTCTGCGTGTGTGAGCTGTGCGCCAGAATTAGAGCACAAATTGTGAATGCTATAAATATCCGTAATAAATTTTACAAAGGTTTAATGTGTATTAAACCAGTCTATGCATTAAGAAATATGTTGGCTAGTATTTATGGGGGAAGTTATATCAGGTGATGTTTAAACTTGGTGCTTCAGAATTGAAAGGAAAATGACATAATAGCCATGTCCATTTGCAGCTTTGCTGGCCACTGAGAAAAACTGTTCTTGTGTCTGGTTGTTTTTGACACTCAGCCATATGTAGAATTTGCCAGAGGTATGGAGTTCAATCATGTCTGGGATGCAGGGTGTCTGTAATATGTAGTGTACGGTACATGTAGTGGGGTTAGAAGCTTTAGTGATGGATGTTAATATGCCTCAGAGAAACTATGCATATTTATGAGTGAATTGCAACTAACACTTCAGGCCTGAGGACTAGGAGCGAGATCTGAAATCCATGGTTATGATTATGCTATAATGCAGACATCAGACACAAATTTCTGGCCCTCTCAGCCTCAGAACCAACTTTCCATGCTTGTCAAATTCACACCGTGGCTTGTCGCTTGCATAAATAGGTCTATGCATGTAGCACCTTCAGCGATATGTGTTTTGTCAATTGTTTGTGTTGTGTTTGCACACCAAAGTATTCTTTTCGCATAGTGCACTAAACCAACTGAACTAACTGAGCTATAAACTTTTAATATTTTAATTCAGTGTCAAGTCTCTATTAAAAAACCTGGCTTACATTGGTGATACCTTTCCACCAATAGTGTGTGTGTGTGTGTGTGTGTGTGTGTGTGTGTGTGTGTGTGTGTGTGTGTGTGTGTGTGTGTGTGTGTGTGTGTGTGTGTGTTGGTCCCAGCATTATCATAACAGCATAACAGCAATTTTTTTCAGCAGACAATTGAGCTTCACTTGCTTACAGTATGTGTTGGATCAGAACACACACACACACACACACACACACACACACACAGTTGCATCAGTGACCCTGCCACTGGTTCACCACTGCTCAAGAGCTGCAGTTTTGGAGATACTCTGGGCTTCTTAACCATGTGCTTCTTACACATATACTGTGAGGACGAAATATTCCCTGCATGCCATATTTCACTATTTTTACTACCAGGTGCCTTGACAAAGAGATAATCAGTGTCATTCACTTTATCTGACATAAAGTTATGCCTGATTGGTATGTACATATACATATTCTGGCCATTTACATCTGTAAAATATTTATGCATTTGAACCAGTGTGTTTTTCACAACCATATATTTTCTAGACGTGCATATTTCTTGCTTAATATGTGCTGTGAGATTTATGGAAATAAATCATTAAAATGCATCCCCTAGAAGACTTACAAGTGTCATGTTTTAATTAGATTACAGAAAGGAAAGCTGTCAGGCCACAAATATTCAGCTTGCGTAAATATTTTAATCGCAGTTACTTTCTATTTCTTGCCATTTTCTTGAAGACACCTAGCAATTCGTAGGAGCTTTTGGGATATGTTCTAAATGCTAGGATATATGTCCAGTTTAGTGTCATCTTGGTCAGTGTGCTTTTCACATCATTTGAAGACTAATGGTGCCTAACACTGTATTGCTGTACAAGTGGACTACTTTGAAAATGGTACCGTGTAATTGTAGATAAATAAAATACATTTTGTGGGCAGAGTACCTCAGTGGTTCAAATTTGGTGTATGTGCATGTTCTCCGTGTGTTTGCCTTGGCTTTCCTCTGGGCAATAAACCAGAATCTTTGATTTTAAAAAAATAAAGCTTAAAGTTTTGTCAATATACAGTAAAAAGGTTATGGTAAATTCTGTGCCACAGTGTACATCTTGGCCATGCTGTCAGGCAGTAGCATATATCATACAATACCAATGTTAAGATGGGGGGAAACTCCAAATCCAGTATAGATTTTTAAAAAAAATAAATACATTTAGAAAAAGCGAAAAACAGCTCCATGCCTTGTCACACATCCTTTAGTGTACTGGCTCCCAGTGGTGGTCTTGAAGAAGCTACTGTTCTACAAATCAGAGTTTTAGAGTTTTCCGTGCAGAAATGGAAATTTATAAGCTGATTAATTGGATACATTAATACAAAAATAAGTCATTAACACGGGGGAACTGTAGGAGTAGGGTGTGTAACCTGTGGCAAAAATTACAAGTATGAATTTTTCATTTCTATTACATAGAGAAAAATACAAATTACAACTGAGGAAAAAGTTAGGACACCCTACCCCCAAATAGCGACACTGCAAAAAACTGAAATCTAAGAAAGGAAATAATTTCCAGAAAATATATTTTGGGAAGAGGAACGGTGGCTTAGTGGTTAGCACGTTTGCCTCACACCTCCAGGGTCAGGGTACGTTCCCACCTCCTCCGTGTGTGGAGTTTGTATCCCTGTGTCTCAGGGGTTTTTCTCCGGGTTCTCCGGTTTCCCCCAGTCCAAAAAACATGCACAGTAGGTTGATTGGTACCTTGGAAAAAATGTCCCAAGTGTATGAATGTGTGTGAATGTGAGTGTGTGTGTGTGCAATTGGTTGGCACCACATACAGTGTGTGTCCTGCCTTGATGACCCAAGACATCTGAGATAGGCACAGGCTCCCTGCGACCCGAGGAAAAACCGGATAAAGTGGTAAAAGATTAATGAATAATTTGGGGGGGGTTTTGAAAATAAAGTGAATGTTCAAATAAAATGTTGTGCTAATTTTAAGACTAAGGGAACAGAAGATTGCAGGTTCAAATCCCACCACCAAGCTACCACTTGAAACTGTGCTTTTTTGTCTGGTTATAGGAGATCAGAGAATTTATTATCCACTAGATATTAATGACAGTTTCAAGAATTCTTCATAAGTCTATTTTGCTTACCCAAATTTCCAGACTTTTTGCTTGATTTTAGTAAATTTTAACTACATATAAGTGAATCTTGCTTGTTTCAAGGAAATTTTTTTTTTTGCAATATAGTGTTACCTCATTTGCATAAATAACTTCAGTGAGATGCTTATTGTAGCTATCTACAAGTCTCGGACGTCTGTCTGAGGAAAGTTTTCTCCACGACTCAATGCAGAATTCTTTCACCTATAAGATGCTTTTCATAGGTTTCTTTCATTTACAGCTTGTTTCAAGTCAAGAAAAAAGCATCTCAATGTGATTAAGATTTGAACTTTGACTCTTCTATTCCAAGACTCTCCATTTGTTCGTTTTCTTCCAGTCCTTGGTGGAATTACTGGTATAGTTTGTGTTATTGTCATGTTGCAGTATCCAGTTCTGCTTCAGCTTTATTTGTTTTTTATAGAATATTTCACATGTTCCCAAGCATTCTATGAGTCGAGATGGTGAGCTGGCCAGGTGGGGAGCTGGCCAGGCCCTACTGCAGCAAAACTCCCAACACTATAGTTAGTATGTGATTCTTTCCTGGAATTCGGTTTATGCTAAACAAGTCCTCTGTTCAGGTGTCCAAATAATGAGATTTTAGACTCATTTGTCTAAAGAACACTATTTCAGAAGTACTGGCCTTCGTCTACATTCGCTCTGGCAAACTTTAGACCATCCTTTAGATGTTTTTCATGGAGAGCAAAGGTTTCCTCCCTACACACCTCCCGCAAAGGTATATAGAGGTATATACTTTCACATCAACAGCAGCAAGAGCCTGCTGTAGGCCCTTTGATGGCATTACATGGTTTTTGATGACTACTTTTAGAATCTTTCAGACTGATATTGGGGTGAACTTGATTGGACAGCCAGACCTGGGCAGGTTGGCATTTGTTTTGAATATCCTCTACTTGTAGACTATATTCCAGACAGTGGAAATGCTTATATCAAAAACTTTGGAGATCTTTTTAAATCCCTTACCTCATAAGGGATTTAATAAGGGATAAGACACATAAGCTGCAACAATCTTCTTTTTGAAGGACTCAGAAAGCTCTTTTGTTCTCACATGGTGTTCACTCTCACTTCAACTGTCAGGAGCACACCAAACAAAATGTCCAATGTTTAAATAGGGCAATCCTCCTTCCAAAAACTGAGCAATAATGTTAAAAAGATGCGTAGAAGATGTAATACAGATGTGTTTGATTTTAGCCATTTTAAGAGTGAATGCCCTCATTTATTCTTCACTAGATTTTTTTTTTACTTATGTTACTGTTACTTAATGTTAGATTGAATCTCTCAGTATTATCTTATATATATATATATATTATATATTGTATATTGTATATATATATATATGTATATTGTATATATATATAAAGTGTTTTTGCGGAGTAACTAGTTTATATGTAACGTCATTACGTAAAATAAATGTAATTTACAGTAAACAATGTTACAGTTACTGTGAAAAAATGTATAATTAAATTACAGTTACTATATATATATATATATATATATATATATATATATATATATATATATATATATATATATATATATATTCATTCATTCATTCATTCATTCTTCTACCGCTATATCCGATCTTCCGATCTTCCCTCGGTTCACGGGGATCTCAGGCGTCTATGGGCATTAAGGCAGGATACACCCTGGATGGAATGCCAACCCATCGCAGGGCACACACACATACACACACTAGGGACAATTTTCCAAGGTGCCAATCAACCTACCGTGCATGTTTTTGGACCGGGGGAAACCAGGAGAACCCGGAGAAAAAAAAAACCCTGAGGCACGGGGAGAACATGCAAACTCCACACACACATGGCCGAGGCGGGAATCGAACCCGGACCCTGGTGGTGTGAGGCGAACGTGCCATTGTGAACCACTAAGCCATTCACTAAGCCATTGTGCCCTATATATATATATATATATATATATATATATATATATATATATATATATATTATTACAGTGTGAGATGAGTGATATCCTGTGGTTGCAGATGTGCTGAAGTCAGTCATTCAAGTCTAATTTTTGGCTGCTGTAACCTTTACAAATTTAAGTTGCAATTTCTCTCCAAGCTACAATAATTGATGTGGTTCATTTTTATCATTATGTTTCTGAAAAATAAAAGGTGTCCTAGCTACTTTGTAAAGCACTTTTACTAGCATGGTATGGTTATGGCTAAAGTTCCAACGCAGAACATTAAAGATTACATTATTTCTGAAAATCTCATAAATTGTTCTCTAATTTTGATCTCCACTGTACATTCCAGTCAACACACAGATCTGAATGTTTAAAAAAGAACGAGGAGGATGATGACAAAAGTAAAAATTTGCACCAGTGTGCAATTTACAGTTTTTTCACTTTTATTGTCAAAACACTTATACTTTCAGAAGTGTTAAAGACAGCTCTTAAACTTTTTGTTCTGTGTGTCCCCTTGAGCCTTTGCACTTATTTAAGCAAATGTCATTCCTTTCCTCCTACTGCAATACATCAGTGTGTGCAGAGAGCCAGGTTTCGCTCATAACTGATCAGAGCAGAAATGAATTGGACTCGAGCGCAAGCAGACTGAAACGATTACAGCTCTGTTCTCAAACTATGAAAGAGGAGGGCAAACCCTCACCCTTTCACCCTTAATCTTCTGCTAGCAAAGAGAACAATCACCATGATGGATGAGAGATAGACAGCGGTGCTAGAATAGTGCTTCTGAAGGAACGTTTCCTCCATGTAACACCTTTCCAAGGTCCCTTAGGCCCCGGCACAAATGAAATCATCCTGGACGAGAAGGAGAGAGCGTGGAGATGTGAGACATGCAGAATGAGGCTAACACACTCATGATGTTTTAGACATGTGTTAGCAGGCTTGTCTGCACTCTCTCTCTTTTACTCACTTCTTTGTTTCTCTCTTTCTCTCTCTCTCTCTCTCTCTCTCTCTCTCTCTGTCTGTCTCTCTCTCTCTGTCTGTTTTTCCTCCTCCCTGTGGCTCCCCTGCTCATTAAAGTGTGTGCTGGCCCTGTGGCCTGCTGTTCTGTAGTTAATCTGCCTGTCTCTCGGGTCAGGACTCGGATTAAAAGACCTGCCCTAATGGGCTCAGCGACTACTTCCTCCAAGCACACTCTGTCCATCTGAATGAGAACTAATTAGGCCTGTAGATAGACAACACATGCTCAGATATGCACGTGTGCACACATACATACACACACACGCACAGACACACACACACACACACACACACACACACAAACAGGACTGCACAGTGGAAATAATAGCATGTTGACTTACTATTATGTCGACACAGCCCGAATAGCCTAAAACAATTTTCTAAAGTGTCATTCTGTGGTTTTATATATATATATATATATATATATATATATATATATATATATATATATATATATATATATATATATATATATATATATATATATATATATATATATATAACAGAGGGAGAATAAAAAAGAGCCATTATATTTAATAAGATGAATGTTATTTTTTGCAAATGTTTGATATTATAGGTGATTAGCAATGTTTTTTTTTTTATCATGACACATCAAGGCTAAAAAAGGAAAATATATTTCAGTTTTTGTAATATTTCCAAATTTCACTAAGAGAAGGTTTTTTTCTTAACAATTTCTTAATGGGTAAATTATTTTTCAATTATTTGATTATACATCAACCAATTAGCGATAACAAAAGATGGCATCCCTGTTAACGTATGTAGTGGAGAATTACGTCGATTACATATGTAGGGGAGAATCGAGAATGAGACTACGTGTGCCCTGAAGCACCACAGATGGCAAGGATAAATAAAAGGGAACGATGTCTGGTGACCTACCTCTGCTCTGTGATTTTTGCCACTATTCATTTCTTACCGCTGGTTGAGATCTTTCAGTAGATTGGCTTGGTCAGTCTGCAACACCCCCATGATGTGTAGGCAACCACCCACTAAGTAAGCCTTATAAACCAACACCAAAGTCACACAAAGTGGCTTGGTCAGCAAGGCTGGAGTCTTTAGGGCTTTAGGCCTTTAATGCTCATATCTGGAAAAAATGGCAGGCTCTATCATGTAGGTAGCGGTCTAGAAGACAGGAACATCTGGTGGCTTAGGCATATCGAGCTTAGCCACCGCTCTAGTCACTGCCTCCAATTGCTCCTTGTACTGGCGCGGCTGTGCTGGTTCAGGGCCAGGCTCATCTAGTAGCAAGGCTACACATCAACAATCTCAGAGGAAAATAGGAGAATCTCCGAGTCCTCCTCATAGGGGGAGGAAGCCACCAAAAGGTGTGCTTCTGACCACAACCAGAAAGTACTGAATCTGGCAGGAGAGGAAGGAGAAAGGGACAAGCCCATCTCTATTACCTCCACCAGATCCATATATGAACCCCACAAAGTTAGCTGCTGCTTAGCTTCAGTTGAAGTCGGAGATGCAAAGCTAGCTCAATTCCTTAATTCCTGAAGAAAGGAGTTGAGAATGGACCAGAGAAGACAGAGAAATTAGTTAGGCAAATGGTAATGGACCAAAACTGTACGTTTGCCAATTTCTCACAATAGAGAGGATCTAAGGGCCAACACGGTTCAGAGCCGGATGCACTCCCATACCATATAAAGGGAACCGTATATTTCACAAATCAGATGTGATATGGTTAAAATGATTTTGGACCACAAACCTCATACCCTTTCTTAACACTTTCTCCTTTCATTTTACAGAGTAGCATATGCACTTCTGTATGGGTTTCTTACTTTACTAGAGAATTAACCACAGATACCTAATATTACAGATAAGTACAGGAGCTGAAAATGGGCATGCATGTCAAAATTTAAAAAAATACACTAATAAGGTTTAACACTGCAGGGAAAACAAGTTCACATACCTCTGCCTTTCACCCCCCGCATTAGCACTTTGCTAAAGGACAGCCACATGTCATTACAGATAAACTGCTCTCCTTGAAATGTAAAACTTGGGACAGCCAAAACTTTGTCTCGCCATGTGACTAACATTGTGAAAACAGTGTTATATTACACTGTGTGTGTAGGTTATGGTACGTCATACCATAACCACATCCGCAATGGATGTTGCTAAAGAAAAGGATGTGATTTGTACTGTATTCTTACAGTGTGGGGGCATGTAGTGTCTTTACAGAAAATATTTTGAGATGACAGGTCTCTCTTGTATGGTGAATACCTACCTAACTCACACACTCTTTACCCTCAGGCTTTCCTGAAGAACATGCCATTTCTCAAAAAAGCACATTCACCATGGAACTTATTTATTTATTTATTAGTTTGTTTGTTTATTTATTTATTTATTTATTAGGGCTTTATTACTGTCACTAAATGTAAAGATTTAATCAAGATTAATCGCATGTTTGCCATTAGTTATCTGGTGATTAATCGTACATTAATCGTATGTTTTCAAATGTACTATAAATGAATACTTTTCATGTTTCTAATACTCTAACTGTCACTGTAATAAAATGATTGATTATTTAATATTTATTTTACTCTGGAAATTATTATTTTAATTTTGATTTCTTGTTACTTAACTAATTTCTTGTTTATTTTAATGTTAATTTTATAAATTTATAGTGGTTGTTTTAAATGTTAAATATGGTACATGGCTCCTCCATGGCTGATTGGATTCACATTTCTTGTTGTTTTTTGTTAATAAAACACATTTATCGCCTCACGTATATTCCATACTAACATTACAAGCAGTAAACGCTGCTGAGGAAAGGTCAATGATTTTTTATTTTTTTATTTTTTTTTATAAGGACTAGAAAGGTTAGAGAGGACTAAACAATTTCTATTTAGGCCCCTATAAAAATTGTATTGAATGATGATTTCAATAAAATTTTCCTTTATTGAGCCGTTGTACATGAGTTGATTCACTTTTTGTGTTTATTTTGTTTTAGACATCCTTTTTGTCTGCAAATCTGGCCTAATAATTGTTTTCCTGTTTATTTGCATTGGTAAATGTGAATCCTTTGGAGAAGCATGTAAAAATAGACAGCAAATGTTGTGTGTATGCTTACAGTATATGCAAATTCTGTTCACTGCACATAGCCAAAACAGCTCATTTATCGCCTGAATTACATCACTGATAGTTCCATGGCTTCTACATTTCTAAAATAACCACACTTCTCAAAACATCGACTCATTACAACAGCATGCATTACTAGGTCTAGAATTAGGAGAGAGAGCATTTGTGCTGGAGGCCGATGTTTATTCTGGGTTTTTGGGGGAATGATTTTTTCTTTATTTGGAACCTTGCATTACAGAACTGCTGCAATAATGAGGTGAGTTCCAAGAGTACATTGACATTTTGCAAGAAGCAGAGATCGGAATCCTAAAACATTGAGATTAATGTACGAAAAAAAACTGGTTAGACCCCAAAATGGATTAGAGTGAAATAAATAAAAGATCTGCATCTAAAAATGGCCATGTGGAAAATCCTACTGCTAAGGCAAACTGAGCAAGTTAGGGAAAGAAGGAGAGAAAACTTGTTCATTTCATTAGCTGGCAGGTGTGGAGTGTTAATTATCTTTTTCATCAGGAGTTATGAAAGGGCTTTATCTTAACCTTGGCTGCTCTAGCTTCTGAGACTCTGAATGAGTTTTAGATAATAGGCAAAAATAAGAAAGAGAAAAAAAACCAAGGGCAAAGAGAAAAAAAATATATGACAGTAATTGACAGAAAGTCGTGACTGTGAAAATTCTGTAGAATCAGTTTTCAACTTTCTTCAAATTTAAGTTGTACAGGATCATATTTAATACATGACAGCAGGAGCTTAGTGGTTAGGTTCTGTGCTACTGACTAGAAGGTTGCAAGTTAAAGTCCCAGAACTGCCACAGCGACATTGTTAGTCCTTAACTTCCAGCTGCTCGGCCTTGTGAGTGTAGACTGGATGTTGACCAGCTTTGAAATATTTCCACTAATGTGTACATGTGTTTATTTCAAGTAAGGTTGTACTTCCCTGCCAGGGCTGCAGTGCGAATAAAAAATGAATTGAGATCATGTTTTTGTTTCTTATAATTGCCTTTGTTGAGTCTTACACAGCTGACCTCTGTATGTTTGGTGAAATTATGTGGTGGCTGATTTTATTTTACCTTTAAAAAGACCAATGAGATGGTTCAAATCCCAGCACCACCAAACTGCCACTAGTGGGCACTTGGGAAAGGCCCTTAATCATCAACTGCTCCGTTGTAAGTCAGTCTGGATAAGAAGCTTGCCAAAAACCCAGCCGTTAGGTTTGCACATGCCAGAGCATGACTGGAGCTGGTTCCATGCACGGATAAATGGGAGGGCTGGATGCCCTTACTAATGCAATCCAAGAGTCCAATCCAATACTACATATTTATTTATTTTTATCCTTTTTTGTATAAAATGTCTGTTTTTAAAATGTATCAAAATATTAGTTAATAAACAGTTGTCACTAAAACGGCATATATTACAAATAAACTGTCATCATGCAACGCCAACTCTGCTAATAATAGCAATCCCATGTGAAATGTAATTTCTAGTGTTAATGCCAATATAGAGAGAATGGAAATAAAACGGGAAGGAATTCTCCCAATACATATCTCATCTGCCATTGTACAAAAATACCACCTCACCTACTGCACAAAGATGAGCTATTAGCCCTTATTCATAAGCAGTCCACAGATTGGATAATTAAAAGCCACACTGTGGAACCTGGAGATGAATATCCAATAAAAGACATTTTTCAGAATAAGCAAACAAAAAAAGTAAGAAAATCTCTCGCCATTTCTTGTTCTTTCTGTTGTTCATGCCATCTTGAATGATTAGCTGGTCAGCTGCAGTCCGACAAGGTTTATGTAGTCTCATTCAAGGCACAAATAAATCTTAAAGCTTGACAAATTGAGTCACTTGAAGTAGTATGCTGTAGGTGTTTTTTTGTTTGTTTTTTTTTTTTGTTGTTGTGTTTTTTTCATAAAAGATCCCACTCTCTTTTCTTAAAAACACTTTTGTTTCACCGGTGTCTACATTAAATCATAGTAAATCTCCCAAAGCAAAGCAGAGGCTTTTCTGAAGCATGGATAAGTGAGATGCTGCCTCAGATGCTGCTCTTAGAAACACAGGAAAAGATGTACTTTGTATACCCACCAGTGCTGGAAGAAATACAATTCTATTGTTGCACAAAAAATTACACACACACACACACACAATATATATATATATATATATATATATATAGATATATATATATATAATATATAGATATATATATATATATATATATCTATATATATATATATATATATATATATATATATATATAAATTACCATACTGGGCCATTATACCAGACCTGCGCTTCTTGGAGATCACATTTTTCTCCATTTAGAGTAAGCCGAGCAAAAAGCAATAGAATGCAGCAGGTGGATGGATAGAAATATCAGGAGTTAAATGGATAGCCAGTCTGATAAATGGAACAATAGATTAATAAAGATAAAGATATAGTCTATAGTCTAATAATGATGTCATAACTGTCAGTCAAATATAATCAGTCTCATGCATCATAGGTTATCTGCAGTGAAAACTACAAAAATATATACTCTTATAGCATATATACTCTTATAAAACTTATTAGATCATTACTTTTTCCAGCTATTTTATTTATTTTAGTTATAGTTCATTATTCCTAATTATCCTTTTCATACATGAAGTTGATGCATGACAGTTCAATGGTTCCAGCGCCATTTGTATATATAGTGTGAAACTGAAAAGTACGTGGTTGTTCCCTTTCAAAATCACCACCTTAAAGGGCCAATAGAAGTAAATGCTTTTCATTAATTCTGTGTGGACTAATCCGAGAAACAACTGTCAGAGGTGGTCCACTTTGGTATCACTCTGCTTCCTAACTTCAGAATAGACTGATATGCACATGCACATGCACGCACACACACACACACACACACACACACACACACACACACCACACACACGCACACGCACACAAATTTAATCAAGAAAGGTTTGTTAATAAACTGGTGAGCCAAAGATCTCGTAAATCATGGCTTTAACCAAGGAAAGGCTCTCTAGGCTTATAGCAGCAAACTGTGAAATAAAACAACATTGTTTTTGTCTGTTTCCAAACTTTTGGAAGGCTTTGGTTCAAATCTCAATAACATGACTGTGCGTGATGGCATCCTTTATTGTACCATGGGAAACGTCAATCACTTACTTAAATCTAATTATCTCCGGACTGCTGATTCTGTACCCGATTTCTGAAATGCCGACTCAGTTCTGCTGAAATGCAGATTTTATTGGCAGTTGGCAATATAATGTTTATTATGTCTGCCAGAACACATTGAGATTAAAATGAGTACAAGTTGCTTTGAAGAGGAAAAAAAATGCATTTTCTGTGAAAAGTAAAACATACAAAAACAGAATTTGCTCCTTTCCCAAATGCTGGTCCCTTCCCACAGACATATTCTACCCTATTGTTAGGCCATATTGAAGCCAAAAACATATTTTTATTAATTACTATAGAGCAATGGCATTAGCAAAGCCCATTAGGATGTGCAGCATGTTTTCTTCCAGGGACTAATTAAAGGGAAGCTGCAGCATGTAGTAGTGTAAAGGACAAGAGGCATTAGTGTGTTGATATTTGGTATTGGACTTTTGAACTCCTCACCCACCTCATTCACCAAGAGAAAGGCGTAAATGGAGGACACGGTATAGTCTAATATAATTAGGCCTCAATCCTGAGACACACTTGAAAACATTATTCCAATTAAAGTCTTGCTTAAACCAGTTTGTGACGTGAGAAACACAAGAAAAACACACATACACATACATAAAGTTTTGAAAGGGACTAATAGACCACTTTGTGTAATTTTTGTGTTGTTTAATTGTTGGCCTTGAGCAGCAGAAAGCAGATGAATAATGAATCTATGAGTAAAGTACATTTAAATGTATATTACAACTGCCAACATTGCTAAAAAGAAAATCAGAAATTAGTGTCTGTGTGGACAGGATGCATCCATGCTCACAGCATAAATAAAAGAAAATAAAAATATTTTTAAAAACATTCAAAACTGTTTTATTTTAAATGATAACATGCCATTTCATCGTACATTATAAAAAAATTATCATGTGATTGATCTAACTGATCATGTGGTACTGTCATGTGAAGTTGCACAGATCCACATTCTATTGGTGTCATAAACGCTACAGTGGATCTATTTACGTACACGCTATCGGGTACAGCATTTGACAGATGCTCGTAAGACTCATGCAGTACTCATGCAACTTGATCATAGTTGAAAGACACCAGCATGGCAATGAACTACCATAAATAGGACTCAGTACTGATACATTAAAACTCAGATTCGGCTCTGAATGCATTTGTAGTAGTCAGGTTTGTGGCTCTATATTTTATAATTTCAAGCCAAAAGTATAAGAAAGATTTAGAAACATAACAAATCACCAATTTCACTTGCTTGTGAAGGCAATGGAGTCAAAGGAATACCTGATTTATATATGAATAAAAAAAACAAAAAAAAACAATAAAGGTGTGTGTGCACGTATATGTGTATATGTATGTATGTATGAATGTGTGCATGTATATGTATGTATGTATGTATAAATGTATGTTTGTATGTATGTATGTATGTCTTTATGTATTTGTATTTATCTAGGTACTGTATGAATAGATGAATGGTTGGATGAACAGATGGATGGATGGATAGTTGACTGAGGTAAATTTTCTTTCTTGGGCTAGCTCTGCACTTACAATGTCTCATATAGACAGCCGGCTCCATTTCCATGTTAATGAGAATGTGTGTTGGCCGTAGCACCAAAGGGACACCTGTGGATCCAATTTGATTCCCCTAGTGGGTTATTAATCTCCAGCTCTGCCAGATGTGCAACCCTTAGAGGTACCCAGCAGCTACAACCACTGCACCTCGTGAGTAAAATGCAGAATGGATGGTTTCATGAATGAAAATGGGATTGATTTATGTTTTTGTGTCCCAAAACTTCTATAAACTTCATCTATTTATCCATCATTGTGCCATTTTAGTGTTTCTTTTTTATTGAGGAATCCTATGACCAGTCCTTCAGAGCTCTGCAGAACAGATGAGTGTAACATACTAGTTAAGATGAGTTAAGACCCTTTAAAGTGAGAAAGAATTTAACACAGCTGACATGAAGATTCTTGTGTGTTAAAGGTTTGCAGTGGCATGTATCTGACTTCACAAAGATTTCACAAATCAAACACATTCTGGTGACTGTATTCTTGACAGATGGTTTCATACCTGCTTGTGAACTACTGGACTGTAGGACACTCAAGAATTATACAAAAACTTCAACACAAGGGAAGTTGTATTAAATAAAACTTTATGCACAACAAATCCGCACAAACAATTGGAGACACTATATATTTCTAATAAAAAAATTTTTTTGTAAAATTCTTGTTACATTTTTGTCAGGTGCTCTCAGGTACATTGTGTTCTAGCCAGGAACGCAGGTCAAAACACAACTACAAAATATATTGCAGTTGTTAATGGCTTTATTTAAATAAATATGTGAATTACAAGCACACACATCTTGTACAAAAATCAAAAACACTATATGGGCAATAATATGTGGACGCCTGACCAACAATTGTGTAGAATGTCTTCTTATTGTTCTAACCATACAGACATAACACAAAAATGTACAAGACGATAATTATAACAAACATTTCCCATATATTCTGGTGCAAATGTAAAGTAAATATTAGACATATGATGACATTACAGCATCATCATGAATATGCAAGTCCGGAAAGTAAGCCTGCTTCCAAATGGTTAAAAAACACATTTAATTCTTTGCACTAGCTAAACATCTTCTTGAACTGTACTGCATCACTTAACATAAGGGGCATTAAGAATTTCAAGAATAAAATATGCTGCATACATTTTAAGAGCATTTAATTTTCA
>JACRUU010000016.1:9513970-9558970 GCA_030449085.1 Kryptopterus vitreolus
GTGAATTTTGAATAAATGCCTATAAATGCAGATATTTATAGTTTAAACCCTAAATGTGCTCCAAAAACACTTGGGTTTATTATTCTTTACTGTTCTACCACAATGCTAGAATATTAAACAATATTAACCTTATATGTACTGTAACTGCAAGTGTATTTTCTTTGGCATTTGCTGTCATTTTCTTTGGTGTAAGTAAGGAAAATGCAGTAATAATATAAATTCATAAAATATACTGTAATAATTGAATTTAATAAAAATACAGTAAAGAGGTACTCACCAATAATGAAGGATATGAATGAATTAAAAAAAGTTATATTGCCCTGAACAAATCCATAAAAAAGAGGATATACTGGATATATATATGTGTGTGTGTGTGTGTGTGTGTGTGTGTGTGTGTGTGTGTGTGTGTGTGTGTGTGCTGTTTATTACATCTTTTCTCAGTAGCTGCTTGCCACACCACAGTGGCTGATTAGAATATTTATTTTCCAGGTCTGTGCTTCTAGCTGCGCAGTAACAACTTCTCATTTATCACCTTCTCCTCCATGTCCATGCCAGAACCCTGGGCTGTGGCCGAAGGACAGCAATTACAATTTATGGCCCTTTTGATCTGGGATTAATTAAAAAGATCCGTCAAGGTGGTCTCCCTGTCTGTTGCAGTTACTATGTTATGCTGTATTTGCACAGCAATTCATCTCTAATGGGCCAGCAAAACATTGCAGAAGTGACCACTGTGATTCTCTCAATCACAGAAGCTTGTAGATATAGACTAAAACCCAGAACTGATGTTCGTCTAAATTATCCAAGCTGAACTTTTGCTCTAAAAAAAAAATACAAAAAATCCAGCTGTTGGTAATTACATAAGCATTCCAAATAGTATTTATTACTTTACTGTGAAGTGCATATACAATTAATATGATTTTGTAATGATGTGATGAGAGCAACACCCAAGTTAATTTATTCATTAATAAAGCTGCATGCTGTATTCGGCTGATGGTTCTCAATGATGTCTTGCCAGACATCTCCGGGTCAATATGAAAGCAACCCAGCTTTATGCATATTGACTGGAGTCATTGCCTGTTACCATAGAAACAACTTCCATGCTCTGGCTGAAGTACAGTGGAACTTTTGCATAATTTCTTCTATATAGCAAGGTTTAGGCCATCTTTATGTGGTGAAACTTTTCCAAGTGTGATTACTAATAACAGATTATATGTACAGCACTCCAGTTCCTCCCTAAGGTGTTTAAATGGGGTTGAGTTCAGAGCTCTACAACAGACCCCTGAAAATCCTTTACTCTAACCGATGGAGCTAGCTTGGTACACATGGGTATTGTCATGCTATGTTTGCTATGGCATCTGAAGCCTTTATCTACAACTATGTGTTTCACTGTGCTCTAATGTATATGTGATGAGCATATTCTTCTTTACTCTTTTAATATATGGAAAGGAATATGGCAATATGGAAATGTTACTTTCTGTAATATTTTTATAAATATTTGATAATATTGATAAACGGCAAAATGACAGTAATTTTTTCCACAGCTTTTGTCAGACTAAGTCTTCTAACAATGCTTGCAGTAATTTGGCATGAGAGCATTGGTCTGCATTTACACATTTACATCATAAGTCAGAAGTGTAGTTGAAAAATCTGTGGTAAAATTCTCTAGTAACCGTTTTTCTTAATAGCATTTTCTACAGAGGGTTTTTCCACCAAAAAAAAATCCCTAAAAAAATCCCTCCAATTATACAGGCATAATA
Source organism: Kryptopterus vitreolus (assembly GCA_030449085.1). Classification (NCBI taxonomy): domain Eukaryota; kingdom Metazoa; phylum Chordata; class Actinopteri; order Siluriformes; family Siluridae; genus Kryptopterus; species Kryptopterus vitreolus. The sequence goes on from JACRUU010000016.1 coordinate 9,515,728, forward strand.
CTTCTAATCAAATAATGTGATGATTCATTCATTCACTTTATTATGGATAATGACTATTACTGCCCATTAATATGCACTGATAAGCACTGAACATCATCCGTAGGCACCACCAGACTCTGAGCTAGTTTTTCCTTTGTTGAGCTGTTTTCTATTCACAGCCCTGTCTGTCTCCATAGTGAGTTTGGACGCACGAGTAGAAATGTGCTGTGTCGGAAGAGACTCAGTCCTGGCCTAATTAGGCTCATAATGACTGAACACGTCTCAGAAAAACACAGCCAATAGTGGTTATAGATTCAGCACTCACAGTCTTATGGTTTCCGGCACTCGCCATTAGCTAGTACTGTTTCTAATTGTTTTAAACAAATCACTGCGGAAAAGTGCTGTAATTAGCTGCCTAGTTCACAACTCTGCAATCAATAGGGTAAGAGATCTTTGACATCAATCCATGAACATTGAGGAAGTGAAGTGCATAAGCCCTAAGGATGATCACAGCATAGGCGAACATATGTACATGTATTCTATACAGGCACTATTAACAAGCATTAGTTGCTGTCTGGATGATTCTAATTTTATAATGCAGTAATGTGTGGTTACTAGGAGCATGCATGTTTTCTTCTGAGATTATATGTTGTGCAGTTTGATTTATGAGCTATACATTTATACAAGACAGCTAATGATTTAGGGCTGTGTGCTATGTGATAATTCACATGTCATACTGATGAGTGGAAAAAGGAAAAAGTAAAAAAATTAAAATAAATAAATATTAGCAACTTGTGCTTTTGATAGCCATTGCCTCATAATTGTTATCAGTTTAGCCATATAAACTTAGGGCGGAAATCAGGCTTAGTGCAGAAACACAAAATAGAGAGGGAGGAAAAACACAGGGCAGCCTTTTGTATGCAGACAGATAACTCTGATATGGTAAAGGGTGTTGACACGGTTTTACCCTGCGTAACATTGATAAATCTGGTTTATTTCCCTCCAATATGGGATCCGCTGTAAGGTAACATCTTGTTTCACACTTAACTGGATAATGGATACGGGAAGTGATGTTGTCTCTGCAGAAAAATCAGCATCAGGCAGAAATCTCCATTTGACAGGGCAGCTTTTTGTTGAGGGGGAAAGTGCAGCACAAATTACCCTTCACTTTGTGGGGCATTGTGGACATGGCAGAGGGTTTTGGAAGGGAGGTTCGAAGGAGATAAGCCGTTTTCTGATTTTCCTCACTGTAATCCCACCAAGCGATGTGTCTCCAAGCCGTCCAGATGTGTAGATCTTCTTTAGCAAGCTATGTGTGCAACAAGCAGCTGCTTCATTAGAGAGGGTCTCATTGATCTGCAGATAACAGAGATAAGCCTTAGCTCTGTTTGCACACACTCATGCAAATGCGCTCACACACACACACACACACACACACACACACACACACACACACACACACACACACACACACACACACACACACAGGCTACATCAGAAGAACATAGCTCTCTGGCAGAGCGTGGATTTTTTGCAGGCTGAATTTCAATAAGAGATAGACAGATACCTTTTTGATCCTGGTGGAAACTGCAGAGTTGCGGCAGAGAGAAGAAGAGACAAGTGATGTGTGTGAGCACTTTCCGCTTCAGACTACTACCACTAACAGACTGATCAGAACAGCAAACATCTGCCTGGATTATGAAAATTGCAACATTAGCAGAGACAAAACCTGCAATAGGTGACAAGCAGTTGACGCCTAAGCCAAAGAGCCAAAATTTTGATGCCTTTTTATTGACACAGTGATTTTATTAACCTAAAACACACAATAATACTTAACTACAAATAAGCAATAGACTCATTAGAAGACTTGTTAGGAAGCAGAATGAAAAAAAGAATAGACACCTTTCTCTGAGGGCAGACTGTAAGGGCAAAATTAATGCACCTTGATTCTATAACACATGGCTCCAGAGGAAGCTGGATGCAAATTCGTGCTTTGTTTATCTATGTTTTTCTGTCATAATGACAATATTACAGGAAAGCAGTAATGTGTTCCACTAGTGCTTTATTCACGTGTCTTATGTCTGCCATGGAACAACAAAAGGAATTTATGGAACACCTCAGACAGCATCAAATATCCCTGGTTTGTCTATCTAAAGTCACATTTTGGCTCCTCTGCACCTCTATGATTTAATTGCCACGTTGATTACCACCCATATAATACAAAGAAATTGGGAATCACTTACTGTATATACAAACTTAGCAAACGTGCTGATGCCAATGTACAATTATAATAATGGCATGGCTTTCTTAAATTAATTGTACATTTCAATTCTAATCATTGATAGCTTGTCCATAGAGGCAATTTTGTCCAGCGATATACTGTACATAAACAAATGATCATCTTTATATATTTATTCAACACCAAATGAATTTTTACTTCTAATAACAATACGACTAGTGTCAAGTTATTGTAAACAAATGTTGCTATTTGGCAGATATAAATAAATTAAGTTAATGTAAGTAATAATTCCATGCCTTGTGTGATATATGTGATAAATGTAGTCGAATCTCAATTGACTATTGCATAGTTAATAATAAAATTCACACACTAACTATATTAAATAGAATTATAATTTTGGATCATGCTATGTTTTTATTAATGCTCTCCTGTCCTGGCAAAATCTATGCTCACAAACTGCACCTGAATATAAAAACTCGTGTATACCTGACAACTTTTTTTTCATTTCTGTCAGCAATGCTAAGTTCAAAATGTCAGAATGTGCTTCAGGAATCCTTAAAGATTAAGTGACCTTAAGCCAAGGAGAACCTTGTATACAAGATTTTTATAAAGATTTTAAAGGTCAAAATGTCAAAACAATCAAGATTTTTCCAGGGGCGCCTGTCACATCTACATTCTTAGCTGTTCCACTTTGAACTTCTCCCAGTCACTTAATTATTTATTATTTATTTCACTCATCGTCTCATTCAGCTTCAGTGTCACTCAGACACGGCACAGATACACACACACATATATATACTCATTCAGCTTTGTTTATTAAACTGCTTGCAACTGTATTAAACCATATCTGCTTCACTGTGACCCAGCAACACATTTTAATTATACACCACACATGGTCAAATACTAATGGGTAAGAAGTTTGCATAAATTGCATCATCAATAAGTATAAAAATAAAGAGTGCTTGACCAGTAATACATATGGAAAAAAAAAAGAAATTTGGGAAAAAAAAATAAAAACCTTTGCTATGTCAGGCAAGCGAGTATGAAAAAACAAGGAAGATGAAACACTTGAAGACCAGCTGAGGCCGGTTCTCCAGCTCATCTATATACAGAAAGCACCTGCTGTTTATGTTCCTCTTATTTCCCCCTATTTCTGTACCATTTCCCATAGGAGTATTTTCCATTTATATATATATATATATATATATATATATATATATATATATATATATATATATATTTTGGGTTTTTTTTTTACTGTTTTTGTGTATATTATTTTATTCTTTCCATAGACATTTATCACACATAGCCACTGTTGAAATGGAGACATCTCTGACTACTTTGGTTTGTTTTGGCATTTGTGTGTGTGTGTGTGTGTGTGTGTGTGTGTGTGTATTTAGTGTTCAAAGGAAGGCGGATTGGCTCTGCTGACTGCACCACTCTCCCCTGTGACTCAGTAGCAGAATGCGTCACATTTTTCAGCCATTTCTCCATCACCTCCCTCTGGCAAGAGCAGCAAAACAGAAGCATTAAGCCAGCCTGGAGCTCACACACTGCTCGGAACTTTCCATTTTTTTCTATTATTTCCATTTTATCTATTTGAGTATATCTATTATATCAAGTTTAACTTGCAAGGGTTTGCATTATCTGCACTCCATTTTCTAATAAGCACAACATATTTTCTCAGTTATCTCGAGATGAGGTAATTTGTCTAAAGATCACGCTTCAAAACCCAATACGTGTAAAGACCAATACATTTAGTTTGTTTGATATTAAATATGTTACTTGAAAAAAAGCCAAAAAAGGCATGTGAAATTATATATATATATATATATATATATATATATATATATATATATATATATATATATGTATAGTATATATCTGTCTAATAGGTTAGCTGTGGGCAGTGAGGCTTTGTGATAAAAAGATACAATGAGGATAATAGGACAGAAATAACAATTATTTGCATGATGCATGTCCACTCTATGCAACTACGAATGCAAATCACTGCTATGAATGTACATAACTGGCTAACAATACGTGTGTGTGTGTGTGTGTGTTGTTCAAACTGGGCTTCACAATATTTTTACAATCACAATAATTTAATACATTTATTGCATTATATATTTTTATTAACCTAGAAAAAAAGCCACCATTGTGCTATTTCTTTCTTCAGGACTATAAGTTTAACACATTCAAGTGTTAAGTTGAATGTAGAATTTCGTGATAAGATCAGCCTTATAGAGAATAAAGTTGCTTCTGTATCGTGGCTCATAGCCAAATAAACTTCTCTAGCAATATAATTTAGTCAGTTTTTTTACCATGGTGATTAACACATTACGGTGATCTGTCCAAAATTACCGCTTGAGCTGTGCTTTAAATAAATAAGCAAGACAAGACAAGATCTATTTGATGAGAGGTGTGATAAGAAAAGACCAAACATAAACACTATAGCTCATCAAAACAGAGAAGACGGCCACTTTCATCAATAATCATTAAATCCTTAAAGACAATGGTGTCTGTGGACAACAGGCTGTGAAATCAGATGTGATTACTATTGTGTGAAAGATATAGGAGGTGACAGAGACGTAAGGTCTGTTGGTTCGATTACACAGCACTGGTAGAATGCTAAACCTCACCTCTGTCTGCATGTGAAGCTGGATATCGCTGTCCATCTCGCTCTTCACATGCGATTTTCTGGTCACCAGAGCAGCCGTGGTCAATCCGAGACGAAAGGTTCAGCAAGTTGTCTTATCCATTTATCACTAGACACCACTTCCCTCCATTACGCCACCCCTCCCTGAATTGTGTAATTGTTTTCAAACTGTGTTTAAAAAAGTATAATCAAATGTGTTTTTATAGCTTCAAGAGCCATTATAAATAGATGACTTTAATTAGTTTGCAATTTGGCAGCAAAGGGCTTTTGCGGTTTGGTAGCACATGTGCTTGTGACAGAAACCGGTGACACACTCATTACTGGCCACTGTCAGCCACAGCCTGGATGCCACCTGGCAGCTAATGAAGTCACGGTCTAGAAATAGGGCACTTGTAAAGGTGGTCCAAAGAACCTGTTACATTTCTCACACAGTGGGGCAGCCTTCACTGTACTTGTTTTCACAAGTGAGCTATCTTCTGAGTGATATGAACAAAAGTACAAATTCTGTGTAGTGTAGTGTAGTGTAGTGTAGTGTAGTGTAGTGTATGCTCATGGTTGCCATGGATTTTTGCATGTTTGTCTTATTGATAAGTTATATTTTATTGACTTACAGTGAAATTTTTTTCACTGAAAAAAAAAATGTTCTTCTTCTAACCTGCAACAATGAATATCTCAATATGTGATCAACACATATCCAAAGTTCAAAAAACAGTCATTTCATTTTTGTTGAGAAATGGAAGCCAAATAGCTGTGACTGTGACAGTCAGTCAACCGAAAAAGCCATATCTTCTTTACTAGGAAAGAGACAGAGAGGCCACACCTCCTTCAATGGAACAGAGACAGACATGCCACGCCTCCTTAATTGAGATGGAGGCAGAGAGGCTCAACCTTCTTCATTGATACAGATTCAGAAGCCCATCTATTTTCATAAATTAGAGAAAGAGACCATATCTCCTTTACTGGGACAGAAAGAGAGGGACCACGCCTCCCTCACTGGGACAGAGGCAAACCTACTTCACTGTGATGTACACAGGGGTTACACCTCATTTACTGGCACAGAGATAGACACCTCACCTGCTTCAATGGCATTGATACAGATGTCATACCTCTACCACAGTGAGAGACTGGTCATTCTTCATTCAAATAGACAGCCGCTTATCAATTCACTTACTATCACCTGCTACTGAAGTTTTTTCTGCCAAATATTGCTTTGAATCATAGCACTGCATAAAGACGAGTTAAATCTGTCCATTTTTTCATATTTTTCAAAGCTATTTGTGCTCTTAATGGTTTTATTATCAAATTAGCGATCTTTTCAAATCAGATATTAAAAAGGAGTTCTTTAAATGGAAATCTGTCACACATATAGAGAATATTTGACGAGAGAAATTAAATTGTGATCTTGTATTTTCTGACCACAGCACATTAGGAGAAACAGTAAGGCAGTGCACACAGCATATCTGAATTTTTAATAGCGCTGCCCATAGCACATTCTTTGCATTACTTTGGCTGAGGAGTAATTGTTGGAGGCATGAATAATTGACAGCACCGGGGCGAAGCGTCAATGTGTGGTGGTGAGAAATGGATGGAAAAGGCTGAGAGAGCGGGCTAAACAGGATGTAGAATGTGACTGCTGAAATGGGTTTTCCATTTAAGCCGTATTGCTATGAAGTGCTTCCTACTTTCATATGATCAAACAAACTTGAAGCAGGGATTGAGAAGGAGAATAAGAAAAAAAAGGACTACATCAGATAAAGATGAAATTACCCTAGCAATTTTAAATTATATAAACTGAAATAAAGCTGAGAGCATTTTATCGGGGTTTTATTTAAAAGAATAAAAGTATACAGTGCTTGTCCTTAGTCACAGTTCTCACAGTCAGAATGAGATTCAGCGCTCTATCCTCCTGGGATATACATAGATTTGCATATATAAAAATAGTTCTAGAGGTGGCATTAGATATAGAGAGTTTCAGCCAGGTAGTCATGTTCATCGGTGTGTGTGTGTGGACGGACAGATTCTATGCAAATTATATTACACAACAATTAGTGAGTGTTGTGTTTTGGGCAAATTTATTGAACAACATGATATATGCATGTATGAATCTCTCTCTCTCTCTAAATATATCTATCTATCTATCTATCTATCTATCTACCGTATATATATATATATCTATATATATATATATATATATTGTGACGACGCAACACGCCGCCGAAGCCGAACAAGCGCTCCGAACGCCGCCACACCCCCGGTGCTGAAAGGAAAGGACAGCGCGCCCCTTCAGCACCTTTATTTTGGGAAAGCAGCGAGCACATGGCCAGGGGGCGGTCCCAGGAGATGAAGCACGGCTGGGATACAATCGGCTCATCAGCCGCTATCCACCATCCAGGAGGAGAGTCAACCGTATAAAAGGGACACAGCAAGACGAGGTTTCGAGGAGGAAGGTAATGGATGGTTGGATAGAACATTTATGTTTGAAATTTGTTCCCCTAGGCGGTACAGACGGCAGCAGCGAGGACGACGTACGCGTGCCGGCTCTCCCCAGGCGGCACCTTGGTCACCTCGCTTCCACAAGGAAAGGAGCGGCTTCTCGGCCAAGCCGAAGGATACAACGCCGGTAAACCGCCCCGCATCTCGGACAGCAGACGCCGGGAAAATACGGAAGCCACGCGTCCCAAGGACGATACCCCCTTCCCTTCACACCACACCTCCCTTCACTGTAAATAAAAGACGCACGCGTGCTGGTTTTTCACCTAAATCTTTGCCTCTGTCTGGTGCTGTGTTCTCAGAAAACATAGAGGGTCGCGACATTTGGTGGAGAAGCGGGCCTGAGAACACAGATCAGGAGAACCTCCGCTCCGACACGCACCATGGAGCAGATACTGCAGCACCTCCTGCAACAGCAGACGGTGACCCAGGAACTAGCTAGAGGCGTGCAAGCGGCCACGAATGAGATCCTGGAGATGAGGCAGGAGAGTACCACAACCCCCCCCCCACCCAGCATGGAACAGTGCGCACAGCGACTTCATGGCCAAAATGACACCGTCCGATGATCCGGAATCATTCCTGCACCTGTTCGAGTGCATCGCGGTACGGGAGGACTGGCCCAAACGTGCGTGGGCTAGACTGATAGCCCCCCTCCTCGCGGGGAAGGCACAGCTGGCATATTACAGCCTCCCACCGGACTCGGCGAATGGATTATGATGCGCTAAAGGAGGAAATACTGGACCAATACGGACTTTCTCCCAGAAACGCAGCAACAGAGTTCCACCGGTGGACGTACAGGACCGGGGCAGCACCGAAAGCCGAGATGGAAAACCTCCTAAGAACGGCTAAAACGGTGGCTCCAACCAGAGAAGGAACTCCGCGCTGGAAGTCGTAGGAGAAGGTGGCGATGGACAAGTTCGTGAAATCTCCTGCCGGCAGACGAACGAAAGGCAGGTGAGCATGCGCGACCCAAAAAACCCCAAAGAAGTGGTAGAAGCGCTTGAATGCGCAGGTCAGCACGCTCGACTTGGATCGGCTGGACCTCCGTGCTCGCACACACTCGTTCACAGAGCACAAACGCCACGATTGGTCGAACAGACCTAGAAGACCCCGGCCCGATAACAGCCGCGCTCCGCCGTCACAGCGGGATGAGCCCATGCCCACCGACCCCGGACTCTCGCCACCAAAACAGGGGAAAGAAGCCCTGGCTGGCAGGGATGCACCATACACGCCCCTATAGATCCGCGTGCACCGGTCGAGGAAGTGAGGCTGAACGGCAAGACGGTGATGGCACTCATAGACTCGGGCAGCAGCGTCACACTGGCCAGACCATCGGTCATGAGCCAGGAATCCAGGAACACGCAAACCATTCCGGTGACCTGCGTACACGGGGATGTCCGAGAGGTTGCCACCGCCAGAGTATGGCTGGCGAACGACCTGGGTGAGTGGCCACTAACTATAGGGCTAGTCCCGAGTCTCCCTGTCCCCCTCCTCATAGGCAGAGACTGGCCAGGTTTCCGGTACCAGGTGTCAGGAGTCCGAGAAAAGACGGGCCGGGGAAAGGACCAACCCCGCCGAGCACTAATGGGCCAGGAGGAAGGAGCCGCCGATACAGGAGTGGACGGTGAGTGCAACACTTGACAATAACCCGGTGTCGACTCTATATCGCCAGGCCCTTCGCGAGGGCAGTTTCGCCCGAGAGCAGCGAGAGGACGAGCGGCTGAAACATTGCTGGCATCAGGTACTGCGCGAGGAGGATATGCCGCAACCGATGCCACAAACGTATTTCAAATCGGTGGGCGGGCTGCTGTATTACCACACAAACCGCCGAGAACAGCCCTGCGACCTCTTAGGTGGTACCGAGAGGGCAAAACAGGACACCGTAATCCAGGCTAGCTCACGCACACCCCCTGGGGGGCCACCTAGGCCCCAAAAACACGCTTGGAGAAGATCCGAGACCGTTTTCCACTGGCCAGGGATGGAAGCCGAGGTCAAACGCTTCTGTCTCGGCTGCCCGCGCTGCCAGCGCACCGCACCCACAAAACCGCCTCCCGCCCCGCTCATCCCACTGCCGGTCATCGGAGTCCCCTTTCGAGAGAATGGGAATGGACCTCGTCGGACCCCTGCCGAAGTCAGCCCGCGGTCACGAGTACATACTCGTCATGGTTGACTACGCCACACGTTATCCCGAGGCCGTACCACTGAAGAAGGCGAACACAAAAAACATCGCAAGGGAGCTGATACTCCTCTTCAGCCGCGTCGGGATCCCTAAAGACCTGCTAACAGACCAAGGTACGCCGTTCATGTCAAAACTAATGGCGGACCTCTGTCGTCTGTTACAGGTCAAGCACATCAGAACGTCGGTGTATCCACCCGCAAACAGGACGGTCTCGTGGAACGGTTCAACCAGACGCTCAAAAGAATGCTCAAGCGCGTCGTAGACGAGGATGGAAGGAACTGGGATTTGCTACTCCCGTACGTCCTGTTCGCGATCAGGGAAACACCCGCAGGCATCGACGGGCTTCACCCCATTCGAGCTCCTGTTCGGGAGAAGACCGCGGGGCTTACTCGACAATGTGGTGAAAGAGTCGTGGGAGGAACAGCCCGCTCCGTTCCGCTCTGTAATAGAGTATGTGAAGGACTTACAAAGCCACATCGATAAAATAACGCCAATCGTGCGCGAACACCTTGAACAAGCACAGGCGGAACAGAGCCGCACATATAACCGCCCGGCTCGACCGAGAGAGTTTAAGCCTGGCGACAAAGTCCTACTCCTGGTACCCAAGCTCAGGCCTGCAAGTTCCTCGCACGCTGGCAGGGACCGTACACGGTCCTAGAAAAGGACAAGCCCGGTAAATTACCGGCTACAACAACCGGGCAAGAGAGCGGCAACCCAGGTTTACCACGTCAATCCTGCTTAAAAAGTGGGTCGAGGGTTAATACACGGCCCTGACAGCCTCTTCGGTAAGCCCAGCAGGTTCCCATGGAGTACGCGTTGGTGGAAAAAGGAGACGACCTGACCCCGGCCCAACGACAGGACGTAACCGAGCTCCTGAGCCAATTCACAGACGTCTTCTCGGCCACGCCGGGACGCAACGCACCTCGTACAGCACGAGATTAAAGACACCGCCGGGAGTGGTGGTGCGCCAGCGGCCATACAGGGTCCCCGAAGCCCGTCGGCGTGTGATCGAAGAGGAGGTAAACAAAATGCTAGCGGATGGCATAATTGAACATTCAAGCAGCCCGTGGTCCAGCCCAATAGTCGTCGTCCCGAAGCCGGACGGCACGCTCCGGCTGTGCAACGACTTCCGGAAGCTTAACCAGGTATCGGACTTCGACTGCTACCCGCTGCCGAGAATCGACGAGCTCGTAGAGAGGCTGGGTAATGCCAGGTTTATCTTCCACGCTGGATCTGACAAAGGGGTACTGGCAGGTATCTCTCTCCCCGGAAGCGAGGAAGAAAACCGCATTCAGCACGGCCGCCGGACACTGGCAATACCGCGTCCTGCCGTTCGGACTACATGGCGCGCCAGCCACCTTCCAGCGCCTTAATGGATATCGTCCTGCGACCTCACCTCACCTTCGCGGCTGCCTACTTGGACGATGTCATCATTCATTCAAGGACATGGTCAGACCACCTACATCATATCAGGCAAGGTACTGACCGAACTCAGGAAAGCAGGGCTGACCGCGAACCCAAAAAAATGCCACTTGGGGCTGACGGAAGCCCAGTACCTCGGGCTATCGAATTGGAAGGGGGCTGCTGAAACCTCAGGAAAAAAAGGTGGAAGCCGTGAGGGACTACCCCCAACCAACCAAATCAAAAAAACAGGTACGTGCATTCTTGGGGCTGGCCGGGTATTACCGCCGGTTCGTACCTAATTTTTCTGCCATAGCCTCTCCCCTTGTCAGATCTCACGAAAAAGGGTAGACCGGAGAGGATCGACTGGACGCAGGAGACCGAACGAGCCTTCCAAAGACTGAAGGAAAATACTTACCTCTGCACCAGTCCTGAGAAATCCCGATTTCGACCGGCCGTTCATAGTACACACGGATGCGTCGGAGACGGGACTGGGGGCCGTCCTCTCGCAGCCGTTCGAAGACGCTGAACACCCGGTGCTATACATAAGCAGGAAACTGTCCAAAGCGGAACAAAAATATGCAGCCGTCGAGCGAGAGGCGCTCGCCATTAAATGGGCAGTGGAGGAGCTACGATACTTACCTGACCGGCAGACGATTCACACTCGTCACGGACCACGCCCCTCCTACAATGGATGGCAAGAACAAAAAACTTCCAACGCTCGCATTACGCGCTGGTTCTTTGTCTCCTGCAGGATTTCTCGTTCCAGGTACAGCACCGCGCCGGACAGCTAAATGGCAATGCAGGATGGGCTCTCCCGCACATTCTGTCTCTACACCCTCAAATGCCCACAACGGCGGGTTCGGAGCTGAGGGGGGGTACTGTGACGACGCTGAACACGCCGCCGAAGCCGAGCAAGCGCTCCGAACACCGCCGCCACACCCCCGGTGCTGAAAGGACAGCGCCCCTTCAGCACCTTTATTTTGGGAAAGCAGCGAGCACATGGCCAGGGGGCGTTCCCCGTCCCAGGAGATGAAGCACGGCTGGGATACAATCGGCCTAATCATCAGCCGCTCTCCACCATCCAGGAGGAGAGTCCGACCGTATAAAAGGGACACAGGAAGACGAGGTCGGAGGAGGAAGGTAATGGATGGTTGGATAAAGTACATTTACGTTTGAAATTTGTTCCCCTAGGCGGTACAGACGGCAGCAGCGAGGACGACGTACGCGTGCAACGGCTCTCCCCAGGCGGCACCTTGGTCACCTCGCTTCCACAAGGAAAGGAGCGGCTTCTCGGCCAAGCCGAAGGATACAACGCCGGTAAACCGCCCCGCATCTCGGACAGCAGACGCCGGGAAAATACGGAAGCCACGCGTCCCAAGGACGATACCCCCTTCCCTTCACACCACACCTCCTTCACTGTAAATAAAGACGCACGCGTGCTGGTTTTTCACCTGGATCTTTGCCTCTGTCTCGTGCTGTGTTCTCAGAAAACATAGAGGGTCGCGACAATATATATATAAATACTGGTTGTCACTTCATCATGGCACCTGTTAGTGTGTGAGATATATTAAGCAGCAAGTGAACATTTTGTCTTTAACGTTGATGTGTTGCAGGACAAGTATATGGATTTGAGCGAGTTTGACAAGTGACAAATAGTGATGGCTAGACAACCGGGTGAGAACATTTCCAAACATCTCCATCTCAAGCTCTTCTGTGTTGTATTATCTACCCTGACGTGTATAAGAAGTATGCCTTACCTTGTTGCAGTGGTGTCTACACTGCTCTATTTTTCATATTCTAAATGCCCTCAGACACATCTTTTCGAGTGTGACTCAAGTGTTAAGTGAAGCACTATATTTTTTTTCAGTAATATTAGAGGAATAACAAAGTGGTGTAATATCAGATGTTTGAGACCATGCATTGCCTAATAAAGAAACGGAGAGGCTACAAGTCTCACCGCCTTTACCCATCTTCTATATCCAATGAGGAAATTGTTTTATTACTGTGTTGCTTCTGGTGACATGTACTGTGTATCAAATACGGCCTCCGATCCACCGCCTCCCCTGCAGAGCAAATCCATTTCCTTCCATGATTAATTTCATTGTTGCTGTGGATATTATTATTCGCCTATTCTGTTCGGCATGCTGCTCCGGTCCTGTTTGTAATTCTGGTGAGGTTGAGCTGTTAGGAAGCGTTCAGCAGGCCAGCGCTATAATAAGATTCAGGGAATTTGCTTCCTTTCTAGCAACCCGAGCACATTTCTGAAGTTGGCTTGTTCGGTCCTGCTGTAAATACACGACAGTGAATCTTTCAAAATAGTTCAGGGATGTTATTGGCCAGTATTCAGGCGGCACAAAAATTTAAACTAATTATTAAACCTGGGAATGCTGAATACCCCGAATAAATTGGCATACTTAAGACCTTACAAAAGCATTGTTAACTTTATTTATTCTACTCATCTTTGAACAAGAATGAAATCTAGATGGTTTTTATCTCACACTGTCAAATACGTACTACAGTACCAATAACATTTTTACTTGTATAAATTATCATATTCATATACTTTGTGGCAAAATCAGGGGGAAAGTGTTTTTATTGGGGTCAAAAGAGAAAAGAGAAGTTTTCAGAAAATGAGCAAGACAGGTCAAGACAGGCCTGTAATTCTTCCCAGGCTCTGCATAGCCACATAGGTGTCAGGGTCTTATTGCCACAAGGGCGAAGGAGTCTCTTACCTTTATGTAAGCGTTGAGATGGTCTGGTGGTAATTCCTCTTCCGCCTCTGCCGTCTCCGCCTGTAGTTAAAGACAGGGAAAGAAAACCAATATTAGTCTTGAGCCTAAGGTTCTCCACCTCTGTCTCCTCCCTGCTGCCTTTTATAAGCCCTGCCGGTCTTGAGGATAGTGAATAGCCTCCACTCTAAAATGAGCTCCAGCCACCCCGCCTTCATGACCCCTGCACCTCCTTATCATCCGTGCTGGCTCGCGCGTCCTTCAGCGCCCTCCTGGAGGTTGAGTTCAGGGTGCGTGCCTGTATTACACCTCATAATCAGAGGTCTGCGAGAAAGTGATTAAGAGAGAGTGAGAGCAGCACCTGTGGAAAAACAATGTGTAAAACATGAGTCAAAATGAGAAAGTCAAAATGAGACAGATTAATATACAGAGGGAAACTAAATTAAAGGGGACAGAGACAGAGAGACACTGAGTGAGAAGAAAGAGAAAGAAACAAGTGAGACAATGAGACAGTTTGTGAGAAAGACAATGAAAAAGCAAGAGTGTGTGTGTGAGAGAGAGAGAGAGAGAGAGAGAGAGAGGCACTACGAAGGACAACGTAAGGGAGAGACTATGAGTAAGACAGTGTTTGAAATGGGGACAGGGGACATTTAATGAGTGATATTAAAAAATTTGGCCTTTGTCCTGCAAAAAGAATAATGTAAATTTCATTTATTCCACTTTAAAAAATGCTCATATTTCCACAGGGAGCAGAAGGTAACCAACACCTCCAGTCCTGAAGTCTAAATCAATAAATACAGAGGTTTCTTTCGGTCATCCCTAAAGCAGGCTTGTTAGTGCTCTGATCGAAGAAGCTCATGGAGATCCTGTTTTCAATTTCCTGCTCCAGTAACCCTCCTGCCTTCCCCAGTAGCCCTAGCTCTACCTCTAAGGAGTTTTGATTTAAACAAGTGCAATGCCATTTAACATCGCTTGCATGCATACATACCAGGCTGAATATTAAAATAATAATAATAAATTTCCACTATATACTGTATATATATATATATATATATATATATATATATATATATATATACATACTGTATATAGGTAGTTATCAAGTTCTTCTTCATCAAGAAATTGCACTAATGTAAATGACTGTAAATGACTGTGATTGTTAAATGATACATATGTGAAAAAATGCTGTAAACAAAGAATGCTTTCAAAAATGGAAGTGTGAAATGGAAAAAATGGAAAATCTTCCCTCGGGTCACGGGGAGCCTGTGCCTATCTCAGGCGTCTATGGGCATTAAGGCAGGATACACCCTGGATGGAATGCCAACCCATCGCAGGGCAAACTAGAAATCAAATCAATATTTTTGCCCTTTGCCTAAAATCACCCTTTGCCTTCAAAACAGCAGCAATTCTTCTAGGTACACTTGCACACAGTTTTTGAAGGAACTCGGCAGGTAGGTTGTTCCATCTCGGAGAAGTAAACACAGATCTTATGTGGATGTAGACGTTCTCACATCCTTCTGTCTCTTCATGTAATCCCACACACACTCCATGATGTTGAGTTCAGGGCTCTGTGGTGATCGTGCCATCACTTCCACTACTTCTAGTTCTTCACAAGGTAGTAACAATAAATATTGTTTTGTTTTAGACTTTCTTTTTGTTCACTCACGTTGCATAACTATTTCAATGAACATGGGAGATTGCACTATTGTAAATGATTGTGGATCATGTCTTTACTAACTATATGACTTACTGTATGTACAAACTTTTTCATAGTCTTACCTTGAGTGAATGAATGTTTCACCATCCTTCATGGGTGAAAATCTGTGAAGGAATGTTCATATATTTCATGAAAGCATCTGGGGCTAGGTTGTAACTAGGTTGGGAATCTAATATTTAGTTTGGTGTCTGTAACTGTATGAAGCTTTTGTACCTGTGTGTTGCATCAGAGCCACCAGACAAAAGCTGTTATACTTATAGCTGAATTTGATATTACCTTACAGAACTGTTACAGCAGTTTACATCACTAACTGCTTGTTTTACTTCTCAAACAACGGAGTTTAAAAAAGTAAGAAGAAATACTATTTTGATCTTGTTCAGAACGATGAACTATATCTACAGATGCTTTTATTCATGATTATATTTTATCAAAAGCAATCATCTGGTGTTTTTTCTGACATGCTATCAACTTTGAATGACCAGGCTAATGAAAACCTGCCTAAAGAAAACAACGAATTCATCCTTACTCTAAAAAAAAGATGACAGAAAATCTGCTATCCTTTCTTTGTCGTTATCTTGCACAGTGTTTAAACTTGTCATACTGAGTCTGAACCCACCCTTTTTTTTGAGTTCATGTTGATATGTTTGCGAATTTGCTGCTGTGTTTTTTGATTAGCTGTGGTGTTTTTCAGTCTGTGCTTATGTATTCCTAAAGGTCTAGTGCGTTCACAGTGAGAAACGCAAACAGAATTTGCAAATAGGGAAAAGAATATATTTGCTATCAGAATGGAATGATGGAATTCAGGGTGTCCCATTATATGCCACAATATAGAAAGAATGAGGATCAGAGCAGATAATGGAGGGATCAGCATGGGCTTTAATGTCTGCGAGCCATCTTTTCTATCGTGAAATTAAAACTGCTGAGGTTAATGAAGTGAAAATGAAAAACAGACTTAAAATAGCATAGAGAAGAACTTAGTGAGTTAAATTGAAGGAGCACTAATTGCATTCTGGCACAACTGTTTATATTAAATACATTTAAACTTTATTTCTTAACATTAACAGACAGTTATGAACTGTTTTTAGTTTAAATCCTAGTCAGACCACCAATGTCGGTTTGGGGGTCGACTACAAACTCAATATATTATCCCATGTCAATATAATTACTCATTTGTTGTAGTTCCCTTAATGCTGATTATGCACTCAGCCTGCTGTAGCAGTAAGAAAAGCAAGCTGATTCTATTTCCTCACAACATAAATTAGCCTCCCTGTAACAGTTTCAAGCTAAGTATATGGTTTACTCAGACAGCAGTCACAGGTCTTTCTTGCACAGTCTAGCTGAACCACCGGAGAGACCTGGCAGTCCAATCAGCTTATTTACATAAACATATCATCATAAAATATTAGCGAAAAATAAAACTTTCAGTTGTAAAAGACAGATGATGTCACATGTAGGCCTTCACCCACACATGTTCACTATGATATATGGCTTTAATTTGATCCTCCCAGGTTACTACCTCAAACAGGTGCTGCTTTGAAATCCATAAAAAGAAAAAACTCATGTTAGTTAACTAACACATCCATACACGTCAAAAGGAAAAGAAAAATGAACAGTCAGGAACATTATCTGTCAGCTCACCCCAACGCAATTTACTTTCTCTATAAAAGGTTTGTTATTACTTTGTTTACCTGTGAGTGGTCTAAGGCCTTGAGAGAGATGGCAGATGGGAACTAAAGATAACAATCCCGCTTCAAATGGAGAGCTTGCACTCCCTATATAACTGTATCTTCTCTTTGAAGGAAACAGAAATGGTTGGCTGGGGTTCCCCTACTTAATAACGTCAAGATATCATGTCAGAATGATATATACCTCGATATGTTTGAGGGTACGGCCTCACTGTGTGGATGGTCTAGGTGCAAGTGGGGCTTCCACATCCAGACTCTGCTGAACAGGGAAGCCCAGCTGGCAGCCTACAGTCTGCCATCGGACTCTCCAAGGACCTGCAATCCTGCTGCTCGGGAGGGAGTTCACTCAGCAGACACTGGCAGGCTGGGAGAAAAAGATGAATCTTACCATGCTGTAAGCATCCGCTCAGCTTGTCGCCCAGGCAAAATCCTCCTACACTTTTTCTCGTCCCCGGTTCTCTTTTCCCTTGGGTGTCAAAGTTGCTCCTCAGACAGTTTGAATGGGACTGAAGCAGGTCTGCTGGGGCTATGCAGAGCAAAATAAAACCTTACCCATAATGCAAGTAGGTCAGTGCTCTGGGTTTACACAATCCCACAGATTTCCGCACCACAGAAGTGACATAGAAAGTTCCGGTGATTATTTAGGGAAATACAGAAAAACTTCACACACACACACAATGTAAATGACATTTGGGGTGAAATTTAATGGGATAGCTCAAGAGGATAAGGAAAAGGATTTTGCTGATGAGTTAGGTACACACCTGACCTTTGTTGACCATTTAAAGAATGCTATCTTGGGAAAACTTGACGTAACTTTAGTGCTCAATTACAGAATATTTGACCACTTTGAGATTTGTAAGACATTTTATATATATATATATTTATATATATATATATATATATATATATATATATATATCGATATATATATATATATTATATATAGCTATATATATATATATATATATCTATATATATATATTATCTGTTGGATATAATTGACACTCTCACACCAATAAGCATATTCCATATATCCATATTGCTGTTTCAGGACATAATGTGGGCAAAAGTGGAGAAATATTTTTCTGTCCATGAGGGTCCAGCTGTCATATCCGTAATGCGGCAACTCCTCTACAGTACAGACTTACTGCAAGACTGAACCGAACACAGAAAGCGAGATTTTCTAGCAGTGTTTAAGTTTCCGATCCATTTAAGAATGTCAGATACAGAGCGTGCCAAAGCAAGGTAAGGTTTATGCCCTCGACAGCACATTCATAGCAATTCCATTCCCAACTGCACCTGAGTCTCAAATGTTTAAAATGGTTTCGTCATTCCAGCAGACACAGCAGATAGTTTATTAAATAGTTTTTATTCATATTTATACTACAGCCATTTTGAATGCTGTTATTCAACAAAGAAAAACATAATCATCAAAATGATGAAGCATTCTGCTCGGAGACATTTATTTATCATTTATGGATGGCCTCCGGTGTATGCGCTTTGTAACTGTACATGATTAGCTTTGCTGTTTTATTTATTTATTTTTTAAAGGATGGTTTGGGAACAGCAGTTTATAGCGCTAATAACACAAATGATAACTGGAAATAAACTACTTGCACCCATATGTAACTATAAACATGCAACTAAATAGCAGGTAAAAAGAAACATGATATCAGTCAACAAACTATGGGCATATCTCTGTGGTGTAAAATAATCTGGAGGAAGTTTTACAACAAAAAATGCACAATGGTATTGTATTTGTATTGCTATTTCCTTTCACACCAAAAGGAAACCAATTTTTACACCAAAATGGTTTCTTGAATATGAAGGTGTGAATTATTATACAACATTATCATGTGTGTCATATGGTTGAAATATAAATGATGGTTAGAATGACAAGAAACATTTTGGTTTCTCAGTTACATAAACAAGGTGTGTTACAAGGTCAGTTACAAGTTGTGTTTGATCTTATTAACTTCTATAGAAAAAAAGGAGAGTTTATTACAATGCCCTTAATGTTTATTATAGCTATGTTATATAAACACAAACTAACTTACCATCTAGGCATTGCTGGACATTAAATGCAACTATAACAGTTAAGATGTGTCATTTAATATTAAAGTTTAATTAATCTTAATCAGAGGGGCATGGTGGCTTAGTGGTTAGCACGTTCACCTCACACCGCCAGGGTCCATTCAGGGTGTTTCCTGCCTTAAGGACTATAGACACCTGAGGTAGGCACATGCTCCCCGTGACCCGAGGGAAGATCGGATAAAGCAGTAGAAGATGAATGAATGAATGAATGAATGAATGAATGAATGAATTAATCACTGGTAAAAATTTTCATCATATAAGCAGTATACAAAATAATATGTCTGTCTAATTTGTGCACAATTTAGGGTTGAATAATTTAGTATAGTAGCGATGTCTGTTGTGGGTTTTTTAATCACATAGGCTCTGTCATGTTTAATTCCCTGCATAAGCCAGATGTGGAAGAGAAAGGGAAAAAAAACTCTAAATGAGATAGTCATGAAAGTAACAACATTAGCATACACTATGGGAAATACTGACAAACAAATTGGGAAATATTTTGAAAGTAGGGTAATACAGATAAACACAATGGGACATTTTTGAGAATTAAAAAACACAATAGGAACCGTTTAAAAAATTGAGGTACTAAAAAATATAAAAACAACAATGGGGAAATAATGAAGAATTGAGGTAACATTAACATACACAACTGGAAATATTACAGAATTGGAGTAATCCACAAGACCCTGTTAGCTACCCTCAGGAGTCTCGGTATCTCTGGAGCTGCATGGAATTGGTTTTCCTCATACCTGGAAGGTCGATCATTTCAGGTATCATGGAGAGGATCGACATCTGCTCCACGCAGACTCGCCAATGGTGTACCACAAGGCTCAGTACTTGGTCCTCTTCTTTTCTCACTCTATACTCTTTCTCTCGGCAAAGTCATCTCCTCTCATGGATTTGACTATCCACTGCTATGCTGATGACACTTCAATTAATCTTCTCCTTCCCTCCATCAGATAAAACAGTGTCTGCTAGAATATCAGCCTGTCTATCTGACATCGCTTCGTGGATGAGCGTTCATCAGCTGAAACTCAACCCGAAGAAAACGGAAATGCTGGTGATCCCATGTGATTCATCTCCTGGTCAGGATCTCAGCATAACTCTCCATAACTCCCTACTTTCTCCCTCCACCACTGCTCGTAATCTCGGGGTAACTATAGACAATCAATTATCTTTCTCTTCCCATATTTCTAACGTTTCTCGCTCTTGTCGTTACCTTCTCTACAACATCAGAAAGATTCGACCGTTTTTATCCACACAGGCTGCTCAGGTCCTGGTCCAGTCTCTTGTCATCTCCAGACTGGACTACTGTAACTCTCTGCTGGCAGGTCTACCTCAGAACGCTATTCGTCCACTGCAAATGATTCAAAATGTAGCTGCACGCATCAGATTCAAAACACTGACGCTCGCCTACAAAGCCAAAAATGGATCTGCACCATCTTACCTCCGCAACCTCATCACCTCCCGTACTGCACCTCGCTGCCTGAGAGCGTCCAGCACTGCTCGCCTGGTTCCACCGTCTCTCAGGGTAAAAGGTAAGGCCAGCTCAAGGCTCTTCTCTGTTCTGGCACCGGTGGAACGAACTTCCACTGGAGGTTCGAACAACGGAGACACTGTCTACATTCAAACGCCGACTGAAGACCTACCTCTTCCAAAAACACCTATCCTAACATTCCTTTTATTCTCTTTTACCTCACTGTCCAGAAATACATTATTAAAAAAAAAAAAAAAAAAAAAAAAGGCAACTGTCTATTTTTGTGTACTTGAGTTTGTATTTACCTTTCTTGAATAAATCTTATCCTTAGATCGAGACCTAAAGCACTTCCTGTACGTCGCCCTGGATAAGGGCGTCTGCTAAATACCGCAAATGTAAATGTAAATCCTGACAAACACATTGAACAGATATTAGGGAATTGGGGTAATTTTGAAAAACACAATGCACAGGTATTAGGGATTTCCTAACACACAGTAGGAAATATCAGGTAATTGGTGAAAGACTAACAAACACAATAAAGAAAAATTGGTGGTAGAGGTAAACACAATGTGAAATATATGGGAATTGAGGTAATCCTGACAAACACAATGTATTCGGGAAGTGGGTTAATACTCAAAAACACAATTGGAAATGTATAGTAATTGGGTACATTTAGGTAATACAGACAAACACAGTGATAAATATTAGTGTATCTGGCTAATGCAGACAAACAGTGGCAAATTTCAGTAACGAGATAAACATCTTTTATCATCAGCATTATAAGATATGTCATCAATAAAGAGATAGACAAGTGCAGATAAACATGCACATATATGAACATCTTGTATTATAAATGTATAAATGTACCTGATTATATATACATATACATGTGTGTGTACATATTCAAAATTCATTAATTTACCCTCAGTTATACCTCTAGTTATGCTTACAAGAAAATATTCAATCTGATTGGTTCGTGTCCCGGCTCCTGTGCTGTGATTGGCCAGCAGAATCAGTCCGGAGGCGGACCTTATCGTAGAAGCAAAGCGAGGAAAAACAAGGCACGAGTTTCCTGTTCATCGCGTATCTACTGTATTTATATACAGTGTATTGTGTTGTATTGTGTATACAAACAATAATCCTATATGCATTTTCTCTCTCTTACACACACACTACACAAATGAACCCCAACATGCTAGCTGGCATTGAGATACAGTTAGTACTACAGACTAGCACGCTAACAAGAGAAGCGTTAGGTTAATGATTGATTAGTTTGGCTGCTTGTGTTTTTCAGGCAGGTCACATAAAGACTCAGTAGCACTGGAGGAAAAATGACCTCGCTGAGATTCTGCGCGAATATCTCCTGGTTGTTCACCGAAATCCCCGAGCTGAGCGAGAGACTGCGGGCAGCTGCGTGTGCAGGGTTCCAGGCTGTGGAGGCGGCTTGGCTGTACAACTCTGACCTCAGAGAGCTGCAGAAAGTCCGAGAGGAAACAGGACTGCAGGTGGCTCTTATAAACACTCCCCCGGGTAAGAGCACACAAACATAGCCGAGTCGAGCTCACTGAACTATACACAACTGCAGAACACTTTCTTGTTCATACACTGTGCTTATTTACCTGACAAAGAAAATTCTGCTTATTCCACATACATCTTTTTTGTTTGGTTTTGCCACCAATTTACACCATTACCGTCTGTTTTGAAAAGAAGGTGCTTCCTGCTCAAGTTTTCCACTGGTTAAAAAGTGACCAGATGGTGTGATGTTCAGATATCATTTTGAAGAAACTGATTCATTTATTTTGTGGCATCTGTGGTCACTTTACTCAACCGAGCATTTGATGTTTAATTCTTTAATGTGTGGCAGGTTGGTGGTGCTGTTGTTATTTCTGTAATTGTTATTCTAACAATCAATCAATCAATATCTGCCAGACATGTCAACACCATGGCACCATTTCCTCATTCTTTCTCACCTGGGACAGTTTATGTTTAAGAATCTTTAAACGTTTATGTTTTTAGAACTCTTAATCCCAGCTCAGGGACCACCGTGCTGCCGATATGTATATGTAAGTTTCATCGGCTCTGTCCAAATCACCTTGATTGAGTCTATGTTTGTGCTACACGGTGAAATATTTCAAAGTGTTCAGAACTATTAAAAAGGTACTATATATGTGTCAGTGGCTACGCAAAAAGTAAGTCATTACTTTATTGAACAGCAAAATGTGTTTATATCTTCAGAACACATTTATTCATTCGTTCAACTTCTAACGCTTTTATCCGTTCTTCCCTCGGGTCACGGGAGGCGTCTTGGGGCATCAAGGCAGGATCCACCCTGTATGGGGTGCCACACACACTCACATTCACACGCTAGGGACAATTTTCCAAGTTCCAATCAACCTTGTCTATTCAGTTACAATTTTATTTGTATAGCGCTTTTTACAATTCTCATTGACTCAAAGCAGCTTTACATAATATACTTAATTATAATGTGTTAGAATGAAAATCAGTTTGTCCCTGATTGTTACTTGTTGAGCATGCTGAGGCGACGGTGGCAATGGAAAAACTCCCTGAGGAGGTAACAGGAAGAAACCTTGAGAGGAACCAGACTCAACAGAGTACACATCCTCATTTGGGTGATTTGTTTTCTGTTTGTGATTTGTGAATATGTTTAGTGTGGAGTCTATCCGTGGAATGCAGAAGTGTCCCCAGTTTCCGAATTGTATAAGGGCGTGGAGGCGTCATCAACTGGGGGCAGGTCATCATGGGGGTCAGACAGGTCCAGTGTGTAGAGGGGGTCTGGATCACTCGCAGCTCAGCAGTGGGACATGTAACTCAATGGAGAGAGAGAAAGAAGAAAGAGAGAAAGAAAGAAAAGAAAGGACTCTAGAATTGTCTTGATCATTGATGTATAATGTCTTGTATAATCGGATTGAAATTCTACACTGTGCTTGTTATATGTATAGTTTAAATGTATAGTGTTAATCTAATGTGTTATCTGTATATTTATATGTATAGTTAGTTTAAATTTGAATACACATGCAGGACTAATAATCTCGTCCCTGTGGTTTGAAACCATTTATAGATCAAACATAATTAACAAGCATGCAATGTCCACAATTTTTTGTATATAATCACTGACATCTTCACAATATTATACTTAGGAGAAATATAACCAGCATATGTGGTTGTTGTGTTTGAACATTGTTTATAAATAGGCCAGCAGCTTTGGTGTGTTTGTCTTGGCTGACAGGCACAGAGAGCGGGGACTTTCATCCTAACTCTTTTTGTGCAAGTGTGTCCAGCTTCAGGCCCTGAGACCTACTTCTCTGCTCAATTTATAAACCTTTTGTGTTCTTACAGGGTTTCAAATCACCGTGGAGAAGGTCTATTAGAGCAGGGAAATCTTGAACCATTGTCGTTTTTGAAATGCTCCATCCTGAAACAGAGATTATCTGAGCACCCTGTGAAAGCGACAGGGCCTTGATTAAATTAGATTTGTTGGATTGTTTTGGACTACATCTTTTCATAAGATCTTAATGAATAGGAGTGTTTAATGAATGGTAGGTGTTTAGCGGTACACTAAATTCACAGTTCGGTACGTTTTAAAGTCAGTTCAATTTCGGAGAAAGAAATGCAAAGCATAAAATTGCTTGCCATTTTATACCACAATGGCTCTTCACAGACAAGCTAAATAATCTGAATCCAGTTTGTGTCATTCTGGGACATAAACTCTCTCTCTGTGTCCCTACATCCTATTCTTTCCTTTACATAAGATAATGTTATATCAGTTATATCTAGTATATTGTGTTGATATATAAGATGAATACATGAATATTCTAAAATAATAATAATTAAAAAAAACTTATGTAGATTGAGGACTGACCCTGCTGAGACTTCAGTTCTTCACAATTTTCTGAACTGTAAAAAGCGCTATAACACACAAAGCACATTCTGTTGTATAAGATCAGAAACGCTATTAAATGATTGAAGCAGTAGAAAAACGCTTTCTGTATCACGGAGGCAGATTAATTACATGCATGGTTTAATTTGAACTTATAGTTGCATCAAAAATCAGACTCAACAGTAATTAAGTGTGTGTGTGTGTGTGTGTGTGTGTGTGTGTGTGTGTGTGTGTGTGTGTGTGTCTTTTTAAGGTGATGTGAAGAATGGTGATCTGGGCCTGGCTGCTGTGCCGGGAAAAGAGCAGGATTTCAGACAGGGTTTGGCTCAGGCTGTACTATATGCTAAAGCACTGGACTGCAAGAGGTATAGTTATCTTGTTAGTAACATGTTTTGTTCATGTTTTTGTTCATCATCAGATGCTGATTTAACTTACACAGACGAATATATGGAACCTGATGTTATCATCTGTTTACCAAATAAAAGCAAATGATACATTCATTGGAATCAAACGTACACACATTAATAACATCATTAGACACATAAGAATTGATATTCTTTATTGTATTAACATCTTTAAATAAGTTATGTATATGCTTATGTAATTTGAGTCAAATGTCATGTAGTGTTATATTACATTATTATCTATCTATCATTTTATTCCTTAGTCATAATTACATTTTTTAAAAGTTCAAAGCATTTTTTAAAACATTTTTGCTTACAATTTTTCTTTCCACAAAACAAGTAGTTCAGAAGTTTAGGAGAAGCAGTGAGAAAAAAAAGCCTCTGAGTGATGTTCCCTCACCAAACTGTTTGAGATGATGCTTTGTGTTCAAGAAAAACTTTTAGGAATTAACATATAAAATAGTTTTTACACTTTTCCTGCTCACTGCATAATTGCGTTGCATACACATTTTCATAATGTTTTTACTCTTTTTGCAAAAACTTCACTTCCTTAGCAAGTATTTTAATCCACATTTGCATTAGAGATAAAACTCCACATCACACCATCCTTCTTTCATCCCAAGGACAGCCTTAAAGATACTATTTGGATGCCAGCTACATCTGAATTCTCTGGAGAGCATTATATAAAATCATAATCAACATAAGTGATTAATAACTAAACTTATTAGTTATAAAAGTTGTCTCCTAAGACATATGAAAAAAATATGCATATGTTTATTATTGGCCTTATTGATATCTCACTGCTCTTGTGGCAGGGAAAGGTGAAACTTGTGAACGTCTTTTTCTGCAGGATCCATGTGATGGCAGGCCGGGTACCTACAGGGGCAAAGCTGTCTGAGGTTGCTGTGGAAATGGAAACAACCTTTGTGAAAAACCTGAAATATGCTGCTGATATTCTGTCAAATGTAAATCAACTATACACTTCCAGTGTGGTTTGTGTGTGTGTGTGTATTTTTATATATATATACACACATTCGCTGTAACGGCACTAATTTTATTCACGAATTGTGCATTACTGTGTGAGTGATCTGCTCTTTCCCTCTGCGTTGTGTTGGCAATTACACAAGACACTGAGCACTTTACATACCGAACAATACCGGAACAGAATTCTTAAAGGAGCCATATACCATATTTAACAATGAAAACATCCATCAAATCATAGAAATTCATTCATTAACAAGAAATGAACGTTAAAATCATATTTTTCATAGTGAAATAATATCAAGTATTTAACAATTTTATTAAAGGGAGAGATTTTGAGTTACATTTATATATTTATAACATCTATCACAATTAGAGAATTAAAAACAAAAATATTAAGTGATGGGACATTAAGAACAGAAATGTGTGTGATTAATCACAAGTTAACTCATGGCAATAGATAAATCGTGATTCAATATTTGAATCTATTAACAGACCTAATGTGTGTGTGCGTGTGTGTGCAAAAAACAGCTGTAGATATCCATTTCCTATTACACACAATTTTCCACATTTATATTAAAATATGAATCAAGAAAAAGTTCAACATTTTTTACAGTGTTTGTATTATTTATGAGTATATTTGTATAATTGAAACAAAACTACACAGTATGTTTGAATTACAGGAGGGCATTATGGGATTGATTGAGCCAATCAACACAAGAATAACAGACCCTCAGTACTTTCTGGACTCTCCACATCAGGGTAATTTCTTCTTCCCTCTCTGAAAATGTCCATCGCATTCAAAATGTTGTGCATGAAACATTGCGCTTACATGGTAAACACAACCTTAGGATGAAGACACTTTAACTGTAATTGATGTTTATAAAATTATTAACTGCTGTTCACCCCACGGGTGTTTGTTCCTCCTTATAGCGGCTGCTATCCTTCTGAAAGTTGACCATCCAAACATCAAACTGCAGATGGTGAGTGCCTCAAAACATTTCATTTACAACTCTCTTATATTAATACAGGGAGTGTGCGCAAAAGCTAATATAGACTACCAGTATTTTAATGCACAGCTATAACACTGTGCTTTGTGTTACACTTATTCTGCTCATGTATTCTAAATAATGCAACAAATCAGTATGAAAGTCTACCAGAATAGCAGTAAACTATATTCTTCACATTACGCCACGCTGCTACAGATGACAGCACGACAAGAACAACAAAATCAGTATTTCCAGATGAGGCACATTTTTTTTATTCTAGAAATGGGAAAGTGTTATTCAGTTGCTTTAATAACTTAATGAGGAATTACAAATAGGTTTCGAAAAAAAGTATGCTCCAGAACCACAACAGATAGGAAGCAGTGTTGGATAGACCCAACAATCACCCGTACTATTCCAACTGTAAAGTAAAGACATGACTGCATTACTGATAGTGATGAAGTGATTCGAGTGCACAGAGCTGCTTTATTAATCATGATGCTGCACAGACTTGGATTGCACCTTGAATGTGTTGCATTTTTTCAGAGCGCACTTTTTTTCCCCCTTTCTTTCCACAAAAGCACCTGTCAACCTCAAGGCCCTGTGTGTCAATTCATACAGTCAGTGTGACCTTGAAAACACTAATATTGAATTGGCCCGCAGTAACTGCGTTTTTTTTAACCTTTTTTTAACACTTTCTACAATTCATTTCAGAGCTCTAGGGTAGCAACCATTTAGTACAGTGGTGCTAATCTTTATGATAGATAATACTAAAAATGGCTCTTCAAGGTACCACAGAATGCATATGTGGCACAGGCAGAATGTGTTGACTATGGCAACGTGCTAAAGAAGACAATTTTAGCCTTGGCTTATACAACTAATTTATGGTAGTGTGTATATATATATATATATATATATATATATATATATATATATATATATATATATATATATATATATATATATAAAGGTTGTAGAAATTGCTCTGCCAGGAAAGGCTATGTCATGTGTACTAAGGTTAAAATGGATGGTAGTGGTGTGCTCATAACTGTTTTCTGAAGGTAAACAATCCTACGTTCCATAGGTGAATAAATCAGATCCAGTGACTCTGTTGTGCCGCCTGAAGCACAAATCTGGGCAGCAGAGGAAATGGCTATAATGCTTCTCAGTTCACTCTGAATTGTCAGCTTTTACTCTGAAGAGACATTAGAGTGAGGTGGATACAATTCGATGTGATTAAAGACAGTGGAGATAAAACACCAGTTGAGAAGCATGAGATTTCCCCTAAATCACTGAACTCTCTTGAGCTTTCTGTGCGCTCTTGACATTAGCCATCATTTTTTCTTCCTTCCTGCAGGACATTTTCCACTGGCAGATAATGGACGGGAACCTGACGCAGAACATCCGGAGATACATCCCTTTAATAGGCAAGGAATTCATACGTTCATCATCTAGGTTTTAACTTCCCAGAGGAGATCTGAGGTTTTTTTTTTTTTTGGAAGCAAAGCAAAATCTATTTAGTTGTAAGTGGAAGGTGGACTATTAAAGAAGCGGGATGCATCCTTGTGTGACTTATGATCACTCCTGACCATGCCTTTGAAGCAACCAAAAAAAAAAAAAACACACCAACACCTGAATGAGTCACAGACCCTTTCGGTGATTGGTCAGTAGTGATGATGTAAGCAGGGAAGCATTTGGAGCTTCAATGGAAAGAGCAAAGATCCTAAGATGTAAGCGGATGTAAGCATTCATCAGGTTATATATAATCACTGATGAAACATTAACACAGCTCACCTTAATTCCATTAAAACATGGTGTTTAATGAGGCAACGAAATGGAGGTTTTTGCCCTACCACAGTATATAATAATCTTACATTTAAGGTATTTGGCAGGCTCCCTTATCCAGGGCGACTTACATATGAGCAGATGAGAGGTTAAGAACCTTGCTCAAGGGCTCACCAGCTTGGTGGTTCTGGAACCTGCTGGTCCAGAGCCTCATGCATTAACCACTGAGCCCTGGGTGTCTTTGTAATATAAAACCATTTTGCTAAATCCTAGAGTGTGCAAAAAAAAAAAGAAAACAAAAAAGAATATGACAATCCTAAAAGTTGTTAGCAAATATGACAGCTTAGTGCTAACAGTATAAATGATAATTGCAGCAATAATAGCATGTCATTTTTCAAAAAAATCTTAGTGTAATCTGACAGCTATTTTTTTTATTAGATGTACACTAATCATTATTAAGAAATCTGTTCATCACAATAACAATGACCCAATTCTGTCTAGACTGTACTACTGTCACCTCTGAATATTTTACTGAATATTACTGATAGACCCATTTTTATAATAATATTAATAATAATAATAATAATAATGATGATAACGATAGTAATAACCTTTATTTTATATAGCGCATTAAGAAGGTAACATCTCAAAGCAAATTCCAAGCATAGAATAAAATAAAAAGTTGTAATAAGAAAAATAAGGGATAAAAACAACAAGTAAATAAACATCACAGAATGCATCACAAAATAAAAAGATAACACCAAGGCTCTCCTGGAAAGGTGATTTTTATGAGTAGATTTAAGAACGCAGCCTGTGTAATCTCAGCGGGAAGAGAATTCCACCGTTTCCGTGCATTTTCGTATCATCCATGATTTGACAGACACAAATTAACATGTGATTAATTTACTATTAGCAATTTTAAAAATGGAGATTGTACATATAATCATACAAAACAGAAAAAGAGGTCCTGTTACAGATTCTCTGTGCAGTGGTGGTACAATGGATCACAAAATTCACGGTGTTTTGTGGGGACCGGATCATCGGGTTTTGATTCGGGGACCGGATCATTTTTTTAAAATCCTTTAAAAACAAGGTGGGGAGACAAATATAATGTGCTTCCCGTTTATTTTAAGAAAAGTTACACCAACGAAATGCTTCCATACATGCGATACAAATGTTGCATGAGGCTTTTCAAGTTGTTGTTCTCCTCCGCTAGCCGTTGTTGTTGACTGATTAACATGTCACGTTTTCTTGAACACATGACTGCTCTGTGTAGTTATAAAATTACTTAAAATATCAGCAGGAAAAAAACAGCTTTCATTCTACATTTTTATAAAAAAGATTATTGTAAGAATAATTACTCAGCAAGTAAATGAACAATTAATGTTTCATGTACAGTACGTAATGGTTCATGTACATGCTCACATGCTGTGTAATATAAATGAATCCTGCTTTTGTTACATACTAGTCTATACTGAGTCTTTTCCTCTTTACCTTAAGATATACATTTGTATGTAAGGATCAGATATCCTGTTATGCAGTGATGAAAAGCAATTAGCACAGTTCTGAAAAACACAAAAAGTGTGTACATCAATGTAACTGTAATGACAGCATTAAATAATCATTATGAAAGAAGCGCGTGTGAAAAGTTGGAACTTGTGTTTGCGTCATAATTCGCCTTTAAAGGTCAACCTGCACTTTTTAAATGAACTATAACTGCAGTCATGTCCTTTTCCATCCTATTAACACTGCATATGTCACAGTAATGCTGTCCTTCACTGTGTATTAAAATGTCCTTCTTTAAGTTCAATAATGAAGTGTTGGTTGAAAACCATTTCAGGATATATATATATATATATATATATATATATATATATATATATATATATATATATATATATATAAATGATCATTTCATATATTTATATTACTGCATTTAATGTATACTTTGAATGAAATGCACTTAGAACAGAAGTTGAAAGTGCTATGGCTCTGTGCCATACATACATACATACATACAAGAATCAGTCTCATTAAGTAATTAAATTGCTATTTCTATAATTGTAATTTTAAGTTTATTGCTATAGAAGCTGCTGTATTTGTGTCATGCAGGTCACATCCAGATAGCGCAGGTTCCGAATCGCAATGAACCTGATAGTCCTGGGGAGATCAACTTCCCTTACATCTTTAGGCTACTGGAGGAACTGGGCTACCAGGGATATGTGGGTTGTGAATATAAACCTCTTGGTGAGTTCACAGTGAACAAATGCAGTGGATCTGAGTACAAAAAAAGACTTTTCTTTTTCCTTTGGCTTCATGTTAAATAATAATAAGTAATTCAATGCCTCAGGTAAGCCTTCTAGATCAAGTTAAGACACCAAACACCTGCAGTACACTGGTATATTTAGGATTCTATCATTTTTAAAAGTGTATGTTGCTGGTATAAAGAGGTTATATGCACTGTAATCCACTGTTAAGCATGTAGAGTTTCAGCTCAGTCACATTTGCAGATTTTTCCCCCATTATTTCAATGGATCTTCAAGTAATCAGTCATCAATACTGAAATTACTCATAATAATATTATAATAGAATAATTTTTAGAACAGGAAATGAAGAACTACCGTAAATTCTGGACTATAAAGCGCACCTGCATATAAGCCGCATCCGCTCTATTTAAAAAAAAACCCCAAAAAAATAATAAATAAGCCGCACCTGCATACAAGCCGCATCCGCTTTTGAATTGTAAATGTACATGTATGTACCTAAATAGATCCTTTAATAACCTGTATTTTAACACGGTGTAACGGTGGACGCTGCACAGAGACACGGAGATCCGGAATTCATACAAAACAGGATTTATTAGAATAAAGTCGAGCGTCCATGTCCGCGACACTAGGTATGTGCTACGAGCCCGGACGGGGATTGTAGGGTGAACCGGGCTTATATCGGGAGAGGGGGGGGAAAATCAAGAAAAGCTGAGGCTGTATTGTGTGTGTGTGTGTGTGTGTGTGTGTGTGTGTGTGTGTGTGTGTGTGTGTGTGTGTGTGTGTGTGTGTGTGTGTGTGTGTGTGTGTGTGTGGTGTGTGTGTGGAAAAGAGCAGGGAGGAGAGAGAGAGAGAGAGCACCGAGCAGCAACTTTGCTGATTAAAACGGGACAGAACCAAGAGAAAATAAGCGCTATTTACAGTATTTATCTTCATTTCTCCTGTGTGTGAAATCACGTCACCTTAACCTTGTAAAGATAGAGTTTGTCCTCCTTCTATCCGCTTCTACCCACTTATATCTGCTAAAGAGGAACTAGCGCATTCTTCTTCTTTGCATTTATTTTGTGTTAGTTTTGATTCTAATTCCGGTTAGAGCCCCTAGCGGTCGGGAAAAAATCTGCAGAATAGCCGCACCTTATTATTAGCCGCATGGTTCAAAACCTAGGAAAAAAGTAGCGGCTTATAGTCCAGAATTTACGGTAATATCTTTTAAAATCAAAGTACACAGAGATGTGTGTAATGCAAAGTCTATCCCTTTATATGTTTATATGTAATAAAACCTGTTAAGAACAGAGGCATTAATATGATATCAGTGACTGGATGCTTTTTAATGCACCAAGAAGAAAAATAATTGTTGTTTAAATGTGATTTTTTTTAAACATGAAACATGAAAGATGGTTCTCGTTTCTTTACAGGATCCAGTGAAGAAGGACTGGGCTGGGTGAAGAAATACTGGGATAGTAAACACTGAAAGTCACATGTCAAAATACTAATTCTGGACAGATCTTTAATAGCCATTAATAAAATCTGGTCATTTCCAAACAATGTGTCATGTGGAATTTGCAAAATGTAGTGCAGTGACTGCATTTACTGTATTCAGATTGGCTGTGTGTAATAAAATGTGCTTTAGGATACAGCCCCAGTGATGTAATGATGGTGAAACTAGCTGTAGACGAAACTTATGGATGACTTAATTTGCTTTAATAAAGTTGTCGCTGTGTAATGTGGAACTGTTTTACCAAAACACATTAGCTGTTGGACACGCTGACGCTACAGCAACCACTCTACTAAATTAGAACTGGAGTTAGTGAGTGTGATGTAGTCCACCATAGAGAACAGAGAAAGTGGTTTGGGACCAGTCCCAGGTTTCAGTGTTATTAGAATATAATGGAGCTGTTTGTGTTCGCTACCTGCTGTCAGCAACATTTAATCTAAGAGGAAATCTCTTACTCGCACATTTGAGGAGAATTAGCACGTCTCGCATGCTTAGCAGAAACTAAGGACAGAAAATTTAGGCGCATTTTCCGAAATTGGGACAGTAATTACGCATAGATTTACTGATATGACTGTTTGGATGAACGCTTTTGTCAGGAACCATAAGAGTTCTTCTTTGAGGGCCGCATGACGATAAGCACACGAACAGTAATTTGGGGAAATTACTACAGTATGATGTACATGTAAACTGGTAAGTACCTCACATAAGCATATGTTTGTGTAGCGTCTTTGTTTTCTCTCACTTGTAAAGCGTTTGCCAGAATGCAGCTGCCGGCCTTTCATTGGCATGTGATGGAGCTCTGACACACCCGTAACAGAAGCGTTACTCCTAAACAAACAATCTGTCTCGTGACTAGTCATAAACTTTTTTTGGTCACATTTGCTGTTACAATAAGCTTGTTTATTTTTTATATATTGTTATCCCAAAATTTCGTGACGCGTCATATGGAACATAACTACAGTGGAACCTCAGCTTACGAGTTTGATTCGTTCTGGGACGTAGCTCGTTAGCCGAAACGCTTGTATGCTGAAACGCGTTTCCCCATAAGGAATAATGTCAAATCGGATAAT
Organism: Kryptopterus vitreolus; assembly: GCA_030449085.1. NCBI lineage: Eukaryota > Metazoa > Chordata > Actinopteri > Siluriformes > Siluridae > Kryptopterus > Kryptopterus vitreolus. The sequence goes on from JACRUU010000016.1 coordinate 9,549,260, forward strand.
CCGTTCCAGGCGAGCGAAAACATTGGTGTTAAAATTATAATACAATTCATATGCGCTAATATTATTTAATAATAGCATTTCATATTTCATAATTGTGTCTTCATATCTAAAAGAGGAAAACATTCTTTATTGGGTACTTTACCTTTGAGAAGAGAAGATAATGGCTGTGCCAGCGGGTGGAGGCTGAAGCCGGGCGGAGTGAGCGGTAGGAAACACCTGCGCCTGATGAGAGTAATCAATGCGCTCGGAGAGACAAAGAAAAAGACGCGAGTTATCAGCTCCGGGGAGAGACACTGAGTGGAGCGGAAGGTCGCTGAAAGGGCACCGGAGCGGACGTGAGAGAAGCGCGTTGATCTGCGTGAGAGTCGGACGGACGGCGGAGAGTGTGGATGTGAGTACAATTAAAAGTAAATAAACATTGTTCTGCGCGGTGACCTGTTGTTTGTCTCTCTTCTTCAAGCGCGGAGCAGAAAATGCGTTACAATGGCGTTACTTAAAGTTAATTATTTCCGCACTAAATAATAACACAGAACTGTAATAATGTAATATACAAGATGCACTACGATAGTTTGTAAAGTACAGTGTATGCGAATGAATATTAACGAAACAGACAGTGTTAGAGACAACACTAAGACAATGATTTCACTATGAACTCAACAGGATTTGAGGGGTTATAACTGACTGTGTGACTGAGTGGCACGGCGTTGGTGGGCGTCTCGCGAGTACTTGCCTGTCCTTGTAAACTTAAAAAAAAAAGTATTGTGTGTGTTTGTGTGTGTGTATGTATATATATATATATATATATAATATATATATATATAATATATATAATATATATATATATATATATATATATATAAACTGAATTATTCATATATTTGTACACTCGTAAACCGAGGTTCTGTTGTGTACGCGAATGTAACAAAATGCCGTGAATTCGCAGTTCGTTAGGTATTATATTATATATTTTATATATTATATATATATATATATATATAATAACATTAATGTATTATTCATATTTAATAATAAACTATTTAAGTGCAGTAATTTATATATTGTATGAACATAATGAAAGGACCATCCCATGCATAGCCACAGTAATCTCAGCCAATCAGCAAGCGGCAGTTTTGTATATAGCCAATAGGAACACGCTCGCCGTCTGTATCGCTGTAGCGCAGTGAAAGCATCGTCTCCGTTTGCTGACTTTATGCGTTTTACAAAAACGTAATGTAAACATAATTTTGTTAAACGAAGGTGGAGGGAGAGAGAGAGAGAGAGAGAGAGAGAGAGAGAGAGAGGGGGGGGGGTACATCACCCACAGGATCGTCATGGTGGATTATTTAAAAACGCTGTGCACATTATTAAACACACCCTTGTTATTTCACATCTTTTTATGCACAGTGTGTATAAATCATTCTCAGGACTATTCAACAAAGTGCTGTTGATTTGAAGCTCCTGCTTTCACAGACTGCCTGCACATTCTTGAAATAAGGTTTAGTAATTTGAAGGTCGTCATATTCCATCAATATGTTGTCTTGCAATTAAGTCTAGAGGTCGACCAGGATGGGTTTTCTCACTCTGGCTGATGCCGATATTTACAAATCACGAAGCTGTGGGCGTATACTGTTGTTTTTTTCTTTTCTGTTTTATATTTTATCTAAATCTATTCATTTTGCCCTGGGTTTATTTAACCTTTATAGCTGACTTGATTTGTCATGTTTTTAACCCTTTGTTCACATCTTGCGTATTAAAAAGAATGAAAAAAATGAAGATTATATAAAGTCTGCAACTCTGTGCACTCTTAAGAACAGAAACCGCAGTTTAGGTATCAATTTCGATTTTATTGTTACATTGCATACTTACAAATGATTTAGTATGTACATTATGTACAATTCATATCACTCTGATTACAATATTGCCTAAATGCACACAATGAGTCCGTGTCCTTCATCTAAAAATCAAAAGAAGGCATGAACATTGTCTTATCCACCAGACAATGTTAATCAGAAGCACTCACATTTGGCTAGCACACTCGCACGAACACACACGCACACAAACTACACGACGCTCATCGAGTCCTAAGATATATGCTGTGTGTGTGTGTGTGTGCGTTAGTAGACATCTCCCTGCTGCTTTGTCTGTAAACAGAGTCACAGACTCATCATCACACAACAATAACAGAATTAGCCACAACCAAAATTAGGTTTTTAAAGATCCTTCTCAGGAAAACTAGGCACTTCTAGGTTGACAGTAATGGCAGTAGGGGGATTTTTTTGTGCATTCTGATGGAAGAAATGTTGATTATATAGCAATGCTAACAGTAGTTGTAAAGTAACGTGTAACACGCCTCTATATTTACTTGTATAGCAGTTATTAATGAGCACATGTGTCCTATACACACATTAAATGGCAATATGAAGTCAGTTGGTCGCCAGCTGTCCAGCTTCCTCTGATGCTCACTTTTTATTTATTTATTTTCAGGGACTGGTTTAACTTCAACTATCAACCATTAAAATCTAAAGAAGAAAAAGCAAAAAGGGTCTAAACATACATACCATGATTCTAACTTTGGCAAACCATCATGATGCCACTGGATTTTTCTACTTGCCAAAAAAAAGGCCTGAAGCCTAAATGCAATAAACACATCACAATTGAAAAATGACTGAGTGAGTCGTTCAGTGTGAGGTAGATCTCCTCTCTGTTTCAGCACCCCATCAAAGCTCAGCCTTCACCCAACATTTTCAGCACACTGGACTGATGCACCCAGTGGTTAGCATCTATAGACCCATACTCCCAGCAGTTCATCTGCGTCTTTTTTTTCTTTGTTTGTTTGTTTTCAGTAGTTTTGTACAGAAAAATGCTTGTGTGTGTATGTATGTGTATATATTACACACACACACAGACTTGTGCATACATCCATGATAAAGGTTCACAGTGACTTTTCCTTCTTAGTGTTCCCACTTCGCGCCAGGTGTCCTACAGCAGCCCCGTCCACAGGTTGTAGCAGGCGGTGTTGATCACAGACTCGAGATGGTGGTACATGGAGACAAGCTGCGGAGGAGGACTGCTGCTCGGCTGGGCCTGGGACGGCAACGGCTCCCTAAACACCACCTTCAAGCTCTGCAGGGAGCAAGAAAATGCAGAACGGGAATGTGATTTCGTACTGCTGTGTGACTTTTCCTTACAAACTCAAAAAGCACATCTACACATTCTACATGTACGACTCACTGTTTTTCCTGCCTGGGAATCCAGGAAAACCAGCACGAAGCAGTCGGTGACCTTCTGGTTAAGGACGGCCTGGACATAAACAGCAACATTCAAACCAGTTAAAGACTTTTGCTGGCATGATTTAGAAAAATGTAGAAAATTTCCCTTTTCTTTTGTTTGTCTGGGAAATATGAGAGGGAAAATAAAATCCCAGCAATACCAAAAGCCCTTTCTTTAGATCTGAAGTCTCGCGTTTGGAGATTTATGCCGAAACGTCTGGAGACGCCGACAATTATTCCATGTTGAATTCACTTAATCCCTTCTGAGACTTTAATTTAACGTTTTAAAAGCACACAATTGTCACTGCGAACCACAAAGGTCTTGAAATGTGAAATAGATGAGCCTCGTTCTCGCCGAAAGTAAGTGGAACAAGCGCCGTTTAATTTAGCAAACTTCAAGGTGACTCGAGGCTTCTTGCTGATGAATGATTTCATGCTAATTTGTTGAATAAATTTAAAATAATAAGAAAAAAATCTGACAAAAAGAAAATCCCAGGATATAATTAAAACACAAAAGGTAATCAGGGTACATAATTTAGGAATGTAATTGAAGAGAAGTGGGTACGATGGAGCTTCCGATGCCTAAAAAAAAAAAAGCTATTTGATAAGTAAACCGTGTTTTCTGAGGAGCACAGACACCACGTTTGTGCCAAATGACACGGAGAGTCGGAGTCTAGGGGAAAATGCATGTATGCAATATTTAATTATAATTATCTTCAAAAAGAAATTATTTTGCTATTTCATTCTCCTTTTGATAATCTCATTAAGCCATGCCCTACCTATAATAATAATTCTATATTAATTAGTCATTAAAATGTATCGTGTAACTGCTGAACTCTTACCAGGTACTGAATGCCACAGTCATCCACAAAGTGCCTGCAGCTCTGAGGGAAACGTGAGAGCAACACCTTGATCAGACTCTGGTACCAGGCAGGATTCATCGTCAGAAAGCATTCCTGTCAATAAACAAGCACTCGCATCAGAGAGCTTAGCAATATTAGATGCATGGAAGTGGATGAACAGATCTTATATTTACAGTGTTTGGCAGAAGCCCTTATCCAGAGCGACTTACAACTGAGGGCTGTAAGGACTTTGCTTAAGGGCCCACTAGTGGGTGGCTTGGTGGTTATGGGGTTTGAACCTGCGATATTCCGGTCCACAGGCCAATACCTTAACCCAGGGTTGTCCAATCTTTTCCACAAAGGGCCAGTGTGGGTGCAGGTTTTCATTCCAACCAAACCAAGTCACACTAAAATTTACCTGCTTCAATCTAATGTTTTCATTTTCAATACCTATCAGGTGTGACCCTTAATTGATTGGATTAAGACTTGAGACTTAAGTAATACTAATACAGGAGTGTCCAATCATTTCCACAAAGGGCCAGTGGGGGTGCAGATTTTCAATCCAATCAATTAAGGGTCACACCTGATAGGTATTGAAAATGAAAATCATTAGATTGAATCAGGTCAATTTTAGGGTGGACTTGGTTTGGTTGGAATGAAAACCTGCACCCACACTGGCCCTTTGTGGAAAAGATTGGACAACCCTGCCTTAACCAGTGAGATACCACCTCCGTTATATACTTTTACATAGGGTTGGGTATCATTTTAATTTTATCGATTCCGATGCCCAGTTTTCATTCCAAAAGGTCATGTTGGTCGTGACACCTTGTTTCTTATAATAATTACATCTAGCTTTGTCTTCAGATTTGTCAAATGCTAGCCACACAGCGTTTCCCACGATCCTGTTAGTGACGGGGTAAATAAAGGATCCAAGGCGAGGTGCAAAAACAAAAGGGCTTTAATAAGAATAATAATCCGACTCAACTAGAAGGTGAATAATGTCCCAGAGGCAGAAGAAGCAGCTGAGAATCATCCTGTGCCACGAAGCCCTTAAATACCCAGCAGTGCAGGAAACGCGGCAAAATGGCCACTAAATTGGAAGTGCGCGTCCAAAAACCGTAGGTTCATGCATAGGACCGTAGGATCTTTACAGGTCCTTCTTGTAAACTGATGTTTACAGTCCCTGACAAAAGTCTTGTCGCTTATCTATTTTGTAGAAACACCTGCTATTAACCTTGCTATTATTGACTTTTAATTAACCAATGGTGTTAATTGGTGTTAGAAATAGCTCGTATGAACAGCTAAAACCCTCCCAAATGATGTTTAATGCACTGAAATAAATTAGTTTCACTGAAAAAAGATTTATCATTTAATCAAAACAGAAAGGTCAAATTTTGGCAAGACAAAAGTTTTGTCGCCTATACAGAAATTGAACAAATTTACTGCAAATACAAAAATATGTCAGCAAATTAAGTAGTGGTGCTGTGAGATCCAAATTTAATATCTTGTATGACTTCCATGAGCTTGAAGGACTGCATCCATGCGGTTTGGCAAGGATTCATACAACTTATTGATGAAGTCATCAGGAATAGCAAAGAAAGCAGTCTTGCAAGCCTCCCAGAGTTCATCAATATTTTTTGGTTTAGTCTTCCATGCTTCCTCTTTCATCCTACCCCACATATGCTCAATGATGTTCAAGTCTGGTGACTGGGCTGGCCAATCCTGGAGCATCTTGATCTTCTTCGCCCTGAGGAACTTTGATGTGGAGATGGAAGTATGCGATGGAGCACCATCCTGCTGCAGAATTTGGCCTCTTTTATGGTTGGGAATATAAGAGGTAGCTAAGATTTCTTGGTATTTTAGACTATTGATGTTGCCTTCCACCCTGCAGATCTCTCGTACACCCCCATACTGGATGTAACCCCAGACCATGATTTTTCCGCCACCAAACTTCACTGTTTTCTGGGTGAATCTCGGATCCATGCGGGCTCCAGTAGGTCTCCTGCAATATTTGCGGCGACTGTGGTGTAATTCAACAGAAGATTCATCTGAAAAATCCACCTTCTGCCACTTTCCAGCGTCCATCCTTTTAGCAGGCTGTGGGCCTTGGCAAATGCCACACGGTTTTTCAATCGTCTTTTGTTTAGTGCTGGCTTCTGGGCACTGATTCGACCATGGAGGCCATTTCGAGATAGAATCCGACAAACTGTTCTGGTTGACACGGGGACTTCAGGTGACCAGGTCTCGTGGAGCTCTGCTGCAGTGGAAAATGGACTGGCCTTGGATTTTCGAGCCAACAAACGGTCCTCTCGAGCAGTTGTCTTGCGGGGTCTGACTGACCTGGGCTTGTCAAAAACGTCTCCAGTCTCTTCAAATCTTTTTTTTATCCTCTGTACTTGACGCTGAGACACATTGAAGGTGTCTGCCACATCAGCAGTGGATCTGGTCTTCAGCCTCTTGATAATCAACACTTTAGTCTCAGGGTGAATCTTAGGCATGTTTGCAGAGGTCTAGTTGCAGTTGAGGTGAAGGTCTAGTGTACTGGGGTTCTTTTTATACACACCTGAGACCTAATTAATCCATTATTAGTCACAGGTGAAGCTCATATGACAAGGCGACAACACTTATGTCTTTGCAAAAATGGACTCAATGGGCTTTACCAAGCTGTGAATATTAGAATACTTTTTGACAGTTTCGTTTTGCACTGAAACATTATTACAAAAGCTGTTGGGATAAAAATGAGCCATTTCTTGTAAAAAAATCTTGATTAGAAATATATTTCAGCGGCACTTCAGGTCAATTTGTACACAAGCGACAAGACTTTTGTCAGGGACTGTAGATTACCACATAAGGTTCTGGCAGGTTGCCAGGTGGAAAGAAATTGATAGAAATCAGGAATCGATAAGAGGAATCGGAATTTTTATTTCATCACAAGTATCTGATTCTTAATCTTAAGTATCCGGATTCCAGAATCGGAATCGATTTTCGATTCCCAACCCTACTTTTATATTAACTAGAGCAGAATACATACATGTTTTTACATTAGAATAAAGCCAGCTTTTAAAAAGAATCCAAACGTGAATTTTATATGTTCAAATTATTATATTGTACATCATTTTTAAAAAATATACTTTAACTTTTCTTTTAAAATAATTCTCTTTTTAAATATTGTTTTAAGATAAAGGTTTGATATCTGTCTTTAGGGATCTAATTTGTGAATATCTCAAAATCTTTCTTTTCATTATTTCGTATATATTCATTATTATATCTCCATTATTTTAAGTTGTTTAATGTTTATCAAGGCAAATTTTCCACTGGCAAGGTCAAAATCATATACATTTAATTAAATTAACTCCAAACAAAAAGATGTTTGTATTAATACACAAATATTTACATGATGTATACAATTAAAATATTTTAATACTTATACTTTTCAAGGTTCCAAGCTGCGCATTAACTGAACAGTGGAGTGGTTACTAGGCAACTGAAGCAAAATTACTGGAACAACCCATCTTCCACTGCTGTTATCTCGAATGTTCCCAAATTATCTCCCCAATTATCCAGCAGTTAAAAGTTTTTTTTTTTTTAAGATAATGATTTTGACAAAGAAAAGAAGTGAATGCTACAAAAATCAAACTAGCCTCAGCGTTTAGTGCGCTGCAGTACCACAACAGAAAATGAGTTAGTTGTGCTATTAATTATCAGAGAACGGAAAATAAACAGATAACACGATGCATCTTTCCTGACCTTTGTACACCCCATACACATGGCCGTGAGGAACTTTTGTGCACTTTGCTCACGACCCGAATTTGATTTTTCTTTTTTTTCTTTTTTTAAAGGAAATCTAATTCTTGGTGTCTTTCCTCTCAATGCCTTATCGGCATGTGCAGAAACAGCTCCTCAGGCTCCATCCATCCTGCCATTGTGAGCCTGCCCACGCCTGACAGGCGCGTACATCATCCAAACGAACGTATTAGAGGCGGCGTATCTGAGCAACATCGACTTCTGACTTAATTTTGCAGAGGAAAAAAAAAGCAGCGGAGACGGCGTGTGCGTTTGCGCTGGCTGTAGGGGGAATAATGAAACAGGATTTTTGTCTTTTTTTTTTTACTACTCAGATGAGGAGAGACAGCAGGATTGGGAATCGGAGGTGCGAAATAACAACCTGCTGAGTAACAATTCGATACCAAAATTCCATCATCGTCATATCGTATATAACCTTGCAATGCCTGTCTAATCTCAGGAATGTTAATGATGGCCAGACAAGCTGCCTACTTAGCCTGTCTCCGTCTAGGACCTGTGACTGTCGAAACAGGTTATGTGCAGTGGGAGGGTTTGACATGTAAGCATGAGCTGGGACATAAACAAGGGACCTACTGTGAGATTATTGGAACATTAAAGGTTCGAGTTGCTGACTCTCGTTAGCCATTTGTGTGCTGCTGTGTGATGATGAGTGTAGTGTTTCCCCTGCGGAGCTGCGAGCTACTGCAGCTGTCAGATACCCATCAAACCCAGCTGAGCTGCCGAGAAAAAAAAAAACGACACGGGCGCGAGAGCCGTGTAATGTTCCAGCGGTTTCCTAAAGGCTGACTTCCCTCAACACTTCCAATGCAGTCTCTGTGTGTGTGTGTGTGTGTGTGTCTGCGTGTGAGTGAGAGAGAAAGAGAGGAGAGACAGTGAGAAGGCGGAAGGAAGGGTGAATCGACGATATGAAACAATGTGTGTGAGAGTGTGTGTGTGTAACTTTTTATTCCTCCATGTGACGTTAGAAATACCTCCTTGTGTCGTGTCCCGTCCTTCACATAGGCTTTTATTTTAGCTTCATTTAACACCTGTTGAACTTTGTTGAAACATACTCTATTTATAATATAAGTGATTTATCCAAGGGTGAATGTGATCGCAATGACTTATGAATTTATTCTGCCAGTTGAACAACAGATTATTAAGACAATATTATGTAACATATATATATATATATTATTGAGTAACTCAATAATGTTGAGAAAGGATTTGGACTGGGATTAATATCGACAGACTAGACCACAGGTTGCATTTAATTGCTTATCATTGCAACACCTGAACGCTGCTAAAACTATAATGAATGGATATTCTGCGCCACCTTCATGAGGATGGGATTCCTTTTGTGTCTGGTTCTTCTCGAGATTACTTCTTCATATCATCACACAGAGATTTTCCCTGCAATAGTCATAATATAGGCTTGCTTATAAGGGCTAAGATATGAGGACATCCATTTTTAAAAGCACTATACAAATATAATATAATCTATACTGTATAAGTAGCAGATTACAGAGTTAAACAGCCCATCTACATATCTTAATAAATCCAAATCAGCTAATCAGGACGAGATCAGGCAAATAACACTAGTAGTTAGTAGTTCAGTAGTTAGACAGTCTCTCTAGGGATTTAAGGCGAATATAATAAATCTGTATGTCTCTATAATAGTTGTCATGATGTAGTGACTAAGTGACAATTTATGAACAATTTAAGACATGCCTTAGATAGTTCATTAATTCACCATTTACATGTCATTCTGTAAAATGTCAATCTTATGAATACTGCATGTTGATCAAAACAACAGA
>JACRUU010000016.1:9563970-9611470 GCA_030449085.1 Kryptopterus vitreolus
ATTAATCGATTAACCAGTTTTCTAAAAAGAAAAAAAAATGAAAGCAGGGGCAAACCTCTTCAGTGCTGTTACCAATTTAAGCGAAGCACATTAAGAGATACATAATGATATAATGATATGACAATTCCTTGTTTCGCTTTCCACCAATTACATCATGGCAAAGGGTTTGTCTGCATAGTTGTACCTCTTGCTCTGCAAGCTCCAGACAGCAGGATTTTTTTCTTTTTTATGCCCCAGAGACCAAACAGCAGCAGAAAAAATTGTACTTTGGACACGCCACGAACATTTGCACACATGCACATGCATTATGATTGAGAAAGCTCATAACATGGCCTTTAAAATAGATATTCATGTTTAAACAGATCCCGACGTTATCATCATCTTAAAATTTCATGGTACAGTCATTGATTATTCAGGCTAGATTTTATGGACCATGAACAGCTTGTGCACTAAACGTTTTTTTGGGGTTTTATGGGGTTTATATATATATATATATATATATATAGATATATAATATATATATATATATAGTGATATATCTATATATATATATATATATATATATATATATATATATATATATATATATATATATATATATATATATATATATATCTATATATAAAACCCAAAAACATTATATATATATATATTGAATGTAACAATGTTTCACTTGAAATTAATTCACATGTAGCTATTGACAATCAGGGACTGAGTGAGTCACACATGAATGACTGAATGAAAAAAAGGAGTCTGCATAAAAGCAGGATATGTGTAATGGGTAAGAGCAGAATGCTGCTGGAGTATTTTCTATCAATCATTCAACAACTGGACGGAAAAGAGCTATTATCTTTATAAGGGCTTAGGGGAAAAACAAACAGACAAACAAACACACAAGCAAGTAAAGTGCTGCCCAACTAATATAAAAATAAGCAAATGAAAGTCTCTAAAATCTGTGAGCAGGAGCGGTCCCTCCTCAGCCCAAAAAAAGTTCAATGAAATATATAGAATAGGTGTGATTAATGAAATTATCAACGTAATAATCTGAATGAATGAAAACCATCAGGTCTACTCTATATGAATGACACATACTTGTTCTTCACTAGTAGTTTCAATCTTTTAAACATAAAGTATAATCTTTTGTTAAAAAGAAAGTATATATAACGAGAAGCCCACACAGAGGTACACGTATACTTAAAATGTCTTGAGGTAAGCATTACAGTTTTAGCTTATCGTCCATCTCTACTACCAGACCTTAACATTAGAAGCCTGGTCTTTATGCATTGGCTCAGAAAGGCACGAAATTGTTCTAACCACAAACTCAACCCCACGATTTCCCTTCAACATCCAATAACTAGTACGGCACCGCTGCCAAACCAGCCTGTGTGAAACTTTATTGTAAGCCTCTGTGATATCAGCTCAATAATCACGCCTTATTTAATTAAATCCACCATCAAAGACTGGCTTACAAAGGCATTAGAGGCAAATGCAATTGACTGCAGAGAGGCAACAACTGGGAGTAGTTAAAGCACAATGGAAAGGTGCGTGTACGTGCTTTGGGGGGGGGGCAGGTGGTTGGGGTCTAAGCATGGTTTCCGACTCTGCTTTAATCTTGACCGTTAGCCGAGAAAAATGCAAATAGATCTTAAAAAATAAAAAAGCAAGATAGGCAGCTATTACGCTAACAGAACTGAACCTTTCAACTCTTGTTTATGGGTGTGTTTGTCTACACCTGCATGTAACTGGTGGTCCACTTCAAATCAAATACTAATACTGTTTATCATCTGCCTGCCATTTAACGTGAATGTGAACACCTGAATGGCTCTGAAATGGTTCACCTTTTATCCCCCCCCCCCTGCTGCTAAAACATTTGGAAGGTGCTTAAACCGAAGCGCCCGATCACCCAGACACATGCTTCATGGGTGTCTCGTTCATAAAAACAGCAATAACTTGAAGCAATTTTGGTATTTTTACTTCCTAAACCTGATTCTTTTGTGGCCAAAGAATAAACTGCTCTCAGCCTGCCATTAGGCGACACAATAAAAGTAAAAGAATAAAAGTGGTAGCACTTGGAGACAGTGTACAACATTCGTCATCCATAACATGACCAAAAGGAAGTAAAAGCACTGCTTGGAAGATATTTGATATTTAGCAAATACACAGTATCTCTCTCTCTCTCTCTCTCTCTCTCTCTCTCTCTCTCTCTCTCTCTCTCTCATCTCTCTCTCTCTCTATCTATATATATATATTCTCTATAATATCTATATCTATATATATATATATATATTATATATATATATATATATATATATATATATAGATATATATATATATATACTGAGATATCTGTCTATATAGCTAGCCGACTGGTGTCTTAAATAGGCTGGAGTCAAAAAAGCAATATTGGGGATGCCCTTTATCTCCTGTCAATCACATCAGAACTAGTCAATGAATGGGCATCGGTAAGCTCCTGTATGCAGAAGCAACCAGATAACGGATTTCCACCAGCTGTGCAAAAGTCTACAACACTGATGATAAGTCGTTCTGGATAAGGGCGTCTGCCAAATGCCACAAATGATGATAAACCCACAACTAAGAACAAATTCAAAGAAACATTTGTATCCATCTCTGATTAAAAACAACTGTAAATGGGAAATGATTTGCTAAGATTTGTAAAGATCCATAAAAGCCAAACTAAAGGTGAGTAGCCTTCATAAAAAGCATTTTCATCATACATTATATGGCAGATAAGTATGTGGACACCTGACTATAATACCTATGTGCATTTTGAACATGTCATTCCAGAGAGATTGCTGGTATAATAACCTCCACATTCCTGGGAAGGTTTTCTGCTAGGTTTTGACGTGTATCTGTATATAGTACAGACTAAAGCGCTGTAAAGAGGCCTGGTCCTGGTTTTGCATACAGACAGGATTCTAGATCATTTCAAAGGTGCTCAGTGGGGTTGAGGTCAAAGCTCTGTACAAGCCACTGGAGGTTTTCCCACACTGACCCTGACATGTCTTCGTGGACCTGGCTTTGTACACAAGGACAAATGTCAAACTGCTACAGGTTTGAGACTACTCTGACTTCCTACATGGAAACATGTTGCTGTATTAAGATGTGTAGTAGTGGTTTCGTACGAGACACACTTATTGGTGTCATGGCCAGGTGTCCACAAACTTTTGGCCGCAAAGCTCCAACTCAGTGTGCACCGATCCTCTTTTGCAAGGCCATATATAGTTACATTGGTGGTTCTCTTTAGCAACATCTAAATCAAGACCAAGCAGCATTTATATATATATATATATATATATATATATGTAAGCTGTCATATATAATCATTTTAGCAGGAAACAGAAATGTTCGTCAGAAAGTTTCAATTGTTTGTCTGCAGATAAAAAAGCAACATGGTGCTCTAGGAGAATCTCATCCCAGACGACATCAAAAAAGAAAACATGAGCGAAGTGAAACCTGACACGGCAGAGTCGTGCAACAGAGAGTCGCAGGAAATGAATAGAAGTCACCCCAGTCTCTTTGAAAATCGCAAATAGGGGGAAAGGGGCGGGGCTGCAGGCGCAAGGAGAATGAGGGGGTAAAGAACTAAAGCCTGATTGGTGTAAGGGCACAAGCCTGAGGATTCCGGGACATACCACAGAGTCTGAGGAGGCCTCTGGGAACGGCTTGCTACGAGGGGATGGCTCCTGATGGAGAAAGAGGATGAGATGGGACATATATACAGACATAGTGCACACACTCACACAGACACATTCAGTGTACAGAAACATTCAAGAGAAAGGACACACAGAACACAAAGATCAACGATAATCAATGGAGAAGTTACAATACATTTCACATTTGTAGCTGGAGAACACACACAGACACAGACACACATACACATATGCACACGACGCAAGGATGACATAGACGAGTTTTGTGAACTATTCTGATGGTAAAAGGGTTCAGAACATCTATTAGAAACCATGTTGAGAAACATCCAGTGAACTTCATTTATTTACCCACTAGGTTTCACAGGGTTTTGGTAATAAACTGGTTTGACAGATATTACATTTTGCTATAGCAGTAAAAAAAAATGACACGCACACTTTCAATGTGCTACTTTAAATGCAATTTTGGAAAAAGGTGAAAATTGATAAAATATATGTGTATATTCAGGCTGATATTGAAGGCAAAAAGTGATTCTCTTAAAAGGTTGCTGCACTGAAAACAATATTTACCCATGTTTAAGGTCCCGATTCCTGCTTTTATTTATCGAAATCTATTTAACAAATTGACCCTGATCTTGTAGAAAAGAACTTTGTGAGGAATCTCTTTGCCCTGATTTTTCCAATGCGCACGCATTGCTGCTGCTAAATTGCTTTTCTGCCTAACAGTGAAATCTTCTATTTTATATTTTCATTTCATCTCTGGGGTTCATCTTCTGTGGGTTATGTGATATGAAAGCATAAGGCTTTTGTTTGACATAAAAAAAATAAATTTAATTTGTCTATAAAACAATATTATGTGCAAAAGCTGGGCAAATGACATAGGCATTTACTATAACCTTACCATTCTGTCCTATGAGGTACTTAAACAGCACCTTAACATACCTTTGACCCCCGGCGATGTTGCGATTCAGAGTTCGGGTCTCAGTCTTAATTAATAATTGTTCGCGGAAACAGCAAATATACTCCGCAACATTCTTATTACTTCTTCGGTGGCAACATGCCTTTTAACACAAAAAAACTACTTCATTCATATCATTTATTATTAAAACCCGTACATTAAATGTAATTTTTATTCAATGCAGAGGAAGGGTGTAGCTCATTGTTTAAGGCACTGGGCTACTGATCGGAAGGTCGTGGTATTGCCAAACTGCCACTTTTGGGTCCTTGAGAAAGGCCTTTAATCTTCTGTGCTCCAGGGGCACCGTATACTGGCTGATCATGCACTCCAGTTTCCAAAAACATGCTGGGATATGCGAAGAAGAATTTCTCTGTGCTGTCACGTATATGTGACAAATAAAGGATATTTTCTTCTATTCCTATTTCTTCTTCTGAATGATTGCAGTATATTTTCAGAGCAGTACAGTACTGTACTGGATATTGTACAGGATTTTTTTTTCATTACATCCAAAATTTGCATATTTTAACAATTCTATCGTAACCCCTGCAAATTTCAGGGGTTGATTGTACCTCTAACAATAAAGCTGAAAATCTGTTGTGTCATGAGTTTTTGTGAATATAATTAAAAGGGAGCCAGTTTTCACCTGATTGATAAGATTTCCCATTTAGTCATTCTCTAACTAACCAGATACTGTACCTGCAAAGCAGCTAAAGGGCCCAGTAGTGGCAGCTTGGTGACACAATCACAAATACCTGTTCTGTTTGCTAAACTATAGTTCTCTTTTTTTGTTGTTGCCTGAAAGATTCTTTTAAACAGTATACATTAATCTGCATTAATTAATTCTATATTTTCTTTCTTGTTTTTAACATCGTTATCAAGACTTACATTTCTCAAAATCTCCACATGACTAGTCGTTTTCCAACGTTCACCACGAAATTCTTTTTATCCGCAAAAGTTTCTCATAATCTCTATATAAAAGCTGTTTTTTTAAATTATTTTATATTTTATTATTATTATGTGTATTCAGCATAAGCGCCTCCTGTCAATCATTATCAGACACAAAGCCATTGTTTCAAATTGAGTAAGTCTGTGATCAAAGTAAAACCAAACGTGATCATCCAAAAAAAAAAAAATTAGTAATGATCAGTGAGAAACTATGTTATGTCAAGATCATGAGAAAATTAAGTCACACATCATTATGAGCAAAGAGAAATAAGGGGGGGGGAATCATAAAGCATGGCCTCTGAGGATGTCAGTCTGTAAGAGTTATAATGTTCAACTTTCAATGTTGAGTGCTTAATATTTTATAATCAAACTAATGCAAAAGCTTCAGTATTATAGAATATAATGCTACAGTATTATCCAAAATGAAAATGACATCAGCATGAATTGGGTCTTATTGCAAAAAGATTTTTCAGATATAACTGGTGTTTTCTGATAATAGTATAGTCATTTCTGGTCTCACTGATAATGCATTAGAGTACATGACTGCAATGTCGGTCATTCGCTGAGTCCATTGATACAAATTACACAGAAATACTGCACAAATATACAAAATAACAGAAGATCCTCATAATTACTACCAATACCGTTTAGTACTAATCCACTAATCCATTTCCACAACTGCTTTCATCGCTCCACTGACCCATTGTACCCATTAGAATTGAATATGCTGAGCCCAAACACACAGATGCTTTTCTTTTCTATCCCTTCCGGATTTTAGAGAAATAAGTACAAAACAATCGCACACTGTAACGACTTAATTGTTTGCTTTGAGCAGCTGCGATTGTATGGCACCTCCCACCGCGTGACATCTGGAGAAGCTCGGTAAACACGGCAGCCATTTGCAAACACTTACACTTAATTAGTCCTCATCTAGAGCCGAGCTGGACTTGCTCCAAAGCTAACACATAGTAGAAGGGCAAGAGTGGTAAAAAAAAAAAAAAAAAAAAAAAGAAGAGAAAGAGAGAATGTGTGTGTGTGTGTGTGTGTGTGTGTGTGTGTGTGTGTGTGTGTGTGGTGTGTAAGTTGTGTGTGGATATATATATATATGATATATATATATATATATATATATATATATATATATATATATACGATATATATATAGAGAGAGAGAGAGAGAGAGAGAGAGAGAGAGAGAGATTATGACTAGTGATGACTAGTGACCTTTGACATGCAGAGCTAATAGAAGCTCCTGATAATAAAGGCCTGATCTGATTTGAATTGAGTAACACAAAAAAATGATAACACATGACAAGAGCAGGGACATAAACACAGAGAATAAATGCACACACGTTCTCTTCCACAACAGTGTAAATTTACCTGGGAATTAACTGTCTGGCCCATGGGAATCCGTGAGCACTCCAACGCATACTGCTTTACACAGAAGTAAAATCCCTGTAAGAGAGACATTAATCTCAGACAAAACTGATCATCACATTTTCACACAGTTTCATCCAAACATTGTTTTCCGGGTGGACGTGTGTAAAGTACATACTTGAAAGGCCAGTTCCATCAGCATGATGCCACCAGGTAGTGCTCTCTGCAGGTGGTATGCTGTAGTGCCTGATCCACTGCTTTGCTGAAACACACAGTAATAATCAAGCTCATCGATTTCGTCCAGCACTGGCACATTTTTCAAATACGAGTGTTCTTCAAAGTGCTAGTGGCAAAGTAGGCAAATTGCTACCATGTGACATATTATATGCATAAAAAGTAAATAAATAAATGTGTGCTAAATGTGTATATATATATATATATATATATATATATATATATATATATATATATATATATATATATATATATATATATATATATATATATATATAGGGCTATCAAAGTTAATGAAAATTCAGTTTAAATGCACTAACTTTATTAACGCACAATTAACACAGTGTGTGAATTACTATGCGAGTGATCTGCTCCTTCACTTTACGTTGTGTTGGCGAATGAACGAGACCCGGACTTCTCTGGGCACTTTTTGGACAAATAAAAAACCTAAATGTATAAACAAACTTCAGTCTGTGGTCGCAGATCATTTCCTCAGCTGAGCTTACTGCTTGGCTTCCACATACACACTTGTATAAGATGTCTTTGGATGTGGTATAATAACATTTTGAATAACATTCACTTAAATAACATTCACTTGAACTTGAAAAAGGAAATCTGTTCCAGCATGACAATGCCCCTGTGCACAAAGCCAGCTCCATCAAGTCATGGTTTACATGTTTTGCCAAGGAGGATCTTGTCCTACTATAGAACTCAGCCTATGGTCTCAGCCTTATTGGACATGGAATGAATTGGAACAATGCATGCACTCCTGGACCCCTCACACTACATCAGTACCTGACATTACCAGTAACCCTTGTGGCAAAGAATAAAGCCACTGATTTAGTGTGAATTGACTTGTGGTTATTTTGACATCGACTGTTGCACGATAGTGTGTTTGTAAAGCTGACAAAAACAGGTGGATGTGATGCTAGAGTCTTTGTTTGCTTCAACAGGTGTGTGTACCTTTGGGCTTTCCTCACTCTTCTGCTTGTTGTAGGAAAAAGATGAAAACGAGGACCTGCCCTCAGTGGAAAGAGAGCTCAGCAAGGCTGCCCGGGCACGAGCAATACTGCGAAGAGGGTGAAACAGAGAGAAATACAAAGTCTCGTGGAGAGATGACTGTGTGTGTGTGTGTGTGTGTGTGTGTGTGTGTGTGTGTGTGTGTGTGTGTGTGTGTGTGTGTGTGTGTGTGTGTGTGTGTGGTCTCTTGTTGACCCTGTGAGTAGTATAGCTTCATGCTGCTGGTCAGAGTAAATCAAACATAGCTACCATCTGCACTGTGACCACCTTCACTACACTTCAGAGACACAAACATACACACACAGTCATTATGCCTGTGGGAAAGTCACTGAACTCAGAGGAAGAATACAAGGCAGACAAGCTTTACACTGTGGTGAGCTAGAGCTACACTCTAACGAATGCATCAAATACATATTCAGAAAGAGCCATCACCTCTCTCTCTCTCTCTCTCTAGTGGGTGTGTTCAGGAATGAGACATCACCTCAATGCTATCAATCTCAGAGTAGGAGGCAGGGCCTGTGGAGTATCAGTACTGGGAAGAATGTAATATCTGTTTTTAAAATATCATAATGCGTGAGAACCAAATTGGAACCCAAGTTTACCCATGATGATCTGTTACAACTGGCTGTAGATCTTGATAGACTTTTAGCAGCATACCATCGATTTAAGAAATCGAATACATAGTCGAACTGCAGGCTGCAGTACGAAAGGTTTTGATTTTATATCATGCAGCTGATTCACTTTTCACATTTATTTACCTTGAAATTCCATATCCATTAATAAAATGGTTAAAGGTCCAGTGAAAAGCTGCACATAAGTACAAAAACGAAGCAGGCCCTTTTCCACCACTAGATTGAGTCTGGTACATGACATATAGAACACCGAATTGAGTTCTGTGAAGGAGCATAACTGAAGTGCTCATCTCAGGTTTTGCTTGTAACACTAATTGCAAAAGGTATTGAGAACAGATTGTGCATTTCATCATGGTATTTGTGTGTATACCTGCGTGCAGGTGACGGGGGTCGGACCTGCACCAAAATGAAGCCCAGGCTCTGCAAGTACTGAACATACTGCTGAATGAATGCGCTGCAGATTTCCTGCTCCTCTTTACAGCGAACAGGAAGCAGTTCGGCCGAGTCTGTGCTGTGACTGCGGTCTCGACCTGAAGCTGCTGAGTCATTAGAGCGGTGCCGTTTCTGATGGACACAACAAGCCAGGGAGAGAGAGAGAGAGAGAGAGAGAGAGAGAGAGAGATATAGAGAGAGAGAAAGAGAGAGGGATGAGATTATATAATATTAATTGCAATAAGTCTTGCTACAATACTGGACAAATGTGAATACAACAAAAGGGATGGACAAAAAAGGATGAGATGGTATAGAATAATGTGCATAAGAAGATAAAGAAACAACAGAGAAACAACAATTAATCTTGAGAGAGAGTGAAAGAATTACTAAGAAAGCAGACAAATGATGGCACTGTAGGATGAATGTGCAAGGTGATAATTCCGAAAGAGAGAAAGATTTTGAGGAACATGGGGAAGAGTGCAAGGCAAGATGAAGCAAAAAGGAAAGAATAAGATGATACATTTTAAAAGAGGAGAGCGGTCATGAAATTGAGGTACAACATGACGACATTCAGATGAAATCAAAACTAATTATAGGGCCCAGCTGAAGAACAAGGGAGGAAAAAAAAACAGAATCCAGCATGAAAGAGAGAGAAAATGAGAGAGAAACCTTAATTTGTGGCTGCACTCTGAGCTCATCTTGAATCTGTTTTCTGAACAGCGGGTCAAAGAGCAGAGGAGTCGCGCAGTAATGAACCAACCGAGACGACTGCTTCAGAGTATCCAGATCTGTAGCCTACACACACACACACACACACACACACACACACACACACAATATAAATAGTTCTGGACAAAGTGTTACAGAAGGAATAAAGGCCATATGTCCTAAATTACACATCATGCACTCTAGTCTGATCATGTGATATAGTCACAATTGAACGTACAACCATTTGTACCACAAAAAAAAAGAAAAGGGAGAGCATAAATGTGTAATACATATTACAGTGGCACCACTACACAGAAACACACATTTTAAACATAAATCTGTCCAAACTAAAATTTTTGCTGCAAATGTACTCTGTATACTCAAACCAAATCACATTTAACGGCAGCCCCATTTTCACTGAATAAGCAGCCACAATACAGAAAAGATCAGTTTCATAGCTATAAAAGTAACAGCTAATCTCATTTCCACAACAGGATTTCTCCTGACATATTGCTATTTCTCAAAGACATCATGTTAGCTGGCAAACAAAAGCTAATATGAGAGAATTATTTACATGCTAATGCTAACCAGATTTTTAATGCATTACTTGTCTTTATTGCATAATGCTAACTCCTATTTGAAAATGTTGTCAATGCTAATGCTAGTCAAATATCTGACATAAAATTAGATATTGCTGATGCTAGGTAGTTGGCTACCAAAAGATAACCTGGGGTGAAATCTTCGAAATAATTATTTGAGATTATTCTTTAAATACTAATGTTAAAAAGCTTTTTTTTTTAAATGTAATAATTATCTTTATTGTGTAATGCTAACTCTTATTAAAATGTTGTCAATGCTAGTCAAATACCTGATGTAAAATATGAAGTTACAGCTGATGCTAGCTAGTTGGTTAACAAAAGCTAACCTGGCAGGATTTCTGACGAGATTTTGAAGTCACATTAAACAGGCTTCACTACTAATGCTTATAATGAGACATAACGAAATCATCATTGTGCCTAGTGTCCATCTATCTCACTGAAAGACAGATGTTACCTAGTCATATGGGAGAAGAGATATTGAGAGAGAAACTCATGTCTCTCTGCTGAGCAGAAGGGAGGTGTAAAGGCAGAGAATTTATGAAAATGAGCTGTAAATTATAGCTTTTCAATTCCAGTCACTCTGTTGGTCAGATGGGAACTGTGTGCGTCACCAACACACGAAGCTAAAAGACAACTATTTTCTTTTGAGTTCTCAGAGTATCCCTTGATATGATGTACTTTATGGATGAACTGCACTCTGGTTCAGGGGCATGTTTTTAAAGAAATATGGCCAATTATGAGTGAAACTAATGATCAAACCTGAGATACAAGTCTTTTTCCTCTCTATTAAAAGTCCCTGCAGGGTACGATACCTTTTCTGTGGAGACAGCTTTTCAATGTCAGGCTTCCAGCTAAACTGAACAGGTCCAGTGTTACTTAATTACACACTACAGGGAATTGAATGAGTATTTTGAGCTCTGCCAATTGGCTATGTGTAAATGTGGGCTTGTATGGACCAAACTGGCACAGGGTTTAATTAATACATCAAGGTTTCCGTTTATTAAAATTGTGCAGTTTTTTTTATAAAAGAAAAGCATTATATAATTGTGATCTCTATGTTGATACTGACGGAAAGGTGTAATTCTCGTTTTTTTTACTTTCAGAAATCATGAAAAGGAAAAAAAAAATACAAGAAACTCACATAATTTACATGCCTTAGGGCTTTGGAACCATTCCTCCAGAACAGAGTCAGTGTTTTCAGCCAGCGAGCTTTGTTTTGTTTTTTTTTTCTTTTTTTTCTTTGCACCTATTATGGAACTCCCATATCTGATTGCATAATGGGTTAGATTCTTGAAGATGGTTATTAAGAAAGCTCACTGGATCCCTAAAGCCACACCAGCTCCAGAATTGTGTTAGTGTTACTAATGCAGTACATTTTAGTACAAATTGTCTCAGGAAAGAACCAAAAAACAGCTCTGGTGAGAAATCTGAGGAAATTCTATGACTTTCACAAGTTAAAGAAATAACAAGGATCTGGCAATGCAACCAAGGCTAAACACATTGAGACCTAAAACAACTCAAAGTAAATCTCCTTAACATTTCCCAGAGCTGTCAGGTGAGAATTTTTTTTAGTTCCGGTTCAGAAGACCCCAGACACACTTTTGTAGTTTAGATGCTTTAACAACCATGACTTATCAGTTGATTTTCTGATGCAGGTTAAGCCTAGAAAGGGGAGAGCATGTCGTGGCCGGATGGAACATCACCTTTCTGTGTCGATCAGATAATACCCCCAGAGATCATGGACAATTTTTGTTCGACACTGGCACTGCTCCAACATTCAGTTGAAATCCTACCATTTGGAGAACTGTTAATCTACTGACTGGTAAAAAATAAATAAATAAAAATTGGCAAGTTACATAAACAGTTTGCAAAGTCTGAATAGGCTAGAGGGAAGTAGCTTTGGCAGCGCTACTAAAACATTTTCCATCCTGGTTGTATGCGGTGTAAATGTTAATGGATTCAGAATTCTGATTCGATAGATGAAAAAGACCGGTCAGTATGTCAAACATTTTATTCCTATTTTCAAATGTATCTGCTGAATCCATTTCTGTGGTTTTCCTTGTCTAGGACATGTTTAGTGTCATCACTACACATCTATTGCACTGAGAGACATGGACAGGTGAAAACAGCATCACATATGTTTTAGAGATCATTTTCATGTTTCTTTTTTTTTTTTTTTTTTTTTAAGCAAAATTTGTGTTTTGGTCTGATGCACAACCCCTGTGCAAACCCTGGATCAAAGTGCACGCCTGTCAGTTGTGTTAATGAGACATGGCAGAAATGTGTGTAAGAGTCAGGTGGTGATGGATAGTGTTCCAAAGCCTGAGATTCCGCACGTCAGTGTCACAGCTCTAACAGAAGCATGTAATAATGCCAGGCCTGTCTCAGTAACGCCACCGCTCATGCCCCACAGGCACGGAAAATGGGGATGGATAATGGCTGAATGACAGGAACCCTGCGGCCAACATGCCTAGAGTGTAGTGTTTTGAAGGCCAGCTGTCAGTGCTGTATAGATCCTACAGAAAAGCAGTGAACATACACACATATGGCATGAGAAACTCTGTCCATAATGCTGCAGCATGCTCTGACAGACTGCTGCCACTGCTGTCCTATTAAACTGTCACATAGATGACTTTGCATAGATGCCTGTTTATGGGTGACAGACGGAGAAATATGGCTTTGTGTGTGTGTGTGTGTGTGTGTGTGTGTGTGTGTGTGTGTGCGTGTGTGTGTGTGTGTGTGTACATGTGTGTGTGTGTGTGTGTACCCAGTGAAAAAGACAAAAGAAAACCGCATATGGTAAAGGTGTGATGGAGAAAAATGGACACACACACACACACACACACACACACACACGCACTTGCTCACTCAATCCTCTTCCAGCATTTGTTCCTCCAGTAGGTTGAGTCTCTTGACAACATGAAGTGTCTAAAGTGCATTTTGTTACATGAGGGACTGACAGGTGAGGTTTCAGAGACCTGAAGCCCACAGGAGCCACTCAACCAAACAGAAAGCGTGAGTGATCTCAGAAGTGCACTTACAGAAATGGGCATGTTGGACTGAGCCGATCTCTGCTGCCATGTTACAAACAGGTTCTCAATCTTCATCTGCTTTTCCAGTTCTGAAAACAGAAATGTACGTGGTATATAATATTGAATATAATACAACTTTTATTATAATAGTAATATGAGGGAAGAGAATAAGAAGAAAACAGGAGGGGGGTATGAGACTTTATATTTTATTCCTTTGATCACAATTCTTCAACTTCCTGGTGGATTTATCTGTGCTGAATATAGTGGTCATAACCTTCTCATTAAATTCTCATATAAATAATAATCTCGTAAAAATGACTTGCATTGGAAATGGATAGTGGGCAGGACAGTATGAAAGAACCTACAACAGAGTCTCACCTCTGCGCTCTGCCGCTTTCACCTCAAGCAGCTGTGCCCCATGGCGAGCCACGATGTCTGCTCCGTCCTGATTCGGCAAGCGGCCGGCACTCGCATCTCTGAGAGCTTCATCAAAGGGCACAAGCTCAGCAGGAAAGGGCAGATGTGGCAGGCCACGTCCCGAATTACCCAAACGACCTGTGTCCTTATTTGTAGCTGGTGGTACAGGGCTGCGCAGCAAGGCGTCGGCCTCCATCGTGGCGCTGAGGAACGAGTTCGGCTCCTGCTGAGCGCGAGGAAAGAAAGGTATGAAGTGTGAAAGCTCACTTTTAACTCTTGTCTGTATAAATAAAAAAGCAGAACTTGCACTATAAAGGAGGCGTGGTCTTTTTTTGTTGAAAAATCTGTTTTACAGATCATTAACAAATGCTGAACAGCATTAGTACAAGATAAGAAATGTCAACACAGTAATAAAGTACTGGTCCCTCTATTCAACAATGTTTATATTATAAATAATTGTACTTGCATTAAGTCATTTATAAAACCACTAGTATTAAAACAGTGTACATTAATTTACAATGTGCATTATTAATTTAAATAATAAGATTTTTATTAATTAATAATTGTATTTATTTTAAAATTGGCCTTTTATGGAGTGCCCATAATATAGGTCCATGTGAATGAGTTTTTACTGTAAAAATGATAACATAAGTAATAATAATTCTACAATAAAATACCAAACTAACAAACGTCTCGCCAATTAGAATTGGGAATTATTGAGAGTTGAGAAAAGACCTACTTATTCTTAAAACAAACAAGCCAGCTTACTAAAACGATGGAAGAACAAACACAATTAAATAAAGAAATCTGATTGCATGGGCCACCTGAAAAAAACAAAAAACAAAAAAAAAACAAAAAACTTAATTACTGAAGAAAATCTAATTCAGCCGAGTCTTTTAAAAATGCAGCTGTCCTCTTACTGCAGAGCCTCGAGAAACCCTGAGGAATATTCAGTCTTCAGTCTTCCTATACTGCTTCTCCCTTTCAACTCCATGATTGAAGTTTCTCTTTCAAAGTGAAACGCATGGCTTTTCTGTTAACCCTTACGAATCCTAAAACTAGGAAATGTTTTAATCTGCTTTGAACAGTTTGCATTTTCAGACTGAGACAGAGTTATGATTGGTTGTTGTATATTTACATTCATCTATTGTCTCAATGCATAGGATTCAAAATTACATCGACAAAAGTGTATATAATAATAATAATAATAGAGAACTGCAAATCATGTATTTTCTTATATACAGTAACAAGAAGCATTAGGCTTTAAAACACTCAGGGCAGGTCACTAGTAGGTCACTGGGTACCAGACACACTCACACATACTCACATATGAAGAACACAAAAACTATATGCTTGAAATATTACAACAGGGGCATATAAATCTAAATTTGAAGATTATGATTTAAATAAAAGGTGTTAAAAGATTTTGTCGCTCTTAATATTCATCACAACCACCACTGTGCGACAACCGCCAGTGCACAATTTCATGAACTTGACAGTTTACATTTACATTTATGGCATTTGGCAGACGCCAAATCCAAATATCCAGAGCGACTTACAACTGAGCAATTGAGGGTTAAGGCCCTTGCTCAAGGGCCCACTAGTGGCAGCTTGGTGGTGGTGGGGTTTGAACCCATGATCTTCCGGTCCAGAGTCCAACACTTTAACCACTGGGCTCCCACCTCCCTACAGTTGACCGCACGCGCCAGTAAAAGGATGACGGCATTTATAGTTTGCTGCCGGTGGATAATTTAAGTTTTTTTTTTTCACAAACACAAGAAGGACTCAAATAGACATTGAGTGTTTTACTTGAAAGTAAATCTTCAACCCAATGTCTTGTTTTCCCCAGAGTTGCCTGCAGGAATGTAATTCCGTTTTCTCTGCAGTCGTTCATTGATTTCATAAATGCAACACATTATAGTTTTATTTATACACAGCATAAAGGCAAAAAATACAGTTATATGAAGTGTTATTTCATTTTAAATGTCGAAAGGGTTTTGTGGCTCTCAGTGTTTCCTTTAATATGGGAAACTGGTCCATATGGTTCTTTGAGTGTGCCCGACCCCTGTTCCAGTTGATGATCCCTATAGTAATAGTTCATAGTGTATATAAGCACTAATTATTGGTAATTGGTTAAATTTATTAATTGATAATAATTGTTAATACTGGTAATTTAATTATTATTTAATAAAGGTCACAATTGGGATTAAGCTTGGATTAAGTCTAGGGTTGTAATGATTCCTCGAGTAACTCAATTACAAAAATTAATCGAGGAAAATTAAAATAGCTCGATGATTCATTTAGTCCATTTAAATAATGGAGCTTTAAGTTCCCCACAGACCATTATTACTGATGCATCACCCGATAAACTTGGATAAACGTGGAGTTCTGAGGAGAGGTAACAGAGGAGGTGGCAGAATGAAAAAGTGGAAGAACATTTTGACATCACTTCAAAGTAAAACAGAAAGAAAACACTGTACAGTGCGGTTAACATTTATAAAGTAATTTGTATTAGTTTTTTTTTTTTTTTACATTTTTTATTCATGAGCGGTGCAACGGAACGTAAAAAAAAAAAACCTCACGGGGTTTTGAATCATGGATCAGATAATTTTTCAGATCAGCAAAAAGGCGGAGGAGATAAATAATTTGCTTTCCATTTATAAGAAGAAAAGTTACAGTAAGGAAATGCTCCCATGAATAATGCAAGAGGCATTTTTAAAGTTTTCCACTAGCCGCTGTTGTTGAATGATTTACACATGAACACATAACTGCTCTATGTACGGTAGTTATGAAATTACTTAAATAGCAATATCGGCAGGAAAAAAAAGCTTTCAATCTGCGATCATTAAATAATATCTATATTTTTTTAAATAATCTGCATGTCACATGCGTACAGAACTGAGAGTCGTAATCAGTACAGATCAGGGATCAACCATAAGACGTTATTAGAAGAAGAATATAAGAGACTGTATTTGTCACATATATATACAGAACAGTGAAATTCTTTTCTTCGCATATCCCAGGTAGCTGGGGTCAGAACGCAGGGTCAGCCATGATATGGCGCCCCTGGAGAGGGTTAAGGGTCTTGCTCAAGGACCCAAGGGCGGCAGCATGGCGATACTGGGGCTTGAACACCGATCTTCCGATCAGTAACCCAGCGTCTTAAGCGCCTCCCCCCTATTACACTGCTATTATTTATATACAGTGTGTTCAAAAAGTTGCTCCGCAGTGGCGTTTCGAGCAGATACTTGATCATGTTTTGTAAACTGGTGACTAATACATAGATTTAGTTTGTGGTCAATTTCAAGCAGTTTTCTGGAGACAGGAATACCACATCACTATACTGTGCACGATTTAATAAATAAATAAATAAAAGATTTTTGCTAATACTGTATTTGCATTTTGATGTAATATAGAAATTAAATTCAATAAATGGGTTTAGTTTTCCCCAATATACTTCTATGTAATTTCAGCAATAAAATGCAGATTTTTCTCAAAGAAAAAGAAATTACTTGTAATACTAAGACACCTGCTTTATTTTCTCCCTTTCTTATTTAGTATTGCTCTTTAATAAAGATATAATATTTTTTCTCTGATACAGAAGGATTTGAAGGATATTATACACTTCAGGATGAAATGAAACACTGACAACTGCTGGTTCTGGGAACTGCTTGTCACATTTTAGGAAACTTTTGGGCAATTTAGTGTTCGGGACGCTTGCTAAAGCACTGCAGGGTGACTTTAAGGCTTCTGCAGGGGTCGAGGGTTTGAAGGAAAGTCGGAAAGGGGCAACACAGATGCCCCAGAGTGCCCATGTGTTGATGTAATGGGCTAATTAGGGGCACTGGTGCCTAAATATCTCCTCCTGGGAGTCTGACAGATGACTGGCGATGAGGGAAAATTTTCCGCAGCTTTGGCTCTGCCTTCTGTCGCCACTCGTTAGCGGTAGAAAGATTAAACAAGTGGAACCACTGGCAAGAAACCAAGCTTTGTACTTTTCTTACATTACTGGAAAGTCCAGAATCCACATTGTTTCACACAAGCACATCAAACACATCAAGCAAACAAACAAATAAATAAATCCATCTCAATCAAGGGTCTCAATAACAAAAAAAACCAAACCAAGAGAAAACCATTTGTTTTATCCCACTTATAATATTAAATGGGGGAAGAAGAAAAAAAGTGTAATGTGTGTGTGTGTGTGTGTATATATATATATATATATATATATATATATATATATATATATATATATATATATATTATATACACACACTTTAAAGATGTAGACAAGGACACAAGGATACAAGAATAAACATGGCATTTTTTTGTCTAATTTTGTCTATATATACTCTACATTTAAATAAAGCCAAAATGTATAGTTAAAATGATCAACAAAAGCAAACAGCGTTTTCTTTAATGTTACATTTCTATGGTAAAGACTGAATAAAGATATCACTAACAGCATGCTAATGTGTTTCTAACTAAAAGATTAAAGAAAGCATTGTGCTATTATTTTCTTAAAATAGCCAGACCTAGTGAACTGTGACATTCTAAAGAAATTGGATGGTTCGGCCTACATTTTCCCTATTTTGGGTAAACAAAACCCATTACACAAGTCGCAGCACAGAAAACACCACTGACTATATCAGGAGCCATGAGCAGGAATAAATATGTAGAACCAAATCCTACTGCTAATATTTCTTAGTTGAGATGAGACAAACAAGAATCCTACAAACACCACTGAACTTTGTAATACTGCTTAATCTTTCATATCACTGACAGTTGCTTTGCCTACCGTCGCCAGAAATTGCCAGCTCTAACTGCATCACTGCTGGTGTGAGCACAGGATTATTAATGAGTCAGCAACTGGTGCATCTGCAATGTGAATATCAGATCAGGAACACTTGTTTACACACACACACACACACACACACACACACACAAAACACACACACACACACACCCACACACACACAACACACACACACACACACAACACACAAAAAGAAGTTATCAGACCAAAGTGTCGTTCTTCATATTAGGTCTGTACGTTTCACAATTCTTTTTTTTTTCTACACTAGGGTATAAGTAACACTTTTTAAAAAAACACGTTTCTATCAAAAAATATATGAAGTATGTTTATTACCAACTATTACTAACGGCCTCTGCCATTTCCATTCTTTTATCAAAATCTACCAGCACACTCTGCCCGTTCACATTCCTCTCCCTAAGGTCATACCTACCCATCGTCTCCTCATCACCTCTGTTCCCTGCACCAAAATGTCCATTTATATCTGCACCTCTCACCAATCTTTCCTTCCCAGGTACACTCTCCACCACGCCATATAACTCACTTTAGAATTTTTCCTTCTCCTCCACCTCACAACCTGCGTGCACAGTTTAGACATTTATCATCACATCTTTAACTTCCACCTTCCTGTTCATTACACTACCCCAAACTCTCCTACCCCACTCACTACCCCAAACACCTCCACTACACTCCGAGTGTACACTACCTTCAGGATTAACCCCTACACCATTTCTCTCCCCATCCACACCATAACAGAACAATTTAAACCCACCTCTAAAGTTCCTGGCCTTACTCCTTTTTCATTTTTCTCATGAACACACGTCTACTTTTCTCCTTTCCATCATATCAGCTAACTCTCTCCCTTTACTAGTCATAATACCAACATTTACATACCAACCCTTACCTCCACTCTCCTACACTTCTCCTTTCCCTGCTGTTTAGGTAGACATCTTCCTCCTTTCCTTCCAACAGTAGCCCAAAATCCACCAGTACCCTGTTGGTTAACGATACCCGTGACAGTCATTGGTAACCCGGGCCGGTATGAAAAGCTGTTTTGTGGTGCATATTTCCTTTGGCATGTTTTACACTGGATGCCCTTCCGAACGCAAACCTCCCCATTTAACCAGGCTTAGGACCAGTGCGCTGGCTTGAGCAACCCTAATGGCTGGGTTCTCACAGGGCTGCGGGATTTGGGAAAAAGGTCCTATTGCGAATATTGAGGTCAATACTGCAAAATTTGATTGTGATGATAATAAATGGCATCATGAGTGCCCTTGATTTTATTTTCATCAAGGAAATTGCATACTTAGTGATGAAATGATCACTAATGATGAAATTTATATTTGTAAACCAGAAAGGTTTTCAAAATTTTTTTTTTTTTTTTTACAAAATAAACAAAAAATTTGCATTAACATAATTAGATTCAGCCTAATTAAATGTGATGGCATATCAGGGCTGATAAGAGACAAATCAAAGGCTAAAATTCTGCATGGTGTTTTTTCCAAATAGGCTCAGCTTACAGAAACTGAATTTCCAGGTGCTTAGATGATCTGGTGATGATAATCTTAAAGCCAAACTTTCTCCATCTAACTGAGGTAGCGTTTTTTGGCAGTTCCCAGTCTGTCTGCTCGGCGTCCATCTTCATCTGGCGGAAGATCGTGCGTCATTTCGCAGTCATATATTCGCCATTGAAGTCGCCATTGTAATAGGATTTATTGTGCAGCCCTACGTTCGTATTATATCAGTTGTGTACAGATTAATAGCTAAAAGCAGGAGAAGACAAACTGAGAAACATAAATAAAGTGCAAAAAGAACACGTGGCATGTAAGGGGAAGGAATGATCCTATCTGAGACACACAGACGCACAAAGGCCTTGCGAACAAACGTCGAATCAACAGGAGGTTGCCTGGGACAGGTTACAAAAAGCAAGGGATAAAAAAAAAAAGAGGGGTGGAGAACAGAAGACTCAACACAGGAAGTGTAGTGATGGATGACAAACAGAGATAAGAAAGCTAAACTAGGTCAGCATTCCCTATCAAAGGCTACAGGGTAGTGTATCATCCAATTCACATGCTCCAACGAACACCACACATCAAACACATTTGAGGTGAAAAAGCCTTGCTTTCTGATGGAAAAGATCCAGAGTCTAGTAAACACAGTCCCCAGGCTTCCAGGCTAAATGTGTATCTTATGTCTGACATGAGTGAGCTTAACTCCTCAAGTAATACCTGAATATGATCTTGATAGGCATATACAAGGATGGTAGTAGTCACGGTGGTGGCTTTCAGAGGGGCAGAAAAAAAATAAAACTTCATCTGCCAAAAGCAAACGACATTCAGATGCCAAACATGTAACCATATAATGAAACATGTTAATGCTACAGTCTGTATCACATACACAATATATTGTAAGTAAACAAATTTGCCTGTTGGCCTCTGACCATCACAGCCTCCTAATTTTGCCCATATCTACTGACTGGCGTCATCATTCTGTCTCCTCCGTTTAACGTGGGTGATGGAGGAGGAGATCCACCTCTCATAACCTAAAGAGCTTTGAGTGTCTAGAAAAGCGCTATATAAATGTAATGAATAATAATAAAAAACGATTGTTCACATCTAACCATAAGATTCATATTTGCCCATTCCACATTTAATTAACATTTGCTGTTATAATAGTCTCATCTCTTCTCAGATGATGTTTCACTAGATTTTGGAGTGTGGTTGTGGAGATTTGTGCTCATAGAGAATGGGGTACAGTCGGTTTTCATCGGTTTGCACATGAATCGCATATTTTCAATATACTATAAATTAATACTTTCTAATACTCTAACTAAATGTAACATATATTTATATAAATTCTCTAAAAACCTCTACCTTTAATAAAATTATTGATCATTTCAAATGTATTTAACTCTGGAAATTATTCTTTTAATATTCATTTCTTGTAATTTAATTTAAAAAAAAAAAAAAATATATATATATATCTATATATATATATATATATATATATATATATACATACATATACACACACACACACACACACACACACACACACACACACACACACCTATATCTATCTATCTATCTATCTATCTATCTATCTATCTATATATCTATATATATATATATATATATATATATATATATATATATATATATATATCTATATAATATATATATGCACATACACACACCAGCCATTGCGGACTGAAACATTTGTTAAATATAATCAAGATATTTAATCAGTGTTACTCTTTAAATCCAAATGTAAAATGTATGTCTTACTTCTTCACTAAAGAAATGGACTTGAACTGACATAAATTGAAAAAATGTCAGAATGTCCGAAATTAATTTCTATAGGAAGATTTTATTTAAATATACAGTAATAATAAACTCCAAAATACTGAATCGACATTTTGTGGTTACTGCAAATGTACCCAGAGCTGTTCACATTTAAAGTTGTTTATATCTGGTTTTTGTCCTTTCGAGAAAGTATAAGTGAGGTTATGTATGGTACATAGAAGAAGACAGGGTGTGCAGGTGTGCACCGGGAGCCTTGAGCCAAAGACAGCAAAGACATAAAAACATAACAACGATCTGATCCAAGCATGAAAATATCCCATGACATCTGAAGTGGAATCTTTATAAACACCTGACATCTCGATCGATACAATAATAAAGACTGAATAAAGTGACAGGTGCCAACAGGTCTATTCCAGCACAGCCTTTCCTGAGTCGCGTAAACATGTTCAAGGCATTTATTAAATAAATAAATAAACAAACACTGCACTGGGTGAGGATGCGATGTTAATGGTAAGCTCTTGGCGTGTGATGCTTTTTAGTCGCAAAACCCCCGCAGAGGTGACAGCTGTCCCATACACTCATGTCAGCCAGCCTCAGGCACTGCCAGGGTTCAGTGTCAGGACAAAGCACTGTGGCTCTGTATGCAATGTTACACACAAACCCTTTAACAAATATTTATGTGTTTGGTCTTATAACAGATGAAGAACTACATTGGACAAGACAGAAGAGTTTCACTCGACTCAGATATAGAAGTAGAAGTAAAACATTTAACACATGATGCACTTTTTGAGTCTTTGAATTAATGAATGAATGGTTATTATGAAAATGGCTGTTGAGGGCCAGAAACTTTCTGGATAATTTCCATTAAAACTGTGTACGGTTTTACAGTATTACAGTATCGATTAAATAAATGAATTAATAATAAATAAATGAATAAAAAATTTGTGTGCACATTTATGTTATAGAGGAATGCACAGGAGGATTCTATGCCCGCACGACACGACACAACTTTTAATTCTAAAATAAAAACTTAATGACTTGTAATGTAATAAAAATGAGAAACTACCACTGATATACGTCCCATTTTTTATGGAAAGAAAACCGTATTTCTCTGATTAAGTTGCCTCTGTGGTGTCTTTTCGTCATTATCATATTGATATGTACACGGAATAAAGACTTCATGACATGTACATGGGGTTTTTAAAAGCATTTTATGTATCGCGTAAAATATGGATATCAAAAAATAGTGTAGATTGTTGGTAGGTTATGCGTTTATTTATTTTTACGTAAGCTTATATGTGATTCTTGCTATTTATTACCTTAATGATAGCACATAATTGTCAATCTGCTTTGTTTTTGTTGTGACATGATCGAGGTAATATGCATTAGTTTGAGATTTTCTTTTCACTTTATGGGAAATGAGCTGACGGTCTGTATTTTATGCAGAGATTTTCTGGCTGATTGTGTGACATGCCCCCTCCTTGGAAGCTCCGTGCCACCCTGTTAGTTGAGTTAAGTTCATGGTTTTAGGAGACCCTGCAATTTTTGTAAATTCAGTTTATTCGCAATAATTCGTCCCTTTAATATCCACGGAAAGTTTCCAGTCTGAAAAATTACTCAACATGAAAGCTTATGGATCACAAACCTGTTTCAGGTCCTCATGTGTAGGAGTGTCAGCGAAGCAGTAATGGTGAAAGAGGCCCATTTTCTGACTAAGCAGGCAGCTGATGGTGTGAGCTCGAGCATTCTGCCATTGCACCAGTCTCACCAGGTCACGGCTCAAAGACGCGCCGACATCCACTGACCAGTTATACACGTACACGCTCAACTACAGCCGGATTAAGAGAGGAGGGGGAGAAAAACAAACAAACAAAAAATGTCACCGTTTTTAACACGAATATATTTAATGAGACACCTGCAGTACTAAACCTCTACTGCAAACTTTCACATTTAGCGTGTGCATGAATTTATGCATCTTTACAGCCCTGTGGTGTTTAATCGAAAGGGTTTATTGGTGACAACATATTGTAAAATGCACGTCTCCCTCACCTTCTTGTCCACTATGATCATGTGCAGGAACCTCTGGCGTGGTGCTACGCCCTTCCAGGCCTGGCCAGGGCTCAGCCAATCACTGTGTTCCAAAGCCTCAAACCTCTGTAGCCCTTTATGAGCTAGAGTGACAGTCAGAGACAGAGAGAATGAGAGATGAAGAAGAAAAGACGTATGTAGTGACCAAGATAGAGAGAGTAAGTTTTAAGGAGAAATAGAGAGGAGTGGAAGGGGGGAACATGTATGACAGAGACAGAAGAGATGGGGGGGGGGAGAAAGGACAGAGGAGAAGAAACAACGATCACACTCAAATTGTACCCCAACCAAACCAATCGTAGGCCCTGAATGTGTAAGTGATTAAAAGGGCAGTGTGCTGTGGAGTGGACGCTATGTAGAGTTTATTACTGCTGAGATTAATTCAGAGTTAATCTTCATAAAGTCCACAAAGATGGAGCTCAGCAGTTCTGAATAATCCCACACACCGCTGTTTAAAGGGTATGTTTTAGAGGGGGGAAAAGCAGCCTCACTGATCTCACTGGCACACTTCAGCTCAAGAGTTCCACCTCTCACTAACTTTTAACTATTATCTTTTATATCTAAACCCTAAACTTTTAACTATTATCTTTTATATCTAAACAGAACTGCAGACATTTCATTCAAATGGAAATGGTTCTAATGTGTGTTCATTCAGCTTTCCCACATTTTTAGAAAATAATAGCCTTTATTTGTCACATATACATTACGGCACAGTGAAAATGATTCTCTTTATGTCCCAGTTTTTGAGGAAATTGGGGTCAGAGCACAGAGTTAGCCATCATATGGCACCCCTGGAGCACAGAGGGTTCAGGGCCTTGCTCAATGACCCAAGAGGGGCAGCTTTGAGATCCCGGGGCTTCGAACCCCCGACCTTCCGGTCAGTAGTCCAGAGCCTTGCAGGGTGCATCATTACAGAATCTAAGTTGACACACTCAAACAATTTCATGATTTTATGACAAAATAATTGACACTTTCCATGTGTGAATGATTAGTTCAGTTTAGATTAAAATAAATTAGAACAAGTTTATAGTCTTGGCACATGTTATAGTATAAATGAATGTAAACAAACAACACATGAGAAAGAAATTATATACAATGAGTATATATAATACAATGGGGAGGTGGTAGCGCAGTGGGTAAGCCATTGGGCTCTGTACTCGAAAGGTTCAAATCCCAACACCCCTAAGATATGTATGTATGTATGTATGTATGTATGTATGTATGTATGTATGTATGTGTGTATGTATATATATATATATATATGTATATATATATATATATATATATATATATATATATATATATATATATATATATATATATATATATATATATATATATATATATACAGACAGACGTGGACAAAATTGTTGGTACCCTTTGGTCAATGAAAGAAAAAGTCACAATGGTCACAGAAATAACTTTAATCTGACAAAAGTAATAATAAATAAAAATTCTATAAATGTTAACCAATGAAAGTCAGACATTGTTTTTCAACCATGCTTCAACAGAATTATGTAAAAAAATAAACTCATGAAACAGGCATGGACAAAAATGATGGTACCCCTAACTTAATATTTTGTTGCGCAACCTTTTGAGGCAATCACTGCAATCAAACGCTTCCTGTAACTGTCAATGAGACATCTGCACCTCTCAGCAGGTATTTTGGCCCACTCCTCATGAGCAAACTGCTCCAGTTGTGTCCGGTTTGAAGGGTGCCTTTTCCAGACTGCATGTTTCAGCTCCTTCCAAAGATGCTCAATAGGATTGAGGTCAGGGCTCATAGACGGCCACTTTAGAATAGTCCAATTTTTTCCTCTTAGCCATTCTTGGGTGTTTTTAGCTGTGTGTTTTGGGTCATTGTCCTGTTGCAAGACCCATGACCTGCGACTGAGACCAAGCTTTCTGACACTGGCTAGTACATTTCTCTCTAGAATTCCTTGATAGTCTTGAGATTTCATTGTACCCTGCACAGATTCAAGACACCCTGTGCCAGACGCAGCAAAGCAGCCCCAGAACATAACAGAGCCTCCTCCATGTTTCACAGTAGGGACAGTGTTCTTTTCTTGATATGCTTCATTTTTTCGTCTGTGAACATACAGCTGATGTGCCTTGGCAAAAACTTCGATTTTTGTCTCATCTGTCCACAGGACATTCTCCCAGAAGCTTTGTGGCTTGTCAACATGTAGTTTGGCATATTC
Organism: Kryptopterus vitreolus; assembly: GCA_030449085.1. Lineage (NCBI taxonomy): Eukaryota > Metazoa > Chordata > Actinopteri > Siluriformes > Siluridae > Kryptopterus > Kryptopterus vitreolus. Next base: position 9,590,397 of record JACRUU010000016.1, read on the forward strand.
CAGTCTTGCTTTTTTATGATTCGTTTTCAACAATGGTGTCCTCCTTGGTCGTCTCCCATGTAGTCCACTTTGGCTCAAACAACGACGGATGGTGCGATCTGACACTGATGTTCCTTGAGCATGAAGTTCACCTTGAATCTCTTTAGAAGTCTTTCTAGGCTCTTTTGTTACCATTCGGATTATCCGTCTCTTAGATTTGTCATCAATTTTCCTCCTGCGGCCACGTCCAGGGAGGTTGGCTACAGTCCCATGGATCTTAAACTTCTGAATAATATGTGCAACTGTACTCACAGGAACATCTAGTTGCTTGGAGATGGTCTTATAGCCTTTACCTTTAACATGCTTGTCTATAATTTTCTTTCTGATCTCTTGAGACAGCTCTTTCCTTTGCTTCCTCTGGTCCATGTCGAGTGTGGTACACACCATATCACCAAACAACACAGTGATTACCTGGAGCCATATATATAGGCCCAATGGCTGATTACAAGGTTGTAGACACCTGTGATGCTAATTAGTGGACACACCTTCAATTAACATGTCCCTTTGGTCACATTATTTTCTGTGTTTTCTAGGGGTACCATCATTTTTGTCCATGCCTGTTTCATGAGTTTATTTTTTTACATAATTCTGTTGAAGCATGGTTGAAAAACAATGTCTGACTTTCATTGGTTAACATTTATAGAATTTTTATTTATTATTACTTTTGTCAGATTAAAGTTATTTCTGTGACCATTGTGACTTTTTCTTTCATTGACCAAAGGGTACCAACAATTTTGTCCACGTCTGTATATATATATATATATATATATATATATATATATATATATATATATATATATATATATATATATATATATATATATCATAAATGGATACATCTTAAAAAAAGCTACTACCTTAAATCCATTATTGAAGTCTGTGGGGGTGTGTGTGTGTGTGTGTGTTGCCAGGCAGGGCGTCAGTGTTGATGCACTGCACTGGCTCTACACAAGTGCCAGACTTACGTGTGAACTTACTAAGCACTGCAGGGTTTTCCTCATCTGAACTCTCTTCTGTGGGTAAACAGAGATAAGCACACAAACACACACACACACACACACACTGCATGGCAACTCTACACACACTGCTAAGTTATATAAATAACTCACACACACACACACACACACACACACACACACACACACACACACACACACACACACACACACACACACACACACACAGAGACACATACAAACACACAACTACAGACATATGCACTCACTCATGTGCCTACAATCTCACTTTTGCAGTTCTCCCACAGCCAATCCTTGCTTAGAGGACAGAGCACATACAGAATCCTGCATGCGGACCAACACACACCTACACACACTTGTCATTTTCCATTGACATCTATGTCAATGACCTTATTATACAGAATGATTATATTCTAAAGCAGAATGTCTCTTTTTTTCCTCTTTATGATTAGACTATAACAAAGTTTATCTATCTATACATTTCTTCAAAAGCAGGAACATATTCATATTCCCCCCTTATATTAAAAACACTTTTGTGTGACTTGTGGAAGATTTTAACATTGTTGTTGCTGTTAAAATACGACAACAACAGATGAACGGACAGTTTTCAAGTTTTCTGTCATGTTCTGATGCCACAATAAGCCCTGTGCTTTCTCAGTAAGTAAACTGTGACACCAGATGGACTACAATCGCACCTTTAAAGCTGAGGCTATAATGTTCTCCTCACTTTATCACTGGATAAACGATTGCTATTAATAAAACTGTGAGCTGCTGGAGCTCGACACCATCAAGTGCCTAAAAGTTTATATTCCCAACTCTGTCTCTCTGCTGCTGGAAAGTTTCGGGAGATAGAACTGCATACACACACACGCGCGCGCACACACATATAGATGTTTGTATGCCCACTACAGACATTCAGCATGAAAAAGACAAAAAAACGAGACAAGCAGAATGTCAACAGGGAAAGCCGTTTTAAATAAGATAAATGAAAGGCAAGTTGGAATCACAGCAGCAAAGCAAACAAAGTGCAGTAAAGAAAAAGCAGGCATGCTTAAAGCCAAACAGCAAGCGTTTGAGAATTCACATGTCCTGCTGTGCAGTCAGTTAACCCTTTGGATGTTTACTAATGAACCAAGTGCAAGAGAGCGCACCATTACACAATTGTTGCAGCAAACCCCATCATCACACAGTCAGCTGAAGGATTACAAGATCCCTTATACCCCAAGCAATCCTTATATGGTTACATTTGAATGAAAAGGGACTGGAACATGTAATCATTCCTCAATTGGACATTTGAGAAATATGTAATTAAACATGGAGAAGCAGGTGCTAGGGGAGATCCCTCTACTTTCTCTACGTGACGAGCTGAACCATTCTTTCGTACCTTGTTCCATACTGTAGTGCCACTGCTGGAAATTGCGACCAATAATGATGAAGTTCCTGGTGGTGGATGGAGGATGACTGACAGGTTGGACATGTGAGAGAGGGACAAAGAGGTCTCCCTGTAGAGCGCTGCAGGAGACAGATAGAAATATGACTTCTTAGATTGCGAAAGGAAACGACATGGGCTTAAACTCTTTATTTTCTTCAAACTATGGCTCTGTTCTGAACCCTGCACGTGTAGATCAAATATGAAATCTCTCTATCTGTGCTTATTTAGAACTTATCTGGTGTGCGAGTTCTATCCATGGCATTTCCTCAAACTCAGCTAGGTCACTTAATAATTGGCGCTCATAATTGCCTAAACCAAGGGACAGTTTTAATCATGCTTATGCGTCTGTTCTCTTTATTTGTACCCGTCTGATATATTCCTTTACAAATTACTAGGGCTGTCAATATACACATCAAATATGTATAAAGATAAAATAAAATATGTAATCGCGATTAATCGCATGACTGTCATGAGTTAACTCATGAATTGCATATTTTCTCAATGTACCATATATGAATACTTTTCATGTTTTTATTACTATAACTAATTGTGACAGATGTTAGAAATATATGCATTCAAAATCTCGCGTCAAAATAAAATTTTATATTCATTTCATTCTGAAAATTAAGTTAATTCATTTAAATTCATTTCGTATTAATTTCTGTCACGTTTTTTAGTTGTTCTTGTAATAGTTAAATATGGTACGTGGCTCCTTTAAGAAATATGTTCCAGTTTTTGTTGCTCTATATGAACGGGTAATATGTTGAATATAGTGAAGAGATCATACCTTTTGTGAATGCGCAGCTAGTAGGAGTAATTCGGGAAAATTTAGGAAGTGTGAGTGGATGCTGGTTGTTTTTTTGTTAATAAATCATATCTCTCACCTCTTTTATATTCCATCCTAACATTATAAGCGGTAAATACAGCTGAGGAAAGGGCAAAGCTGAAATGATCCGGGCAGGCCATGGACTGAATTTCCATTATTCATTTGTGTTTTTTTATTTGTCCAAAAAGTTCCCAGAGACGTCTTTGTTGTTTGGGTCATTTGCCAACATACTCACAGCAAATCACTCACATACTAATGCACGCTGCATTGATCGCATGTTAATAAATTTACTGCAGTAATTATAATATCACAATTTGCTGTATTTCTCAAATTGTTAAATATATCCATCCAACTCTTTTATTTATTTACTTTCTGTCCCCTGAAATTCCAGACAAAATAGCCTCAACTAGATGCGCTGTAAACCTTTCTGAAACATCTTTATATTCAGATCTGTTTTTCTTTGTCTTTTCAAATGTCTTATCATTTGCATAAAAAAAAAAACTTCCCAGATGTGAATATGAATTGTTGCAGTAAATTATTCGTAGAGACAATAATACGAGCTCAAAATGTCCTCTCAGTACCTGGTCCTTTCAAAAACCTTCACAGCAGTGTCTGGGGCCAGAGACGACACCAGATTCACCACTTCCATTATGACAGATGGAAGCAGAAAGAGAGATGCGATCTCAGTCGTGCAGTGATGGATAGAGGGACATCCTGAAAGAAATAAGGAGAGAGAGACATATTTGTTAACTGTTAACATAAACCAATTATAATAAATTTACATTATATTATAAGACTGAAACTTACCCTGTTTGGCCATATAGATGACCCACGGCTGGAAGGAGAATTGATAAAGTGGGTGAAGCGTGCCAATGTCCCCCTCCTCTAACTTAGTCACATGACGCCTGGAAACAGAAGGTAAGAGAGAGAGAGAGAGAGAGAGAGAGAGAGAGAGAGAGAGAGAGAGAGACGGAGGTTCTCATTTGTAATAATAAAGGTGGAAAAGTAAGTTTTTTCTCTTCTCTTTGGAATACACATAACGCAGTACCACATTAGATTCTTTTACGAAAGCATCACCTACATTAATACATACTGTACATGTCAATCGTAGCAGAACTGTTTTATTAATTATACATTTATATAAAACATAGGGGAACATAGCTTTAGAACATGTTTATTTTAATATTAAATCTGCATTAACCAAATGGGGTTTAGTAAATGATAGATTTTTCCATTTATATCATTTTATTTATTTTTATTAATTATTTCTGTGAAATTATCTACCGCCTATTTAATTCATCAAACAATTTACTCCAGAGTATTAATTTATTCTTTTCATTTTTCTTTTTTTCTTTTATGTAAACAGTTGAATGCTACTAATAATAAATTGAGTTAATAAAAAATAAACAAAACAAAAAAAACAACCAAAAAAAAAGTTTATATATTGGATTTTCTTTCCTTGAACTGTATCAAAATCAAACCATGACCTCAAAATCAAGCTCTTTACTGTAGTGTGAGTTTTGTAGTGACAATACTACTACTGCTTATAGTCCATCTCTGAGATGAGAACCCACCCCCATCCAAATACCAATGCTATACTTGTCCCGATCTTGTGCCATGCAGTGTCTTTGTAAAGCTGTCTAACTGATGTAACGTCCCCGGGAGAGACAAGTGTAGACACGAGGCGGCTGTGACTAACAATCAGGCGAAACGTGTACCTTTGAGCCTGCTCCCTCTCGACTGCCACCGCTCTCTCGTGACTCCACTGCTGCTTGACACTTTCTGTTTTGTGTCTCCGCCGTGACACGCGGCTGTCCTCCGCCTTCTCTTGAACAATGTCGTCCGTCGTCTTTGGGCTGCCCAGTTCTGAAGAGTCAGGTTTACTCTAACATGCACAAAATTCCACAATGCATCGAAGGTTTCCGGCCTCTTTATTTACTATTTACATTAGAATATCTAGGTGTGGATGTTTATCATATCTCTGTATGTTATACTGGAACTGTTGGAGCATTTTCTCTGCTTGATGCATTAATATACCCAGGATCTGTGTTTGTCTGGCAAATAGTCTGTCTATCAGGATCTGCCTTGCCATCTGTCTATAGAGCCCTTTATTTATTTCTATTAATAAATATGCTTATCTGTGCATTCAAAAAATGTGCATATTGTGTGTGTAAGCGCATTTGAATGCTGACACTTATAGAATGCTGATAAAGACATTTGTCTTAAGAAAGCCAGAGGGACACTTACCAAAATTTCCCAGAAGCTCCGGCGCATATTTTTCCCAGTGGGTGTAGTGGACTCGGGAGTGTTGGCTCCAGTTGTTGGCGTGGAGCTTGGAGCGGAGCTGAGCGTAATTGGGACAGGGCCGCTTTTAACCGTGGAGGCTCGTCGAGGGCTTTCCTTTGTATCTTTACTCTCAGACTGAAGACTGATGCCTAAAGCACAGCATTTTGATAATAAAAACCGACACTCAAGATTCATTACGGAATGAGAAGAAATGTAAGATATAGCACTTCATACTGCAAGGCGATGTGATGAGGTCAGCAAGGGGTGAGTTTTTAAAGACAGGACAAAATGCACAGGATTTGTTATATTTTCCAAAAAAAAAAAAATAACATTTGGGATTAATAAAGTCCTAGATGTTGACACTGACCTCCGGTTTATTGGTCAGACCAATAAACCAGAGACCTCAGGTTTATTGCATTGTTTTGTGGCATTTTTCTTTTAGTAGTAATATTTGTAATTTAATGTTTCTAGCTCTGAAAACATTCCTTTAGTGATGTCAAATAAGTGCTGTTACCCAACAGAGGATACGCACAGCAGTATAACACCAATATAGTGGCTTCATCTTAAGATTGTATGCATCAGGCCAAAAGCATCTGTCCTTTACCAGATCGTAAAATGGGGTAAATACAGCCTCAGAACGCCACATGATTTTCCATAAGCAAAATGGAGAAACCGTGTAGGTTAAAACTAAGCACACCTTATAATGCAAAGCGTGTAGAACCAATATTCCAGTAAATACCGGTTCTGATTGACTATCAGTCTCTCACATCATTGTGGAGAGGTTTTGGCTCACTCTTCCTTACAGAGTTGCTTCAGTTCATTAAAGTTTGCTGGCATTTGTTTTTTCACCGCTCTCATAAGGTCATGCCACAATATTACAGTCAAGTTGAGGTCTGGGCCTCAGCAACACCTTCATTTTGTTCCTCTTTTGCTATTCTGATATCGATTTGCAGGTGCGCTTGGAAGCATTGTCCTGATGCAGGACCCAATTTCAGCGAGGCTAAGATTTGTTTTTTTGCAATACTGTGGAATATACTGTGATGCTGTGTGTTCTGGCCAAACACCTTGTACAAATGCAACTTTGTAAATCTAACCTGTGTTCACCTTTTTTTAATTTAGAGAAAGAACAAGCTTTCTCCTGGCAACCCTTCCAAACAAACCTTACTTATTCAGCCTTTTTCTAACTGTTCAGTCATGATCTTTCACATTAAACATAAAGCGAGGTCTGTAGAGTCGGGATTCTTTTTCAATTTCTATGAGCACTGCACAGTCTGACGTTTGGGTAAATTTGATGGGAAGTCCACTCGTGGGAAGATTGGCAACTGTATTCAAATCTTTTCCACTTGTGAATAATATTCCTCACTAGAGAAAGTCTTCAAGACTCCAAGATGTATGGAAATGGCCTTATAACCCTTCCCAGATTGATCAGCAGGAACAATTGCTTCTCCTAAATCACTGCTGATGTATTTCATTCTTGGCATTGTCTTAACACACACCTGAATGTTCCAGAGTAGCAAACTGCTAAACCTTGGGTTTTTACAGAGGTGGTCCCACTTGCTGATGGTCCATTTATAAACGTTGTTTAATTAGTAACACCTAGCTTCTGATTATCATCTTTACTCCAATAGAAGCAGTAATGTTGTGCCTAGATTGCTTCTTTATTCATTTATTGATTCATCTTCTACCGCTTTATCCAATCTTCCCTCGGTCACGGGGAGTCTGTGGGCATTAAGGCAGGATGGAATCTATGGGCATTAAGGCAGGATGGAATCTATGGGCATTAAGGCAGGACACACCCTGGATGGAATGCCAATCCATCGCAGGATACACACACTCACAATCACACACACATTCATACACTAGGGACAATTTTTCCAAGGTGCCAATCAACCTACAGTGCATGTTTTTGGACCGGGAGGAAACCGGAGAACCCGGAGAAAAAACCCCCACAGGTACGGGGAGAAAATGCATACTCCACACAAACATGGCCAAGACAGGAATTAAACCCGGACCCTGGAGGTGTGAGGCGAACGTGCTAACCACTAAGCCATCGTGCCCATAAGTGCTTTTTTATTCTGCCTTTATTTTTTTGTAAAATAAATAACGATGTGCTATAATATATAGAGTGGATTTTCAGCTGAGGTGGTATTTACTTAATTTTAAGACCTGCCCTGATACATTATACTAAAGTATTCAAAATAAGGTGTACTCTCTCTCTCTCTTTTTAATCATGAATATATGCATCATGTGTGTGTCTTGAACTGTATAGCTATAAAACAGCATATAAATATGCAACATTTTTCACTCATATGAAGGTAAATAACATTCATTAATGTTTGGTGATAATGCAAAAAAATGTTAATAGACTGTTGGAGAAAAAACAGGTAAATGTTAAATTAATTATGTCAGTATTTTTCTCACTGGTATTACTGTCTTTCAGTCCTGCTTCAGGAATGCAGAATGTCTCCAGACACAGCGGGTTTGGCAGAACCTTCATCTCCATGATGAGATCACACAGTGCATGGCGTAGCGCTGAGCGCAGTTTCTCTGTGAGCTGCAGAGGACTCACATTCCCCTGTTCCCAGATATCGAACCGCACACGTACTGTGCCTTCTGAAAAACCACACACAAAAAAAACAGTTATGATATAGTGTGCATCCTCGCTAAATTAATATTGCGAATATTAAGGAAATAAACAGTTAATTAATTGTCAGTAAGGTCTCATTGTAAGTGTATAAACAATTCAACAAAGCACACACTACAGGCACGCAAAAAAACACAATTATGTATAGTATAGTGTTGCACGATACACTTGTACTAGAAAGATATTGTGATACCCTGCTTTTAAAATGATACGATTCTTAATTGTATTAATAGCCATACCAAATGTCGACTGTAGCTTTTGGGCTATAGGGGGTAGTGCGTACTATTTTTTTCCTATGCATTCCAACTTTCATGCTGATGAAATATTGAGTTGTATAATATAATAGCCTTCATTTGTGACATATACATTATAGCACAGTGAAATTCTTTGCATATCCCAGCTATTTATTCTTTGCATATATCAGCCATGATATGGCAGCCCTGGATCACAGAGGGGTAAGTGCCTTGCCCAAGGACTCAAGGGTAGCAGCTTGGTGATACCAGGGCTCGAACCCCCGACCTGCCTTAACCGCTGAGCTACAGCCTCCCTTCCCTTTCCCAATATCAAGGTGTTTTTTTTTGCATTTTTCATTTTACATTAAAAAAAAAAAACTTGCCATTACTTTGTTCAGGAAAGCGAGTTCATGCCAGACTTTTTCCACAGCTCTTGATTCAAACCTGGATTGGGCAATATATAATTATTTCAAGACTAAATCAAAAGAGTTACCTGTGCTGTGGTTGTCCGAATCCATTTTCACCACAGATGTGAGGCTCTCGAAGTGCTCAGGCTGAAGACAGAGGGACGCGGCGTCTCCTTTCTGCGTGGCACAATCTTGTGCACAGATATTCAGAGGGCGATCCTGAGCATCCACAAATGATAATGCAATGCATGCAATACCTGCGGAAAACACACACACACACACGTTAGAATTGCACTATAGAGGTTGATGGAGGTTAGTGTAAGAAATTTGAGAAGCATGTGCGAAGGCTAAAACTGATGACCATTATGCAAATGCAAGCGCAAAGGCTTGTAGACACATAGTGGGATCTATAAATGTCTTGAATACAACAATTAAGTGAAAAGACACTGCCCACTATGGATTCTTTGAAATGTTATTAGCAGGACATCACCCAATTTTATCTTCCATTTGAACTTGCAACAGAAAAAAAATAGCAAGGATACACAAAAAAAACACAAATGCATAGAAAGAACGTGTGCAACACGGCAAAAATAAACAACTAATAGAAATTTCTTAAGGCAACTATTATTGTCAGACTGAGGAATAAATGACTGTGTTTTATGCTATAATGGCTGCAGAGAGAAAGGGATCTGTAAAAGGGCTCCTTTCAGCGGCGAAGTAAAAGTACCCTGCTGTTGTGTGCGTCCACTTGTGCTGCACTTAGCTTATCACCCCACAGCCTTGGCCGGAGGGTGTTAAAAGCACTTGAACAGTCAAAGAACATGACTCTTGCAGTGCTCCCTGTCTTCTCATGGGCAACAGGCGGATCACAGCGTCCCCCACACCCACTCGCGCTCAATATGCAAACTGCAGGGGGTCCGGGGCTGTATGCTCAACCTTGGACAAGCCATTTATAGTCAACATTTATGGCTTGTAGTGCCGGTTGCTACCGATAGTGGAGGAAAAAATGAGACGCACACTACAAAAAGGAAAATCATTTAATAATCCCTTACCCTATTTGTGTGACAGTACAGTATAGTAGTATATATATGTCACGTGTACATTACAGCACAGTGAAACGCATTCTTCACATATTCCAGTTTGTTTGGAAGCTAGGGAAAGAGGGTTAAAGGCCTAGCTCAAGGACCCAAGGGTGGCAGCTTGGTGAAACAAGAGCTCGAACCCCCAACATTCTAACTGGTAGCCCAGTGCCTTAACCACTGAGATACACCCTCCCTCATGACACATCCGATTATCACAATTCTCAATAAATGATCATAAGGTGAACAGAATTATAACATTGGCTGGTATTGGCTAAAAAAAAAAAGCCATGTTAGGACACTATTTACACCATCATCCACAAGCCATGAATTCCATTAAACAACACTACTGCCATTCATGAGTCCAATAAAGCTGTGTCTGTAATGTTTGATGCTTCTTATCAATATGAGCCAATCACGTGTCTGATCTTGGAATATGCCTGTGCCATCATGAAAAACCAAAAAAAAACTTTGATGGACTAACCTGGTCATTCAGTATATTTAGGTAGTCAGCTGACCTCATTCTTTGAGCAAATAATGTGGCTGACCTGACAAACTGCAGCAACCCCAGATCATAGCAATGCCCCTACAACAGGCTTTTATGGTAGGTACTAGGCATAATTAGTGCATCAGTTCACCCTTCTATTTTCTTACCCTGATGCACCCATTAGTCTGGAACTGGATATATATATGGACTTATCCCACTGTATGACCTTCTTCCATCACCTCATAGTCCAATCTTTATGCTCATTATCAAATGGAAGGTTTTTTCCCCCCTGATCAGCCTCACTGATAAATGGCTTTCTTTAGTTGAATTTCTTAAGTTCCCTTTGTATTGTTTGTGTGTAAATGCGCTTACTTTCACTATTAAATGTAGCCTATAAACTGTTGTTTTTTGACAAAAAGTCAGGGGTGTCAAAATCATTTTCTCCATGGACCACATCAGAACTATGGTTGCCCTCGAAGGGCCAGTTGTAACTCTGAACAAACATGTATTCGCTTTCCCCTCTTTCTTGGATGTGCCTTCCATCATAATGCATAGCTTCATCATAATAATCCATGCACTAATTATACAATAGCAGGCTCTCATCAAAAGGTTGGGGGTTCGAGCCCTGGTATCGTCAAGCTGCCACTCCCGGGTCCTTGAGCAAGGCCCTTAACCCTCTTTAACCCAGGGGGCACTGTAACATAGGTAACACACACTCTGCACTCTGACCACAGCTTCTAAAACAAACAAACAAAAAAAACAAGTTGGGGTATGCAAAGAAACAATTTCACTGTGATGTAATGTATATGTGACAAATAAAGGCTCTTCTATATCTCTTTTACCTATTTGCTTAGTTAAATCCAGGTTTGTTTGTGTGTTTTTGACGGCATATTCACACTATTTTTAACTACTACTTTATTTAAATGTACACCGATCATGCATAAAATTATGACCACCTTCTTAATATTGTCTTAGTGCCCCCTTTGCTGCCTAAACATTAACTTCTTCAGGAGTTTGTGCTAGAGGAGCTGCAGGAACACAAGGTCAGCTTTCGCTCCCCACATACATCACTGAGCCTTGGCCGTCCATGACCCTGTCACTGGGTCACCACTGTTACTTTCTTGGACCACTTTTGATAGATACTGATCAGTGCAGACCGGGAACACACCAAAAGAGCTGCAGTTTCGGAGATGCTCTAACCCAGTCATTTAGACATTACAATCTGTCTCTTGTCAAACTCGCTCAAATCCTTACATTTGCCCATTTTTCATGCTGCTAACATGTCGACTTTGAGGTTCACATTCTATGTTGACTTATTGCCTTGTAGTATATATCACCACCCTCTAACATGTGCCATGACTAAAAGAAAATCAGTGATATTCAGTTCACCTCTTATAACTTTATATTGTCATCATGTTATTCCTGATTTTCTCGCATCTTCTATTTTCTCATACTTTTACCTTTATAGTCCCTTTACCTAATGCACAGATCACAGAGCGGCCGATCAGGTTCACATTTCACTGTGAGTTTTTACCCCATCACCTCAATGCATTACCCAGGGATTTTTGTCTAAATGTGTAGTATAAGTGTGTGTGTGTGTGTGTGTGTGTGTGTGTGTGTGTGTCCTAAATGTACCAAATTCTGTACCAAATATGTCATGTGCATGTTCTATTCTTTGAAATCTGCTGGGATTGCATAAGTCATGTAGTGCATGCTCAGCTTTCCACACACACACACACACACACACACACACACACACACACACACACACACACACACACACACACACACACACACAGGCTGGGAAAATGTGAGTGACGTGCCTCTAGTGGAGAGAGATTAATGGATCTTTCACACTGCAACAAACAGCTGCATTGCAACAGCAGTCACGTTCAGTCAGTATGTGTGTGTGTGTGTGTGTGTGTGTGTGTGCATGTGCATCTAGCTGCTGTTATTAGTGCACACCATTAGCACTGTGAATCATGCTCCACATATGATGGATGAGTGCGAGGGTCACGTACACCACCTGCAGTCCTTTCTTTATCTGTCCTCTACATCGCATCTCTCCTCCTCACCCCTTCTCTCTCTCTCTCTTTCTGTTTCAGCCTCGCTCATTCACTGTTGTCCTCTACTTACTCTTTCAAGCTTTGCATCTCTCTCTCTCTCTCTCCTGCAGCAGGGCATCCGTGGCTCACAACCCACACAACCAATAACTGGCCACTTCTTCTTCTCCAACTACTGAGTTGTGATTTTGTAGCGATGTTTGTGTGTGTGTGTGTGTGTGTGTGTTAGTGTGTGTTAGAGAGAGAGAGAGAGAGAGAGAGAGAGAGAGAGAGAGAGATAGTATGTGTGTGGGACAATCACTGTAATGATGGAGTGTTTCATCCAAGCTGTGTGTCGTCACCCTTTATTTAGTGAAAGCTCTATTTACCACACAACATTATAAGAGGCTTGATGAGGCCTGACTGACTCTTCTGTCTTCTGAGCCCTCCAGACATCCGTGGGTGTTCCTCAAAGACCCATAAGGGCTGTAAATCAGTGATATGTCAACAATCTGAGTTCAGTTCTGCAATTATTACTTTGCTCACTGTTCATAAGGAATCTTATATATCTATATATATATATATATATATATATATATATATATATATATATATATATATATATATGTCTATATATATCATATATATATATTCATAATACATTGCGCTTTAGCGCAAATGCAAGATTATACTGGTAATGCATGATTCCTCATCAGTAGCAAGCTTGAAAGAGTCTTGTTCGATTGCCACACAAGTGCATCATGCTTACTAGACAGCGCACTACAACATTTGCTCTGTTAATTAACACTGCACATGTTCATTAGGCACGACAGCACGCTTCGATTTTACCAGGAAGCGTACGAGCCGTATGTACAGTCACATGACTGAAAGCGAACGACCAGGACAGCGGGAATTATGCCAGCTGTAATTCTATCACAGCTCGATAAAAAGGTATCATGAGACCGTGGACGAGCGTGTAAAAAAAATCTATTCGCCTTTTTTATGGTTATATGTGAGTATTCCAGTCCATCACCATGACACAGACAATGTACTATGAAACTACAGTTGAAGAGTTAACAATTAATCTTTTAAATATGGTTGAGCGATATATATAAAATTGTGCACGAAGTTCAGTAACAATCCCTGAATCTTATACATTTACAGCATTTGGCAGACACCCTTATTCAGAGCGAATTACAACTGAGAAATTGAAGGTTAAGGGCCTTGCTCAAGGGCCCACTAGTGGCAGCTTGGTGGTGGTGGGGTTTGAACCCATGCTGATCTTCCGGTACAGAGTCCAACACCTGAACCACTGAGCTACCACCATCCTTTTATACGGACAAATATTTTCCAATAACCAGGTTCTTCCTCCTACACCTGACATTTATCTGCAATGTGTGCAAGCATAACTGAATCTATACAAACAGCCTGAATAAAGGACAGAAGTGTATGCCTATTTATCATTGCAAATACTAAACACTGAAGCAGAAGGATGAAAAGATCAGCGCATTTTAAAAAGCGCAAAACCTGATCCTAAACTTGCATTTTAATATACAAAAACCATGCTACAAACCCAAGACAGATTATGGATTTCAGTGAAAACCACATTCCGGCGTGAAGAACAAAACGACTGCGGGTTTCGAAAACGTTTCCTCAGACAGCATGAAGCAAATTTTCACAACGCCGACATAAAAGCACATTTCTTTTCCGATGGACCATGGGACAAAAGAAATAAATGAAATGAAAAAACAGCTGCGAGCAGCCCATCTCATGCAGGCCCAAGCGTGGCTTTGTGGATTTTAGAACAAATAAGGTGGCACAAAAAAAAAACAAAGCTGAATAAGTAAGTGCAGAACCGCACACACACACACACACACACACACACACACACACACACACACACACACACACACACACACACACACACACACACATATATATATACACACACACACACATATATACACACACACACACACACACACGCACATACACACAGCCAGGAAGGGAAACATCAATGGGTAATGGAGCTGTGGTACCTTGGAATTGTGAGGGTGGGAAGAGGTTCTGAACGAGCTCCGACATGGTACCTGAGTCACAACAAAGAACACCCACAACAAGAGTGAGCACAGGAAGGAACACACCATGACGGAGAGACTCAATCACACTGACATGAACAGAGAAAAGACATGAAGAAAGAGTGAAGGATATAAAGGATGGAAAATGGAGGTGAAACATTAGATTAGATTTGTACAATGTTTCAGATTAACTCATGTTCTCAAGTTTGAGCTACGTGGGGCTAACTAAACCTTTCATTAGAAAAAAGTGTATGCATGGACTCTCTCTCTCTCTCTTAAACACACACACACACAAACACACACACCAGTACCTGCTTGCAATGACAGAAGTGTTACAGTTGACCATTTAATATGAGGACAGTAAAAGTCCCTTCTGACCCAAAAGCACTAACTGTGCCACTTGTGTACTGCTGCAATACCACTTTGAAATGAATTCAGACAAAGCTACAGCCGTCTGGGAGAACAAAAGCAAACCTACTTTCTCAGTGAGAGGAGGATTTTCCTCTATCCTCTGTGACACTGAACGGCCTGGTGCTTGTTAGCTAATAAATACACAACATACCTTCACCTAACACTGTCAGTAGTTAATTGCCAGCACAGGGAAAGAGGAATACACCATGGCTCGGATGCCAATCCAACATAGGACACAGGTGCACAAACACACATATTCATTCACTACTCAAGCCAATGTACTCAATTATATGGACAGAAACCAGAGAACCCAGTGTTTATTTATATAAATATATAATCAGACAAAAAAAATTATACACACACTTCAGGAAATCATTCATCTTCTACCGCTATATCCGATCTTCCCTCGGGTCACGGGGAGACTGAGCCTATCTTAGGCGTCTATGAGCATTAAGGCATGATACACCCTGGAGGGAATGCCAACTCATGGCACACACACACACACACACACACACACACACACACACACACACACATTCATACACTAGGGACAATTTTCCTTTCCAAGGTGCTAATCAAACCTACCGTGCATGTTTTTGGACCGGGAGGAAACCGGAGAACCCGGAGAAAAAAAAAAAATCCCCTGAGGCACGGGGAGAACATGCAAACTCCACACACACATGACCGAGACGGGAATCAAACCCGGACCCTGGCGGTGTGAGGCGAATGTGCTAACCACTAAGCCACCGCACCCCTACTTCAGGAAATCTTTAATACTAAATTTACTGAGACATCTGGAGATTAAAATAAGATTCCTTTGGCCTCTACAATTAGAATAGAATATTAGAATTATTTGTAACATATACATTACAGGACAGTGAAATTGTATCTTCAAATTTCTTTTATTCCCTCAAGTGTGTATACAATTCTTTGGCTGACTCTGTATATTTGTAATTAAATTACATAACACTGTTACACATAACTACTTACTCCCCAACACTGTATATATATATGTATGTGTGTGTGTGTGTGTGTGTGTGTGTGTGTGTGTGTGTGTGTGTGTGTGTGTGTGTGTAACAGCGTTATGTAATTTAATTACCAAATTATTTGTTACAGTAATTCGTTACAGTTACCGAGAAAAAAGGTGTAATTAAATTACCGTTACTCATGCAAATGTTAAAGATTACAAATAGAGTTACATCTGAACAATTTCATGTAAAATCAGTGATTTAGACTACTGCCGAGATGTGATTTTGCTTTGAATGATGACAATCTGCTGCAGTTTCATTTAGAACTAGACATGGGACATTTCCTGAAGAAGATGTGAGTGATGCTTGCCTGATGCAAACTTCGCAGCTCCGGGCGCGACCCCTATAGAGCCTGGTCCAATTTAATATTTGGGGTTGATATTAATTTTCTATGGTAAAAATTTGTCCCGGGCCAAAGAAATGCATTTGCCCCAATTACCCATAATTCCCTGCGGTTTTTCAGACAGAGTGTAATATCAGTGCAATGTCCTTGCCACCCTGGATGAGTGAATACGGCGGGTTTGTGAACAGCGGCGCATCAAAATTTTCCCCATTCACCTGTATGGGCCAGAACGATGTAGAATTCCTGGACTTCCAAGTGGGTCTGGGGTTCGAGAGTCATATGATCGCAACCTACTACATCTCATCTACGAGTGGATATGTGAAATCTGCATGTCGGCGAACACTGGACGAACGGCGGAGCGCCAAATTTCCCCATTCATTCTCTATTGGGCCGGAATGTTGCGGATTTCCCAAAATTCCCAATGGTTGTGGGATTCAGGAGTTATATGATCGTGATCCACTCTGGCCCCCCTACAAGTTTATATGCCATATGTGCATGTCAGAGGCTCAGAGGCTGAGCTGTGAGGCACAAAATATCAACCCTATTCATTTTCTGTGGGAGAAAATTCCCACTTTTTGGCCCCGGGTTGGGAATTCCGAAGGGCGATTCCTTATAAAAGTAATAGCACACCTCAGACCGTCGGGCCGCACGATTTGAGGTATGATTCGTGAAGATCGGATTGTTATATGGGGACTAAACATGTGGAATTGGATGATCAAAAAAGGCACCTACGTCAGGTGACCATATAGTGTACTTCCATAGCACTTAACTCAGCACTCTGGCTCACTTTAGCTGCTCAAATCTATACAAAAATGTCCCAAAACACAGCATGTTTGGTTCCCTTCATGTATTTGGGTCTATTCAGGACGGAATCGCTTTCTCGTCGCAATCAAAGCACGCTGCGGTTCTATTGGATCCTTCACTGCCATGCTGAGATGGTCTCAGACGGGTTGTTTCGCTCTTCAGCTGACCCGAGACTGCTGTGTTTTCACCTTTAAAAATAAAACCAAAAGAGGAAAATGTACCAGGGTTCGATGCAAATGGATTAAACGCTGTGTATGTGAAAGCAGCCTTATTGGCAACGCAAAAGTAAACTGCATTTAGAGCAACTAAACCTCAGCGCTAACCAATGAAACAATCGTTACCACCGTGATGAAAGTGTAAAGGTCAGTAAACACGGCAAACTCGGAATTGAAGCTCCCACTAATTACTACACGGAGTGACATTTAGGACCTTTAATAAATTTTACAGCACATGAAGGACATATTATCTCTCCTCCTCCTCCTCCCAGGCTGTGAGCTGCCACATGGCAGAGCAGACTTAGCTCCAGTACCAAGTGTTATACACAAGTCTAAAATTGGATTTAAATTTGCTATGTAAAAACGGGCTACAAGAGAAGGAATAGAGATGTAAAAGGTAAAGAGGACAGCAGGTTAGAAAGTGAGGGATTGGCTTAGTGATCAAACGAGTGCCTAACCTGGTATCAAAGAGGATTTCTGTCTGTCTAGAATTCGTCTTTAAAATGCATCCACTCCCTGCAGGAGGAAACCGGAAGGAAACAGCTGGACTTCAAAGTCCCGTCAGCCTCGGATATCACACCTGTACTGGCACGTATACAGACACAAAACGCCGCCCACGCTGCTTAATCCGTGACTGCAGCTGAACAAGATTAAACCCACGCTCCTCGTGCCGAGGCCAAAAACCCCACGCGGTCCTTATTATCCAAACCCACAGTTCTGCTAAAATTAAGCCCGCTTAATTTTAAGACCCGAGGCGCAAAATCGGTACCTGAACATCTCACGATACGCTTGGCCGGTATTTTACAGAGTCATCATTTAATTAGCCGACAGCCGCTCCAGGCTTGATACACCGGCAGCCTTCCTGCTTCTACCTGCCAATTATCCCTCGACAGCCAGACATATTATTATTAGCCAGACATATTATCATATTAAATTACTGAGTCACTTTTCAGTTATGTGCTGGACTGAGTTCTTCTCTTCACAACCATTCCAGAGCACTTAGGGTTTAATGCTAGGTTTAAAAAAAACATCCGTACCTAAAAGAGCTGGGCATGACCGAAGATTAAATCTAAATATCACAGTTATCCTAAATAAATATATCAGTGAAGCACAAAGCGACTTTAACAAGCCTTTCGACCTGCACTTACACATGGCAACTAAAGCAATGATTTGGTTTTACAGAAGCAATTTGTAATATTTACTGCGCTCTGTGGCCTGAGACAAGTTGCATTACGCTTTTCTGAAAAGAATAGAAATACAATTACCAAGATGGCGCAGCAGACGGCTGCCTCGCTGTGGAGCTTGTTACCGTTTATGTTAGTTGAACCTGTCCTTAACATTACAATTCAATAATATTTATTGTTCTTTATAAACATGTGCAATAACATATTATATATTTATAAGATGTATTATATATACATATTTTTCTTTTCCATTTTACTTTTGAAAGAGTGCGACCGGAAGCTTCGGGTCACTAAATAAATTAATTAAATAAAGCTCTAAATAAAGCTCTTTTTGATTTCGATTCTAAATGAATTTTCTTACAGAAAAGGCAAAACAGATCAATCAGATTTTTTTTTCCTTCTTAAATATACTTTCATGTTCATGAAACTTATCAAAAATGTTATCAAATATTTTTTCTACTTTGATTTATCAGGCCGCAAACCCAGTTTGTTTATTAATAAATAAAAACATTATTTCATTATTCAATTACTGTTACTATTATTATTATTATTATTATTTTATTGCCAAAGTAGTGATTTGGTATTGGTATGGCAGGGGGTAGCTCAGTGGTCTAAGGCGCTGGGTTACTGATTGGAAGCTCCGTGTTCGAGACCCAGTTTCGCCACCCTTGGGTCCCTGAGCAAGACCCTTAACCCTCTGTGCTCCAGGAGCCGACCCTGCGATCTGACCCCAGCTACCAACAACAAGCTTGAGATATGCGAAGAAAGAATTTGACTGTTCTGTAATGTATATGTGACAAATAAAGGCTTTTCTATTCTGGTATAACGATATTTAATCTTGGTATCGTATCAAAGTGAAAAATGCTGTTATTGTGCCACTTTAAATCAAACTTGCCTTTGTGTTATATTCCAACTTAATTAAATAATGAAATTACTTATTTTCACAAATGTCAAGTTTTCTCATATTTCCTCTACCACTGCGTTTCTACCGGACAGAGCAAGCCAGCGCAAAGCTTCGTAAAAAAAGAAAAATCCAGCAAGAAATCATGCACTTATAACAATAAATCTATATTATGATGCCATTCTGTACTAAAGGTTTTCTAAAAGCAGTTGGTAAAACTAGTGTCGTATTCACCCATATTGAGACTGAAGTCATTTGTCCAACTACAAAATGTTTATCTCTACACAGTTTATCTCAAAAACTGCTTTCAGATTCTTTGTCAGCATCAGCCGGGCATAATAGACGTACATCACGGTCAGAACGATTCCTGAATTACGTATTTGACCAGAGCAGGATTAACAATTTTTGAACATGACTACTAAACAGTACTCTGATCAGTCTTATCATTGGTATCCAGCTCGCTCATAAACACCATTGCTTACATTAAATTTTATGTCATATAAATAAATATAAATACTGTTAAAAAAAAAAACGGAACCAAAATCAAACAGCAATGCTTAAGCGCTTGCTTATCATTAATCATTTTAATCCTCAGAGATTAAGTTTCGCTCATCATCAGTCTTAGTGTTCATTCATCAGTGTCTCACTCAATAACAGTTTCACCCAGTAACTTTCTCACTCTCATCACACATCATCTGTCTTACCCTCTGTCTACCTCACTCATCTGTCCCACCCACCTCCAGTCTCATTCATCATTTGTCTCACCCACTTCCTGTTTCATGTGCTGTCCCCTTATACCCTATGACTGTCTCACCCACAGCCTGTCTCACTAATCTTCCCTCTAACCTGCCTCCCGCCTCAGCCACATTTCACTAGTAGTACAAACACACTGCTTCAGCAACACTACTGCCTTTTGTAAGGACTTTTGAATAATGAGATCAACCCCACAGACATGCGAATACACGTAAGCACCCAAATATTCCTTATATCTTTTGAATATTTAAGCTGACTGAAGTCCATCGTGCAGGACATTTCTTTTCACATGATGAATTACCAATTTAAAAGAAATGAACAAACAATGTTCAAGGTAACTGTTTTCTTTCCACAAGAGTAAGAAGAGCTTTGTTGTTTGCCTCAGGAATAAAGCATATATGCGTGTATTTTCTTTTTTTTTATCTACTTCTTCTTATCTTCTTTCTAGGACTGTTGACTGTTGCTGCTTATATGCAACTTGATGCATTCCACATCCAATTAAAAGAAAGCCTAGGGGTGTTTTTGTTGCTGCTAGGGATGCTACAGTACTCAACGAAAGGAATGTCAACCCTGATTTCCTAGTTAGTACGCGCTTCACCATAACTTGTTCTCTCTAAACGGCCTATTTATTCACCGTAAGCACTCGTCTGTTTCCTTTCTTTGACGGATTCACAGCTTTCACTGGAAAAGTCCTCGACTGTCCAACCAATTATCACCAAACAGTGCACAAAACCCATGTGCTGCTTGGTTTCCATGGTGCGCGACTCCGTTTCTCTTCTCGCTGCTGAAGTGTTGGCACTGCTATATTTAATGATGTTTCAAATGGATTGAAAAACTCTCTTTTAAAATCATAAGCACACTTGAAAGTTGATCAAAAGGGCGGTGTTGTCAGCACACCCAAGCAG
>JACRUU010000016.1:9613970-9628970 GCA_030449085.1 Kryptopterus vitreolus
ATGGATCACATAGATTGCTCATCAATCAGCCTTGGCCATCCATGACTTTCTCAGCGGTTCACCACTGTTCCTTCCTTTGAGCATTGTTGATAGATAGTGACCACAGCAGACCGGGACACGCCCCGCCAAGAGCTGAAGTTTTGGAGATGCCCTGACCGAGTCGTCTAACCATCATAATTTAGCTCATAATTTAGCTCTTGTCTAGCACATCAACTTTGAGGACAAAATGTTCACTTGCTGCCTAATATATCCCATCCCTAATTTTAACAAGTTTTTAAAACAACTTGTGAATCTATTGTGTCTTAAACCCCTCATCATTAGCTTTTGTGAAGTCCCCTGCTTCATTAAAGCTCCTTAAAATACAGAGATATTTCAGTCAACACTAAAGCCCTCAAGTTTATATGTAAATTTAGTACAAATCTGTTCACAAATGAATGCTCTCTCATAGTTGCGTTTATGTGTTATTATTTTTAATTGGAAAAGAACTCCATATGCAGTACTCTATTTAAAGGCCAGACAAAAATGACAGAAACTACTAATAGATGTAATGGGAAGACATCATGAGTACCTCTACATCTGCAGGGGTCAGTTTGCAGTTTCTAACCAGCATCACAGTGATGATGTCAAGTGTGGCCTCGTCCAGTCGCTTTCTCAAAACTTTCACCAACTCGTCTGTGATTTCCGGACCTGACAAAAAGAACACAGACAGGCCCTATTGAAATATTCAAGCACTGCAACTTTAACACCATAGATGTCCTGATGAATGACCTGAACCAATAATATCTACAAGTCTAATACACATTAGAGCATGGGTGTGAAACTCATTGTCACCGTGGGCCACATCAGCATTATGGTTTCCCTCAGAGGGTCAGCTGTAACTGTAAGACAGTGTATAGTCTTGATGAGCGACGTTGCCTCACATACTGGTTTTTCACAAACACATACTGGTTTTTCTCCTTTAAAGCAGCATAACCGTGTTTTAAGACAATCCTACACGTTTTAAGCTCTTAAATACACGTAAAACGCCGTGGTGAGCTACTTGGCTCGCAGGCCTTGAGTTTGACACAGGTACATTAGAGTGTATAACATTTTACACTAACTAATGACAAGAGCAACATGATATTACATCTCTATGACGAGTTTTATTTTGCTCCATGACCATTCTACATGTTATATTTTAGTTGAAAAGAATATACAAGAATTATTCATGTCTGCTGCCAAGTACTCTCGTGACAGTTTCCAAGCTGACCCAAGAGCACATACATTAACACTTTCCTTTTAAGCTAGTGCCTGTAATTAGCTGCACATTTGCATAATTGTTAAATCCTGCATTCCGTTCAAACATGTCCCGATCTTTTCGCAAACCATATATTTCTTGATTGTATATTCATAGACTGTTGAGTGCAACAAGAAATAAATTCCAAAGGGAGCTGAATAGATGTCACCCAAGTCAATGTATTTCTGATGTAGTGGATGATTTCAGTGGATATCCCGAAGATGAATGGATACGGAAGAGCATGGCAGATCTGACCGTAATATGGTTCAGGAAAAGGAAAATCCTTTTTATGATCCATGTATGATCAGACCTCTCTCAGACTGCACTTTTTTTTTTTTTTTTTTACTATTGCTCAATTATGATGGTCTTTTTACAATTTTACAATATTCAGTACCAGAACACACCCCACGAGAGCTGCGGTTTCCAGTTCTTCAGCCATCACAATTTGGTCCTCGTCAAACTACTAACACATGGCCATTTTTCCTGCTTCTAGCACATCAACTTTGAGGGAAAAAATTTAAAATTTTCTGCAAAATATATGTAATATCTAATATCAGGTGCCACGATGAAGAGAAGATCAGTGTTATTCACTTCAACGTTCATAATGCTGTGTGAGATCTGTGCATATGTTGAGATTATTTAAAATTAGTTCTGTAACCTCCCCTAAAGCTATCACTTACTGTATTAAAATCATATAATACAGTAGCTACAATATGTTTCTCTGTAAAAAAAAAAAAAATAGAACAGGCCAGCGCGCTTGCCGTCCCACAAGCAAGCTTGGAATTTGCTGGCTTAGACTCTAACTGAGTAAGGCAACAACAAATCTAAGTCAATGAAAATAAAGAAGAAGATCAAAAATATCTGCAAATTGGAATCGTATAGTAGAGAAGCTACCGTTGGCCAATTTGTATCAAGGACTAATCTCCAACGCCCAAACAATCCTATCGAAACAAGTTGCAGGAATGTTGGAAGCATAAATTCCACCCTTTCCATTTAATCAGTCAGATCCCGTGCGAGCTTGACTGTGGAAAAGAAAATAGTTTTCCGTTTTCTATTACAGATAAAGGTATACCAATAACGCCCCTAGTTTTGATAGTGACAACATAGTGACAAAAAAAAGTGTCACTTGCCCAGCATAAAAACATGCAACCTGTACAACCGACTCCTCATGTACACCTCTCGCGTCCTCCCCGCCCATCCCCATTTTAACCCTGCTTCTTATTACTGTCACTTGTCATACAGTGACATTGATGAGTCATGCTGGTAATAGCAAGGCAACTATTAGTAGTGCTTATTATAGCCTTTTTATTTTTATTTTACATCGCTATGTCGCCATTTTTCGAAGTGTACTCCTAAAGCGTTGCTAATATTGTGCAAAGTACTGTCATCCCAATCATACATGAACCCAATATAATAAATAGAGATTGGATAGATAAGCGAGACAAGCACAGTGAGGAGACAAAGAGACAAAGTGGTGACATCACTGCTTTAACTGTGTAACACGCTGTCCAAAGAGCAACAGCATTCCCTAGTAGGATGTAAGCGGTACTGCACGAATTTCCGCCTGCATCAAATTCTATGCATTATCAGTGCGTAATGCAACACATGGGAGAAATGAATTCACCGTTTCTGCTATTTTCAAAAACGAGTAGTTTTGTGAATAGTAAAGGGATTTGGGATAAATGGATTCCGTGCCTAAAGCATGCTCAATCACAAATGTTTTACTACCTTCCAAATGAAGTCATTTGTAATAAGGTTTTAGATTAAATGTGCGCTTAAATACGGACCTCATTGTTATAAAAAGTGGACATTTCTTACAAGGCAGATTACAGCACACAGTCACAGACTCTCTCTCTCTCTCTCTCTCTCTCCCTCTCTTGCTCTCACCTGCACGTCCCACTCCATGCACTAACAGCAGAATGTGTTTGTCCACCTGTCCAACTGGCCTTGAGCCCTCCAGAGATGACCGGGAGCCCTGGAAACAAGAAATATATCCAACACACACATGAATTCAATTCTCTCTCTCTCATAACCTTGTGGTCTATTTCTTTTTTTTTTTTTTAAGTTTATAAAATGAGTTCCTCAAGGTTTGCTCTGTGGATCATTTGTCCTTAAGCTGGACTTTCTGCTTCATCAAGATCCAAAACTGAAGGACATTGTCCTGTTTTATACACAATCGAGTAAATACATCTCCCAGCAATGGCTCTGCTTGCTAACCAAAGCTGAATATGCTTCTATAGGCTTTAATGTCCTGATGATTAATGTTTGTGTTTAAAAGAAGTCTATAAAACACACTACATTTGTACAATCATGTGCATGGAAATGCTACTAAGAGAAGCAGAGAAACGTTTTCACGTTTTCGCTAAACTTGTCTGGGATAGTCATACAATTAATAGCATTTTTTTTTAAAAAAAAACCTAGAAAACAGAGACATTTTGTTGAAATGGGAGAAATTTGCTATTGAAATAAGTTAACCCTCATTCAGTCACATAAAGCCCTTCAAGCACTATTTTATTCCTGTGTGTTTTACTCTGCTTGCACTTGACTGTTGGTGTCACAGTCTTTCAAAATCAATCTAGCTACATACAGTGAGGATTAAATGTAAAAAATCTTATTTTTTTTTAAACCTACAACTGAGACAGGAGACAAATGATCAGCTTAAAATCTCGAGGCATTGCTCGAGGTCAAACAGTGGCAGCATGGAATTTGAACTCACAGCCTGCTACATTGTCCAGTGTCTTAACCCCTGCAATATGGATATGCCCACCAGTCATTTTTGACCATCTCAAACTTAAATGATTTATTCAATTGTGGGTGACACATCATATGAATAGCTGTGAAAAATATGAACAGCTGTATGAATAATATATTAATAGGAATGAGAATTACTCATTTTAATGATTTTAGAGTTAAACTGAACATTTCTTCTCATGCATACATTTTAGGCTTTGCACATTTTCTATATATATATATATATATATATATATATATATATATATATATATAATACTATATATATATATATATATATATATATATATATATATATATATATATATATATATATATATATAGACGTGGACAAAATTGTTGGTACCCTTTGGTCAATGAAAGAAAAAGTCACAATGGTCACAGAAATAACTTTAATCTGACAAAAGTAATAATAAATAAAAATTCTATAAATGTTAACCAAATGAAAGTCAGACATTGTTTTTCAACCATGCTTCAACAGAATTATGTAAAAAAATAAACTCATGAAACAGGCATGGACAAAAATGATGGTACCCCTAGAAAACACAGAAAATAATGTGACCAAAGGGACATGTTAATTGAAGGTGTGTCCACTAATTAGCATCACAGGTGTCTACAACCTTGTAATCAGCCATTGGGCCTATATATATGGCTCCAGGTAATCACTGTGTTGTTTGGTGATATGGTGTGTACCACACTCGACATGGACCAGAGGAAGCAAAGGAAAGAGCTGTCTCAAGAGATCAGAAAGAAAATTATAGACAAGCATGTTAAAGGTAAAGGCTATAAGACCATCTCCAAGCAACTAGATGTTCCTGTGTTGTGAGTACAGTTGCACATATTATTCAGAAGTTTAAGATCCATGGGACTGTAGCCAACCTCCCTGGACGTGGCCGCAGGAGGAAAATTGATGACAAATCTAAGAGACGGATAATCCGAATGGTAACAAAAGAGCCTAGAAAGACTTCTAAAGAGATTCAAGGTGAACTTCATGCTCAAGGAACATCAGTGTCAGATCGCACCATCCGTCGTTGTTTGAGCCAAAGTGGACTACATGGGAGACGACCAAGGAGGACACCATTGTTGAAAACGAATCATAAAAAAAAAAGCAAGACTGGAATATGCCAAACTACATGTTGACAAGCCACAAAGCTTCTGGGAGAATGTCCTGTGGACAGATGAGACAAAAATCGAAGTTTTTGCCAAGGCACATCAGCTGTATGTTCACAGACGAAAAAATGAAGCATATCAAGAAAAGAACACTGTCCCTACTGTGAAACATGGAGGAGGCTCTGTTATGTTCTGGGGCTGCTTTGCTGCGTCTGGCACAGGGTGTCTTGAATCTGTGCAGGGTACAATGAAATCTCAAGACTATCAAGGAATTCTAGAGAGAAATGTACTAGCCAGTGTCAGAAAGCTTGGTCTCAGTCGCAGGTCATGGGTCTTGCAACAGGACAATGACCCAAAACACACAGCTAAAAACACCCAAGAATGGCTAAGAGGAAAAAATTGGACTATTCTAAAGTGGCCGTCTATGAGCCCTGACCTCAATCCTATTGAGCATCTTTGGAAGGAGCTGAAACATGCAGTCTTGGAAAAGGCACCCTTCAAACCGGACACAACTGGAGCAGTTTGCTCATGAGGAGTGGGCCAAAATACCTGCTGAGAGGTGCAGATGTCTCATTGACAGTTACAGGAAGCGTTTGATTGCAGTGATTGCCTCAAAAGGTTGCGCAACAAAATATTAAGTTAGGGGTACCATCATTTTTGTCCATGCCTGTTTCATGAGTTTATTTTTTTTACATAATTCTGTTGAAGCATGGTTGAAAAACAATGTCTGACTTTCATTGGTTAACATTTATAGAATTTTTATTTATTATTACTTTTGTCAGATTAAAGTTATTTCTGTGACCATTGTGACTTTTTCTTTCATTGACCAAAGGGTACCAACAATTTTGTCCACGTCTGTATATATATATATATATATATATATATATATATATACACACACACATATACACACACGTGCAACCTGTACCGTAAGATCTTCAGATCCAAGAGGTTCCTGACTACGAGCCAAACCCAGGGGGCGAGAAAAATAAGGATTCATATCCAGATCACTGTATGTGCCTGTTTGAGACGTTTCTGAAAGTCTACAGAGAGAAAGAGAGAGATTAGTCCAGGAGAGGGACATTTTGTAAAATTACATTAGAAAAAATAATTACAATAATACAAAGTTACATCTCAGAATGATACACAGCCTGCATGAATAACTGTAGAGTGGTAAGGCAGATTTAATACAGGCTTTCAGTCCACCACACTGACCTGAGGTAGAAGACTGATTTAGTGGTACGTTCCTGATACACAAACATGTTCTTGCGGTTGACCACACAGAAGGCACTCAAAACTGACCGCAGAGCCTGGATTGCTGATAGAGAATATAAATATAAATTAGCAATTACAAATTATTAACAATAACGGCAACTACAATTGCGCTGCAAAATTTACAACGTGTACCATGTAAGTGTAACATGTACAACATTTACAGTTTTCTTCAAAAATAGAAATAGATTCCAAGAATAGACTCTTAAACTTAGATTTTCCGGTCAAAACTCAAACACAAGACACACCAAACAACAGACATGCCTTTAAAGATCAACATTTAAAGTCAGTTGTGGGCAGATAACAACATTCACCATCAAAAAACAAATATTTAACAACAAACTCCAGCATTTTCTAATACACACATAGCAAACACAACATTTACCAACACATACTGTACAACCACAAACATTTAATTACGGCTGGTGCTATCAATTATTTTAGTCATTGAGGAATTCTAACAATTGTTCCATCGATTAATCGAATAAGAGAAACTTTTTCTTTTACTAAAAAGCAATACTATTAATAAGCAATACTAAATAAGAGAGAGAATAAAACAGGTCTCTTAAAATGAATAAGCAATTTGTTTTAGAAAAATCTGCATCTTATTGCTGAAACAGCAAAACAGGTATATCAGTGAAAACTAAACCCATTTTGTATATTTAATTGCCATAGTACATAAAAAATACAAATACAGTGAGTTCAAAAAGCTTATAGGCCACCGGCCAAACCTATTGGCTTAACGCATCGCTGGTCTAGTGCCGGTCTAGCACCCGGCCTGCGCGTGTGACGCATCAAACAGTGCGGCAGGATCTGGGCAACCTCCCGTGGAAGCCCGAATTGACGCCGCGTCACGTCACGTGGCATGGCGGCGAACGTGAAAAATATGCGAAACGTCAAAACTCGGGCTACGGGGGTTATGTGACGTGTCTAAACACTCTGCGCGTTGGAGGGAGTCAGACGCTGGGTAATTTTGTGACGTCATGTGAGCTCACTGGCCCCGCCCCCTTTCTAAAAAAATGCCCAAAACAGGTGTTTTTGGTGTCTAAACACTCTCTCGCATTTCGACGCCAGCACTAAAAACGAAACTCACAGCAGGATTCGAGGTCGCGCCCGAAGCCGCAGTCTGCATTGGCAAACACCACTCACATTTTCTTCAGGAAATGTAGCATGTCTAGTTTGCACATTAATTTGCCTCGATTAATTTTTTGTAATCGAATGACTTGAGGAATCGTTACAGCCCTACATTTAATATCATGATAAAACACTAAAACTTACTATTAAACCCCAATAAACAGCAAACAATCTCTAACTTGAAACAAATCCATATTACCAAACAACAACATTCACAACCCAACACATATTCTAACATCAACATCAACTCTTAACACACAAAATAACACACCAACATTCTCTACCACTAATACCAAGATTAACTATCATTATATCATTATATACCAAGTTTAACTATAAAGACCAAAATGATTACAACACACATCATCACAAAATAGAAAAATATAACGCAATCAAAATCACACAAATACTGTTGCCATTTCTCTTTAGGATGTTTTAATAAAGCCATTAATTTGGGTGTGGATTAGTGATTATGATGTTACACTGCCTGGGCCCCTGACCAAGGTCCCTAAAGCTATAAATGGCAATTCACATTGCATTGTAAATGCTTCCTACACACACACACACACACACACACGGAATAGTCAAAAGCTTGCGACTTAATTCAGTTTCATTGACATTACACAAAAACAATATCTCGTTGACACAATTAGTCCCCAGAGGGTTTATATTGCACATAATCTGAATTACTGATGTGTAAAGTGTTTATGTGTGTGTGTGTGTGTGTGTGTGTGTGTGTGTGTGTGTGTGTGTGTGTGTGTGTGTGTGTGTGTGTGTGATTCACCTCGGGCCACTCCCATGTTGGGTCCCATCTTTAGTCGCGGGTGGATTTGGATGATGGTGTTCCAAACGACGTCACACGCAAAGTGACCCGGCATGAAGTGCATAGTCGCAGCCAAGTAATCTCTCGGCTGGTAGCTTTCATCCGCATTATAGTCTGTAACAGATGGAAAGAGAGAGGTGGAAGGGAAATAAAAGAGAAATAATGCAGATATTAATAGACCGAATTGGGAAGAGAGGCGAAAGGACAGGAAAAGAAAAAGAGTGGATGGAGAGAAGGGAAAGAGAGGAACGCCATAACACAGGTATAGGAAGAAGCGAGAAATGGGAAATTTTTTTGTAAAAAGAGTGAAACAAAACAAGAGAGAGAAAGTGAGACAGACTGCTGAAGGGTCTTCAGTATAATAAGGCTATAATAGCATGTCACTATCAGTACTCGTGCCTGACGCTGCCCTGGAGAGCCGCTGAAGTTTCACAGCACAATTACTCTCTGGATTCAATTCATTTGCACACAGTGGAGCGGAACAATCTGCTCTGTTAGGAAATGAGAGTGCTAATTCAGACCCAGCAGCAGCCACGAAAAAAAAGCAAAAAAAAAATAAAAATTAGTGGTCCTCTGCACCATTCTGTGAAATATGTAAGTCTGGGTGTGTTAGCATTTGTAAATCTACCTACTGGACATTTGGAACGCAAGAAAGTAAAGTCCCATGTAAACAAACATATTTGAGTGGCTCCATTTAAATACTAGCAGTCCTACCATTTTGCTCTTGGGAAATTAAACAGATTGTAAATAATTGAACTACTTTATTGCCAGAGTAGAACTGCCACACTGAATTTTTGTAACACATAGTGGTTTCCTGGACTTTTTTATCTATTTATTTTTTTACTTCTTTAAAGTGGTAATATGGAAGCAGATCCGCACTGCTGTTCCGGAATCATGCCTTAGGGACAGCTGATGGACTGAATGTGTGTTAACTAATATATCTCCTCAACATTTATTGTATTTACCATCTGAGGTGGCCGTTCTCTGCCTGTACTCGTTTTTCCAGATGTCCTCCTCACTTTCGGCCACCAGGAGCGAATTACACACATGACTGTCATGCAGGTCTTGCAACAGGAGGCGCTGTCGAAATACATTTTATTAATCAGTATCTCAGTTTATTTATACTGTTCATTTTTAATTACAAGTTTGTTTACATTTGGTCAGACTAATAATGAAAAGTTTCCGTCAGCAACCAACAGTAATATATATATATATATATATATATATATATATATATATATATATATATATACACATACATATATATATATATATATATATAACAAATTACCGTATATATAAGCCGCTATTTTTCCTAGGTTTTGACACGGCTAATAATTACACATATACACACATATACACACACACACACACACACACACACAGGAGAAATGAAGATGAATACACACACACACACACACATATATACATATATATAACAAATTACCGTAAATTAAGGTGTGTGTCATATAAGCCTCACTTTTTTCCTTCCAGTTTTGAACCATCTTAATAAGGTGCCTATTCTGATTAACACGGTTTCTTGAGTCTCTGTGCATATAAGGCTTTTGTAAAATACAGGCCTGGATCAAAACGTCTGTAACACAAAATAAATGCAAAGAAGAAGAATGAGTGCGCTAGTTCCTCTTTAGCAGATATAAGGAGAAGCGGATAGAAGGAGGACAAATTTGGTTAAGGTGACAAAAATGAAGATAGTAAATAGCGCTTATTTTCTCTTCGTTCTGTCCCTTTTTAAAATAAACACACACGCACAAATACATAAATTTACCTGAGCACATTGACACGGACGCTTTGTTTATGCGGCAGATTTCCGCCACCGCTCCCACTCCCGGTACCACGGCGCGCAGATTTCTTCCACTCTCCTGATTCTTTATTCTAATAAATCCTGAGCTGCGTCTCTGTGCATGGAGACGCAGATACTCTGGCATTTCCTCCTCTTCTTCTTCAGACTGTCTCTCTTTTCCAGAAATTTTCCCAATTTCTTCCAACTGATGGAGACCTTGCATTTCCTCCTCTTCTTCTTCAGACTGTCTCTCTTTTCCAGAAATAAAACAAAAACAAAGCAGTAATTATGAAACAATAGAAGAAACCAAAAGAGAGAATAAACACAGAAACTGAATAAATAATCTGGACATATGGAAATGTGGAAATGCCTGTGGGCAAGAGACACAAGTTCACCTCAAGCACTGGAAGTTCTTTATCTCTCAAATGTTATAAAGAATATCAAATTCTATGTATAGTACAGTAAATTCAAATTCTGGACTATAAAGCGCACCAGCATTAAGCTGCATCCGCTCTATAAAAAAAAACCTGCATAAAATACCCATCCGCTCTATTTAAAAAAAAACCCAAAAAAATGCATACAAGCCTAAGCATCCGCTTTTGACATTGCCGTAATTTTCATGTATGTACCTAAATAGATCCTTTCCTAACCTGTATTTTAACACGGTGTAACGGTGGACGCTGCACAGAGACGCGGAGATCCGGAATTCATACAAAACAGGATTTATTAGAATAAAGAACTCAGGAGACGCCGCTCATACGGAGCGGCCAGACAGGCTAGGGAGCCTTGCGCTCTGCGCGCCGTGGTACCGGGAGTACCGGAGAGCAGGAGCGTTGGCGGACTTGGAAGTCCGGGAATAGGGATACAGACAAAGGTTAGGCATAAACATATATCGAGCGTCCGTGTCCGCGATTATATATTAATCGGGAGAGGGAAAATGCACAGAACCCGGATTGTATGGTGAACGGCTGGAGAGGTTTTGTGTGTGTGTGTATTGTGTGTGTAGCAGGGAGGGGGAGGAGAGAGAGAGAGCACCGAGCAGCAACTTTGCTGATTAAAACGGTACAGAACCAAGAGAAAATAAGCGCTATTTACAGTATTTATCTTCATTTCTCCTGTGTGTGAAATGACGTCGCCTTAACCTTGTAAAGATAGAGTTTGTCCTCCTTCTATCCGCTTCTACCCACTTATATCTGCTAAAGAGGAACTAGCGCATTCTTCTTCTTTGCATTTTTTTTGTGTTATTTTGTGTTAGTTTTGATTCTATTCCGGAGCCCCTTAGAGCCCCTAGCGGTCGGGAAAAAAATCTGCAGAATAGCCGCACCTTATTATTAGCCGCATGGTTCAAAACCTATGAAAAAAAGTAGCGGCTTATAGTCCAGAATTTACGGTATATTATAATACCCACATGTACTTTTCCTGTGGTGGCATCAAGGTTCCCTTTTTGCATTTTGTCTAGATATTCATATTATATATTAAACACATTTTATAACTGGACCATAAGGTCCACTTCATAGAACCACATGCACCATCAAAAATAAAAAAATACACAATAACGGTGAAAAATGTGTCCTCTTGAATAGAATTACTACTAAGACTAGGGAAAGTACCAGATGCTCATTATATTTCTGAAAGTGGGTGACACCAGGAAACAAACCTAGAGTGTGAGAAAACCTCCAGTCTGTCTTTCTGAATTTGGATAATGAGCCAGAAATCCGGCATGAGAGGACTCTGGATCTCTTGCTCGTCCATGGTGGGCCCATCACATTCTGAGTCACTGCTGCCCCCATCGTAACCTAATACACACAAAAAAACACAATATTGATCATATTTCAAATAATGTACACAAAAATGACAAAATAAAACCTTACACCACACAAATCATGACTAATTCAGTGATTTAATGGAGAAAAAAAACCCATTGGTACCTTGCATGTCTGAGTCCATACTCCCCTGGCTGGAGACGACACTCTGTACTCGGCTCGGCCTGATCTTTCCACTGCCTGAGAAAAACAACACTGTATCTGTGATCATATTTGCAGTATAATGTCGATTTTAGGCAGACACAGCTTAAACAAAACCGCTAAACAAGGTGACCAGAAAAAGCTGACGACACACTGGCACAAGCAGTGAGAAACCAAGTTCATTCACACCTACAGTACACATGCACAGAACCTGCCTGATACCTGCCTGAGGGGTATTATCTTACACTCTCTGAAGCATCACTCAGATGTTTTTTTTGGAAACACTCACTGTGTGTAATGGAGTGCATTGACTCCAGACTGACCCCAGAAGGAGTTTTCAGAGTGAGGATGTCGTCAGCATTACTGCCCGTCTGCTCACCAGTGCTCTGTGTATGAACGTCATCTGTACCGACTGCTGGCTTTACTTCCTCCTCCTCCTCCTCCTCCTCATCTAACTCCTCAGTGATCCCTCCGTGCACCTTCTGCTCTTCTGTTTCCTGTTCCATCGGAGATTCCTCTCCTCCTTCAACCTGACAAAAATCCTATTGGTCATTTACAAAACAAATTATAGTGAACAAGGTCTTTTTTGCAGCTAAGATCTTAATCTATTTTATTAGATCTAAGATTACATAACATTACTTTTATATACACATATATAGTGTTGGGGAGTAAGTAGTTACATGTAATGGCGTTACGTAATTTAACTACAAAATAAATGTAAAAGTAATTTGTTATAGTAAATGAGAAAAATGTGTAATAAATTAGTTACTTATGAAAATGTTAAAGATTATAAATGGGGTCACATCTGAACAATTTAATGTAAAATCAGAGCATGTGACTTCCGGGGAATATGCTTTTTTATATATAAAAAACTATATAAAGTGGGGCATGGTGGCTTAGTGGTTAGCATAACATAACTACAAACTACAAAACATAACTACATTAGATACAATACCTCTGATTTCATATCACTATTCTGTGGCTCCCCCTCGGTGTCGAAGCCCTTTAAAAACAGGGGTTGATTGGCTGTTGTTTTCAAGCTGCTATCAGCCTCAGGAAGGTGAGTGCCTGGTGGAGAGACAGATCCCTCTCCCTGAGAAAAGGACTTCTGATTTAACTCCCGAGCTGTCTGCAGTCTGCGCGAGTGCTGCCGACTCTGCGAGATGTAGTAGAAATTCTGCTTCTCCGCGTGAAGCAGGTAACCAGGAAACGAAAACCGCCTGAACTCCTATAGATAAAATATATACAGTATATCACATCACCTGTGCTTCCATTGAGAACAAGATTCTATAGTTTAAAAGTGCACAGGCAGGAAGTCTTTTAACAACACTACTCATCTATGATTCATTTGTCCAGGGAAAAAATATATATAAGAACATAAAAAAATAAATAAATAACTGCTCAAACCTCTTTAAACTTCTCCAGGGATTGTTCTGGGCCGAAGACGAATTGCAGGGGAACAAGCTCGTGATGGCAGCCCGGCCTTCCGCTGGAGCGAAAGACATGATCAGCCACCTTTTGAAGAGTGGAGCAGTCCACGACAGACGAGTGACGGAGTGCCGAGACGATCTCATCCTCCAGCAGCCAGCGGATCTTCAGTGGAGACAGAGAGCAAAATGAGGGCAAGAGAAAGAGAAATGGATAAATCATTAGGGACAGAGGGATTAGAGAGAAGAGACTGACAGTTCGGAGGGAGAAAAGGATACAAGTGAAATACCAGACAGTGGGAACAAGACTGTGTGAATGTGTGAGCTTAGCATTTAGAAAAAGCAGTCTCCAAAAATATAGGCATCCTCTGTGTATTCTTGATACTGAAATTTGTAGAATAGTTGCCTGAATTTGTATTTATTTATTTATTTGTGTTGTTTATATACTCATCTGTTCCTGACTCCACTGTACTACAATACACAAAGCAAAAGCACCCAACTACAAACCTCTTTTAGTAGAAATTATCCAAATGTAAGTTTTGAATGAAGCAATGAAATGTTTTCTCCCACTGTAAAACTGCTTTGTCTACATCTACTACATCATAACCTCCACCCGCAGAGACTAAAATAGGCGTCAGAGGTCGACCGGTGGATTTTACAGATACTGTTAGCTGTGCTGTATCGTACTTGGCGATATGCGATTAACCATTCGTTTTTAAAATGGTTACAGGATAAAAAAATAAATACAATGAATAAACGATTAATAATGAATTAAGAATAAAAAAAAGACACTTCAAATGAGTAGCACGTGGTGTCTGCGATTCCCCACTTGAGGCCGCTCTTGTACTGTATAACGCAACTCGGAAAAACCATCTGTATGTATTTTTGATAAAATGATGAATCGGTCAACCCTTAATATATGCATAACAACAACTAGGCGGAATTAACTTTCTGTCCAACTAATACTAAAATTTAATGATAGGGTCAAAGAGAAGTTCTTTCTTCAAATAGGTTTGGAGAACAGAGAGAAGAACAGAGAAGAACAGAAGAACAGAGAGCCGAGTTAGAACAGCCAGCGGAACACAGTAACTCACCTCGTCCATGGTGGCTAGGACGGCCTGTTTGTGAAGCACTGGGAGTTTGGACAAAGGATCACCTGTCATACTGACAAGGGAAATAAGCTTTAATATCACATGATCTATGTGGTAAAAACACATCAGGAAAAAAAAAACCTGATTAATTAAAAACACTTGCAGAAATTAGTCATAGTGACTTGTGTCATATATATATATATATGTGTGTGTGTGTGTGTGTGAATATATATATATATATATATATATATATATATATATATATATATATAAACAATGTCTATATTTTGAATGACAATATTGTGAAGTGTACATATCAGTGTGTCTTCAGTATCTATTCAACATCAGACA
>JACRUU010000016.1:9633970-9678970 GCA_030449085.1 Kryptopterus vitreolus
GGAGGTAAAAAAAAAACACCAAACCTTTTACTTAATCGTTGGTGAGAGGTATTGCAAAAACAAGTGAGAATGCAACAGGCACCATTTTCCTGTTTCTAAATATAACATTATACAATTACTGAATAATGTGTGCATTTAAACCAGACCACAGATATGAAACGGATAAAAAGGGTGTTATCCATTTCACCATTTAAAACTCATTTCATCCAAACAGTGCTGTTATATGTAGAGGACATGCAAATGAATACAAACGCCACCAAAGCAGAAACCAGAAGTTAATCACAAAACTTTCACACTTCACTCATTTGTTTTAGTCATTTAATCCCTACACAGCAGTTCCCATCAGTATGCACCAAACTGCCTGCTACATACAGGAATGCAAGCAAGCAAGCAGACAAAGAGACGAGATTAATTTCAAACAGACAGGAGGTCGGCTGAAGGAGGCGCTAGAGATGTAATCTGACCGGCCGTCGAGGCCGCTGCTAAGTATAGGGTTTTTTGTACCGAGAAATAATTTGTTGGAACAGAACTGGGCCATTAACTGGATTTGCTATTATTTTGCCCCAAGTTAAATGCAAACGGTGCCATGCCTAAGGGGGCTCCACGTTTGGCAAAATACACAGAGCAATTAATTAAACAATAACCATATTATCTCCGGAGGCAAATCTAATTCAATTTGAATGACATTTAAAACGGAGAATAGCTATTTCAAACTGAATTTATCATATACATTTAAAAAGCATGGGGCTTTTAATTCTGTTTTATAATTATTGCAACTTTATATCCAAATGCATGTGTAGCATGATCTCGCAAACACAGAGGTTCTGTTTTTCGATTCAATCTCACTATAGCGTTTATGAGCTTTTATTGCATTTTACTTCAAATAGAACTATATATGGACTATAGCCTACTCACAGTAGGCCGCTGTAGCCACTGTAGTATGAAGAAAAAGAAAAAGAAAGAGGAAAAGCTTTTACATTGCTCAACCCTTCCCACTGTGAGTCATTTTTTCTGCAGCAGCAGCTGGAAGCATGTAAGCAATGCTACCTGGACTTCAGCTGCTGATTGAGATCCCCGGACAGTGCGTCTTGAGATCTATCCTCATCAAAAGGAAAAAGCAGAGATTAAATGCTATTAACCACTGCTATAAAGAAAAACTTCCATATTTACGTCTCGCCTCAAACATCATTCCTTAGTCAAGAAATAGCTGCCATTCAATGTTTTTCAGCCTTTTCTTTCCATTGGAGCTATGTGTCAGGTAATTCATTCATTCATTCGTCGATCATTGATCTAGGGTTGAGATTTGAGAACTAAACAAACAAATACAAACCATGAAGGTTACTGGATGTTATTGTCAGGGATTATACTTATAGAGACTGTATGAGGTATGTATAAATGGCTACATCCATTGTACAAGACATATTTTGATAGAGTTTAACTCTATTATTACTATTATTACTCTATTAACTAGGGTGGTAATATTGTATTATTATCATCATCATCATCATCACCTAGAATACTCTATTCAAGAAGCCTAAAGATGGATTTGCACTGTCAATTAATCTACAAATGATTAGGGGGACGCGAGGAACATAAAAGGTTTTGCATTCAAGTGTTAATCAGTGATAGCTGACATTTGATATCCTCAACAATAATGGAACTATAATTAATGGACATTCAGTGTCACTCAGATGAGGACGGGTTCCCTTTTGAGCTTTTTTCCCCCCTTGTCTGATCCCAGGTATTTTTTTTCCTTACAACTGTCACCACAGGCTTGCAAATTAGGGCTAAACCTATCAGGGCTTATTTATTAAACTAAAATGTAATCTCTTTTATTCTGTAAAGCTGCTTTGGGACATTGTCACTTTGTTAAAAGTGTTCTACAAAGCAAACTGGATTAAATTGGACCTTACCAGACATTTACCACTACCTGCATATATCCACAGAAATATATATTATTCCTCTCCTACATTAACAACACGCTTTTTTCACATTCTGTCTGTATTTATTTAACAGGCTGGCATCAGTCAAACCTGATAAGAGTTTTCACATATTGTTATTGTTTTATGAAAGCTTAAATCCATTCCTGTGAATAATCTCAAGACCAAAGCTATCAGACATAGAAACAAGAAAATGAGAATAATAAATGACTTGCACATCAGAGTATTGATATCTAAACTTCTCATTCAGAACTGTTCCTAATTATACATTGTGCATTACTTCTATCATTATTATGCGACTTTAATTTATTCTAAACTGCTTGCTAGATTCTGCATTAAATATCTATTTAGTTAGAGCAAACTGGGCAAGCTAAAGCAGTTAATTAGAGAACCACTTTAGATTCGAAGTTAAATGGCTGGTCAATAAAAAGCCTGTGCCCAGATGAAATGCTGTGAAAATTGGCACATGCAATATATATATATATATATATATATATATAAGATATATAGATTATATATATATATATATATATATATATATATATATATGTGTGTGTGTGTGTGTGTGTGTTGTGTGTGTGTGAGTGTGTGTGAGTATGTGTGTATGTATATATATATATATATATATATATATATATATATATATATATATATATATATATATATATATATACATATACATATACATATAGAAAGTACTTGTGTGTGTATGGTGTATGCACCTGAGAAAGATGTCTTTGGGTCGACGATTGGAATGGTGTTGGAGCAGCTGGTCTTTGAGTAAGTCCATGCAGCAGTTGTAGATATAGACAGGACACCGAGGACGAGAAGCATCTCCACCACTCTGCTGGGAAAGTTGGTGATGGTAGACATGTGGCTCTGAAAACTGCACAGTGTCCTTCTCATCTATGGATGAGAATGAAGAAAACACACCAGTACCAGTGTCTGTATGAGAGCACACTCAGGGGCAAAGAGAATGAAAAAGACAGTGGGATAGACTACAAAGAAATTTTGTACATCTGCAGGGGGAAAACACATTTAGGGAAGATACAATTGTGTTTCCTGTGTGAATAACAAGGTTGGTTTTAAAGATGGAATTGGACAGGCTTGTGCAAGGGCAAACACACTCGCAAAGCCTGGCAATGAAGACCGCCAACCTGCGGGGGTTGGCTCCGAGCGGTTGTCCTCCTTATCCTCCAGCTCTCCCGAGAGGGCTTCAGGTGCCAACAGAAACTGCCCATCACCTGCTTCTACTACAGTCTCCGTCTCTGCTAGAGGGCCATTAAACGAACTGCTGAGGGATCCACTCTGTGACTGGTTGTTTTCCAGACTGAGTGTTTCCTCCTCATCTTCATCACAAGCACCATTGACTTCGGGCTCAAGACCAAGGCCAAAAGACATCAGTATCTGCACATCTGAAGAGACAACACAAGATTCACACATCGAGTGCAATTTACAGTAAACCATGCGCCTATTTATAAAGCTAACAAGTTAATGATTGTTGTTGATTGTTATGAATGCTTTGTGCAGATTTGTTACTTCTGTCTGTTGTCGGGTATGCGTGATATACATCGATTTTATGTGAAAATTCAACGTGTGTGTGTGTGTGTTTGTTGTGGTTGCATTACCGGTGTAGGTGGCTGGGAGGAAGATGAGCAGCACTTGCTGGGCGTTGATATATTTAGCATAGCATTTCCACTGAGGACACAAACTCTCTCTCTCTATCAGCACTGGCTCCTCATCCACCAGATCTGTGTTACTAAAACTCTGTGCATGAGCAAACACACACACACACACACACACACACACAAAAGGACCTCACAGAACTTAGTTCGGGTGCCA
Organism: Kryptopterus vitreolus; assembly: GCA_030449085.1. Classification (NCBI taxonomy): domain Eukaryota; kingdom Metazoa; phylum Chordata; class Actinopteri; order Siluriformes; family Siluridae; genus Kryptopterus; species Kryptopterus vitreolus. Next base: position 9,637,753 of record JACRUU010000016.1, read on the forward strand.
TTGCCAGAGCCACACCCACCATTCCAACTGTCATCTACCCTAATAATACACTACAGGTGCGTAACATGGAATGAACTTTGTGTAAGGAATATGGGTACTGCGGCAAAAAACACTCACATGAACGGCATGATATCAGAATGAACCGATAACAAAGAACTGGACAGCATGTTGGCATGCTGACGGAAGTAATGAACAAAACGCTGCATGGTTTGAGAGTGTGTGTGTTTTTTAATACCTGCAGCGTGCTGGTCGATCCAGTCACCTCTTTACTGCTCCCAACTGTGTGGAAGGACAACACCATGTCTTGCCTGTCAGTGGGTTTCAGTCCCTCTTCTATGAAAACAAACATACACAAAGACACAAAGGCCATTGCAAATATTACTTATCACAACTGAACAATACAAGTTCACTTCTTAACAAGTGGCGTTTACTTTATTGTGTTGTACTACAGTGTTGTACCATGCACACTGTTGACTTTTGCAAGTTATTGAGTTTTGTCTATTGCATCACTACACTGAAAATGATACCAAAATATATTTGGGAACACAAACAAACAAAATTACACAAATCCAGGTCAGATAGAGAAAAAGAAAACGTGTCCAAGATAATCTTTATTGTTTATTTTTGTTAGCCTGAAAAACGTTGCATTTCGGTTTGCTGATAATACATATATCTTACTGATAAGGGTTACCCTTAATGAGTTGTTACATCATCACAAGAACAATGACTGACCTAGATTATCCTTTAAGAACTTACTGACACACACTACAACAGGAAGTACTTTTTGAGCTTAAGGAATTGCAGCGTACTGTGAATTCCAATATTAAATTCGACATATGTGAATACCAGGTATTCACCAGTGCATTTTTTTGAATAATGAATTATTATCATTTTTTATTTATTTCTTTTTCACAATACTTTCTATTACATTAGTACGCATCCACGTGACTTAACGTGCATTTCTGTAAGCTGCATGTTGTGGGTTTAAAACGTTCAATTAATTACCTTTAATTACGGGGAGTAAGAACGGGGCAATATGGCCGTCCCGCTCCCTTTCCAAAATGTGATTCATAAAGGTCATGTGATCGCCATCGGACAATGATATCTCGCGATCGCTTAGCTCGTTCTGTAGAGAGCTGTGGAATAGGCTGAGCAGTAAATCGTTAGGAAGTGAGGCTGCGTTCTGGAGCATGTCTTCATCCTCCGCTATAAAAGAGAGTATAGTGAAGTAGTGTGTGAGTTTTAAAATTATTATAATTATTTTGAGCATTCTTAACAAATCCGTAATGTAAAAAAATTTAAATTATTTGGCACAGCTATGACTCAAAGTGACAAAATGTCAGTGAAAGAAGGAGACCAAGAGTAAATATTAGGGTAATTCTCCTACAAGTATCACTGTGGAGATGCTGATATGCAAGTGTGTGTAAAAATGCTTATACCTTTGCTGAAAGTATAGAAGAAAACTTCTATTTGCTGACACCTGGGAAGCAGCTTCATCAGGTCAAACTGAAAAGGCACCATATGTATGCTGTCAGCTGGAATAGAACCTGGGGTCTCACCTGCAGGCACAAATGCACACACACACATACCACAATTTGGTGGTTTGTGTTTTTGTAATAGAGATCAGGTATCAAAAATGAACGTTTTTTTTTATTGCCTTTTTCTGACCTGTTGCATCTTTGCTGGGAGGCTGAGGCTGATCTTTGTTTTTACATAGTTGTATGAGGTACTCAAACGTCAACAAGGTGGACATGCACGACTGATCCCGAGGAAAAATCTACAGGGAAAAAACAACGTCAGTAAGCACTTTCCATTGTAAGTCTTTCCCCAATTTGGTCATTCGCCAATCCCCAACCTTGAGGCAGCTGTTCTTGATCACAAGTTAGTTAAGTGCCAGCACATGGTTCCTCTGTGATATCTAATTTTCAAACCGCATATTTTCAAAATGCTACTCATGCAACATCACATCTCAAACTGTGGTCTTCTGTTCTCAAATGAACTAGGAGTAAAACCTCATACCAATTTAAGGTAGGAATTGATTTACATAAACGCTCTCATTCAGAGTGGATCAGATCACTCGGATTAGTTTTAGATATACTGTTTTGCTAGAAGATACTGACAGCCTGAGGGATGTCTTGGTAGTTGAGGTTGTGGAAGTGGCGCTGCTGCTCAGAGCGGCTCAAAACACTCCCGCTCTGAGGCTCCACCCAGCACTCTGTCACCAGGTTGACCTCAGTCTCAACATCTATTGCCTCCACCTCGGTGTCATTGTCATCATCCGTGGAGAAACTGAGGAGACAAGAGTGACAAAGTCACTGATTTATATGAATGAGTGATTAATGACTTAGAAGAACAAACTAAGAATGAACATATGCTAATTGGATGGTGTCCAATATTTGAATTTTAAAAGATCCACTATAGGAAATACAACGTACCCTCGAGTTACGACTGGCTTGACATGCGAACAATATGAGTTACGACCAAAATTTCAAATGTCTTGAGTTACGACTATATCTTCATGTGTGGCTGCAAACTAAAAGTCAGTCTATAATAGCAGATAATCACGTTTATGGACTCAATTTCGGTCAGTGCACTGATTTACATAATTAATTTCACTCATTGCTATAACAATGGCCCCAGAAAAGCTAGAAAAGAAGGTAAGGAAGAAAGTGAAGGTAAATTAAGCAATCATAACCAAAAACGAGAAGGAAATCGAGCAGAGTGGCATGTGTGTCTGAGCAATCTCTCTTAATTTCTACTAGTGGGCTACAGACTCTCACAAGAAGTGACACAGGACACTAGAGAAGCAGATTCCTGATGTTCTTATGGAAGGGGACTTCTTCCATTTCATACTCCCCTCCTTCCTACCCACATGCCAGACATGTCATTTGAATGGTCCATACAATAGAAAAACTATTGCCGCTTCTAATAAATTATACAACCCTTTTTTATTCTCAAAAGGTTAGGTAAAGTGGTGCTTTAAGAGGTTTGGAACGCATTACAGGTATTTATATCATTACTTAAGGGAAAAAATAGTGTTGACGAGTTTACAACGAGCCCTCGCGAGCGAATTGAGTTCGCATGTCAAGGAGTCAAATGTAATTATTTGTTGCAAAAGAGGACAGCATAAAATAAATAAGATGACTGAATGGATGGAGGGGAAAATTCATACCTGTCTTTCGTGGAGGTAGCGTGAGGAGGAAACAGAATATACTGAACGATGCATGTGTGATGCTGAGTGTCCTGCAGTGCTGTTGTTCCCTACACAACACAACCAGATTAACAATCATAGCGACCATAAACACTCCACAAACTCCACAAACACAGAACCGAGAAGTTCCACCAAAGTACCACAGCTAGAGATGACTACAAACAAACAAATAAACAAACAAAAAAAAAACAGCAATACAGGTCCAGTCAGGTTTGTGTGATAGAGTGTGTATTCTAATGCATTATGTTTTATAAAAATTAATTTCTGGTTTTGGGTTACAGACTGTGTGCTAGCCAGGGTCAATAAGGAAATGCTTACTTGGGGCATGATGAAGAAACAAATAAATGTTTGTAAACTAGAAGCTAGCACCCAAGCTGATAACTATTACATTTATGGCATTTATCAGATGCCCTTATCCAGAGCGACTTACAAATGAGCAATTGAGGGTTAAGGGCCTTACACAAGGGCCCAGTAGTGGCAGCTTGGTGGGATTTGAACCTGCAATTGTATAGACCAGAGCCTAGTACCTTAAACTGCTGAGCTACCGCCTCCCTGTTTCACTACATATCAACAATGTGATTGTGCTACAGTAAGTAAATAGAACCTTTGGTGCGTTCACAGCCATTGGCAGTTCCATCACCATGTTGATGATTCCCTCACCACTGGCAGCAAAATGAAAGCCCTCGGATAGACGGATCCTACAAAGACACCAACAAACATACAGGATTCAATAGTTCACAATATTCATCAATCCCAAGTGAATCCATATTATACAAAAGGGTAAAAGAAGTGTAGAGTTCTTACTCAGCAAGTGTAGAAAGGATCTGTGCAACCGCGTGCACTGAAACCATACCGCCTGGGCCACTCTGCACTGTCCACACCCAGCGTTGCTGCAGGAAATACCGGGAGAGGAACGACATCGTGGACGAAGGCGTTGCGGCCCGCAGCCACACTGAACGGCTGACCCAGAGCCTCCAGGTTCAAAATGAAGGATGTACGGAAGTCTGTAGGGAGCTTCTCGTATCTAACACGAGAGCAAAAACCTTTTGTCAAATTTTTCCTTGATAATGAAAAGAAAGGTGGGAAAATGGTAAGGTTCTATCCTCTCTACAATTCTACAATAGTAGAAGTCAGTGTTGGCGTTTGGAATTTGTAATCATTTATTGATCATTCATCGATGATTCATCGCTCTTCATCGATTTTTAAAATGGGCCTAAATGTCTCACACATAACAACTGTACCAATGGTGAACAAAACAGTCCTCGGAGTGACTGTGATGTGTTACTACTGACCTGATCAGTAGTTTTTCCAGGGGTTTGTTGAAGATGACCACACACGGCCGGTCGGATAAAGAAGGCTTTGTTGCTGGGAGGGGTGGGGACATGGAGGGAGACGTGTTACCCAAATTCTTCCGTTTGGTTTTTGGAGTGGCTTCTTTATTTTGCACCCGGTGGGGGAAACGCAGTCTGAGTATCTGCTCTCGCAGCTCGTCCACAATCTGCAAAAAGAAAAATAGATGCACCTCAGAGAACATGGATGCCTCTCAAAAAAAGCACATAACTTTGCATCAATTTTATTGCTTTTACTATTTAAAAATCATTAAAATAGAAACAAGTTCAAGTATTCTAGTATTATGTAGAGTTTAAGTGCTTAAACTATACAATGTTTTACCATAGGTATTCAATGTATACCCTTTTTTTTCTTTTTTTTTTTAGTAGAACACATTCATGTTCCTCAGCAAGAACATTCTTTTGCTTAAACCACCATAACGCTTTCAGAAACTAAATATCTGAGATCAAAACGTTTCAAAGGTCCAAGTGCTTGAATGTACCTTGTTTCTGGTATGGGCAGGGGTTCCTATGGGAAAACCCAAACGAAGCACCATGCATGGAGCTTTTGATATGAGACGTACCAGGTAGAAAGAGATTGGCAGTTGAGGAGCAGTGCTGTTTAAAGATAAGGAAGTAATAAATAAATAAATAAATAAATAAGTAAATAAGAGAAATTTCTCTTTCTTTGTTTTGTCCTTATATGGACCTTTGTTCTGTTTAAAAGGTCGTCTGTTTTTCTATCCATTGCAACATCCGTTTTCTTTCCATTTAGAAAATTGATAAAATTAGCATTTTATTCAGGTTTAGAGCACTATTACTTGAATATTATATGTTTAGTTGTACCTGTAGATGAGTTTGACATAGGAGTAGCCCTCCACCAGGACAAAGCTGCTCCAGTCCCTCAGCAACGAGGTGAGCGCTGAGTGGGCTATCCGGCACTGGACGGTGCTGAACCTGCCGTTACTGCCTGCGCTATGGACGTGTTTTGGTACAGGTCTGTCAAAGAGACAAGAAAAATAGGGTATAAATCTCAATTCAATTCAAACCAGTTTTAAATTATTCTTTCTTCTTTCCAGGTGTCAACTTTGCTTATAATCTGGAGCTATAATGAGCTATAATTAGTCCGGAGCTATATATAAATAATATCATATATTAATCATCCATAACTCACATATCATGCTCCAGGATGATGGTTATTCGGTGCATGTGTAACCAGCGCAGCCAAACATTGGCATCCATGGACAGAATGGGCTTCCAATAGGAAGCAAACTGCGAATGGCTGGAGTCTTTTGAGCCACTGTGCTGAAGAGGAAAGGACCTAGAAGGCAGCAGACATTTATTATGAACAAGCCAACCCTGGTGATGAAAAACAAATAATGGTAAAAAAAAAAAAAAAAATGACAGGAGAAAATGTTTTGGGGGTTCAAGTACACTGGAACTGTGGGCGTGGCAACTCACATTGATCTCATAACTGAGGTTCAAATCCTGTGGATATATGGGTTAGAGTCTGGATGCAGTTAGAGGACTAGCAGTCCTGTTCTACCATAAGAGGCAAATCTTTTATTTGGAGGTGCTCGTTAAACCCTACAGTCGGGTACTAAACCCTTTCCACTGACTCAGAGCTCATGGGAGTTCAGGCAACCAGAAAACATTTTTAAAACAAGCCTACCTTTCCATTGGCCTTTTCCACAAACGAAGCATGTTCAAATGTTTGTAATGAATAGCGTTTAGATAATATAGATAATAACTGTGCAACTGTTCTTTGGGTGACTTCATTTAGAGACATGAAAAATATAATTACTCCAATAGACTCTAATAATTATAGACAAATTATATGCAGATACTTGATTTACATGGCAAAAAGTTTTAGGTTAGGTTATTTATCACAACATTATATTTTAAAAACCTCTATGTCCCACTTATGCATCTTTCCAAACAGAATTTTGGAAAAGTTGGAAAAGTTCTAGATTTGATCGCATCAACTTTAAAGGGTCTTATTGTTTCTAAAGTTGTGAGTCAACGTGACCAGATTTGTTACTTGACTTGAGGATATTCTTTTGCTCATATCAGATTTTTTTTACTGAGTTGTGACTTTACATGACAATACAGAGATAACAAAATACCATGATAGGTGCGTTTATAAGTAGTGTATAAGTGAGGTTACTGCTCTTACTGGTGTGGTGGATCCTGGAGGGATGTAAAAAAGAGGAACACCATTTTTAGTGCTTTCTGGAATCGTGTAGTGTTCTGGGATGGAGTTAAACGACTGCAGGTGAACCAGCATTTGGTCGGTCTGGTTAATGCTGCAGGGTAAAAATGCACACATTAAAGACCATAATAGAGATACACAGTATTACCAGTTCAATTGCAAGCACACGTTTATCAAGAAACAATCCTTATTTTTAATGGCTTTTGTGAGTTTATTTTTGTATAAAGGACATTCAAAAAATGCACTATTTTTTCATACATATTTCATTTGAGGATTTCTTCTACAGCCAGTGGCTTCCTGTCTCAGTTCTTAAACACTCTGTACTCAATAAAAAGTACTTTCACAATTACAATTACATTTTTTAAGCTATGAAAGATAACCAAATATAACTTTGTTGCTTTAGAACTGAATAAAACATTGCATTTTTTTATAAAGCAAAAACACAGACAATCAGCAAAGTAACACTGAACATTCTTCTTTCGTATTTGGGTATTGTGAGTTACCCATGCAGTGTGTTCCAAAAGCGGCGGATGACGGCGGTGCGGTACGGGCTGGTGATGGGTTTGCGAAGGGTACAGCTTAGGTCATGTAGGATGTCATAGCTGCCTTCCATAGTCACCTCCATCCCACGTGCTGCGCTCAGCAGGGAGGAGAGGCCAGGATGCCACGGCCACATACTCAACACGCATGTTGTGCTTCCACAGCAATACCAGCTTCACCTCTAACTGTGTGCCTCCTAGAGAGAGGGAGTGCGTGAGGCATAAAAATGAACGTTAATATTATATGATTTAAGAAGGTGATGCCTCGGTACGGCAAAAATAAAGAAATGAATATGTGCATTGGGTTTCCATTTTCAATTAAAACATTTAAATTATTATTATTATTATTATTATTATTGAGGATGCCCCAAAACACCTCAGAAAGGCACAGGTTCCCCACGAACCGAGGGAAGATTGGATAAAGTGGTAGAAGATGAATGAAATGAATGAATGAATATTATTGAGGCCAACTGAGGCTTAAAAATGACACAGGGTTTTCAGAGCGAGAGAGAGACACAAAGACAACTTTGAAAGAAACCTTTAGTGAAGCTGATGTCACGGATGGTGTAGCCCTCCCTCAGCCTGACTGACAAGACACTGATCAGATCCGCATTCACCTCCTTCTCGGTGTGCTTCTTCCTGCGCAGCCCCAGTGCTGGGTTCCCACTTGCTGATACTAAGTGCTCATTAAATAGCCTGTGCTGGGAAACTACACACAAACACAAATTTCTCACATTTGCAACCTGAACACAAATGTGTTCCATTTTATGTTCCCCATTCCAGTGCACTGTGACTACACATGTTTATTCCACTGAAAATAAAAGATTAACCGATGGTGGATTTTACAGATACAGAAAGCTTGGTTGGATCATACTGGCTGATAACCGATTAATAAACCAAGTGTTTATAAAATGGATACTGGGTAATAATAAAAAAAAAAACAACACACACACACAACACACACACACACACACACACACACACACACACAGTACACACACACACACACACACAAACACCAGTAGCAAATCCTTCAGAAACCAATTTGATCAGAAAATACAGTAGCCCTGTTCAAATAGGTACAAAAGACTGAGGAAGTGGGTGGGACTAACAAGGCAGTCTCTGAAAAAAAGAGGTCAGGAGCAAATGATAGCGGGTATTATGATAACAAAATAATAGGAGCGTGCCAAAAAGTACAAACACCTGCTTCTTAGAAAATGAGCGACGCCTAAACTGATCAGATCAACACAAATCTATCAAGGTGTATAAATGATATTCAAAAAGTATACAAAAAAAAAACACTAGAGATCAAATGAAAAATAAGTAATTCTATCAAATTGTCCCGGTTACTGTAAAATGACCAGCATATATTATAATTCAAACAGTATAATATCATAATTATGCTGCGGTTCCGAAATTCACCTAGAGGTGGGAGTGCTTCCGTAAAATGAGTGACATGATTTGCATATGCATTTATTGTGCTATTTCAGTTGCTTTTTATTTGCAGTGAAGGGTTAGGAAGATTTAAAAAAAATTCACTGTAAATAGTTCAGATATAAATATATTATAATAATAGCAGTGTGTTAAAAAAAGAGTAAAGCTCAAAATAAATAAAAATAAATCCTTATAATAACTTTTATTTAAATATATGCATTGGGAACACTGCCCATTAAATTCTAAATCCCAACATATGGAAAAATGGATTCAATTTGTTATTACTTTACAGAAATGGAAGAAAAAACAACATTAGGCTGTTCAAAAAAATAGCAGTGTCTGCTTGTTCATTTACAAAGTCAAACATTTACTGTAGAAATGTATAACCACGATTTCTGAGAACTGCTTCACATCAACCAACCTCTGGCACCTGTGAACTATGACTGCACAACACATCATAATTCCTTTGCATTTCTTGGTCTTGCCTCAGAAATAGCATTTGACATCAACACATTGACATCATCCCACAAGATTTATACTGGATTAAGGTCCAGGGGTTGGTCTCTATACTCCATAACGTTAATCTTGTAGGTCTGGAATCAAGGTGCTATTTGCTTAATGGTGTTTCAAGGGCATTCCCTCTTCGGCATAAGGCAACATTACCTCTTTAAGTATTTAAATGTACTCACACTGAACCATGAACCCTGAAATGAAATAAATAAGGATCCCCATATCATGATGCTTGTGTCACTATCTTCATGGTGCAATATTTTGTGGACTGATGAAAGCAAGATTGTTCTTTTTGGGTATATGGGCTGCATACAGTTTGTCAGAACACCTCCAAGCACTATACCACAGTGTGAAGACAGTGACACAAGCATCATGATATAGTACATTAAATGTTTGACTTTGTAAATGAACAAGCAGATAATGCTATTTTTTTTGAACAGCCTAATATTCTTTTTACTTCCAATTCTGTAACGTAATAACAAATTTGATCAATGCTGTGATTTGAATTTAATGGGCAGTGTTCCCAATGCATTTGAATGCATTTAAATAAAAGTTATTATAATGATTTTGTGCTTTACTCACCTTTTTTTAACACACTGCTATTATTTTGAACACATCTGTACATTTTACTTCTTTTATTTTATTCAAATTGTTCATTTATTTTTTCAGGCTGGTTATGTATCTATTATGTGATATTATGTATCATTGTTAGTGTCACACATCTGACTTGTTAGCATATTTAAAGAAGTATCGGTTGGATAGATAAAAACACACTCTCAGTTCCTGCTGTGTAGTTTCACATGCCTCATATCAGCACAGCAGGGGGTGTGGTACTTACAGCAGTAGTAGTCGGGGTTGATGGACTCGTTTGTGCGGAAAAAAGAGTAAGTCAGGAAGGAGCGGTGGTAAGAGTTCATCTCTTGATTCACGTGCAATGGGTCAGAACATAAGGACAGGTACGAGCCAAAGGTTGCCATGGAGATGAACTTCATCAGCTCCACATTTGGGACATAGCCGAAGCTACAGTCGTAGGAGTAAGCTCCGCCCACCTGACCAGCAACAAACACAAGTCAAATTATTTAATCCATTTTTAAGTTATTAATATCAAATCATCAATTGTGCTGTAATTTTAATAATAGTAATACATTGTGTATAACTGTTTTAATTAGTAGTAGCCATAGTAGCATTAACCTGAACAAAAGAGCAAGCAATGGTTCCACTCCTCAGCTGATTCAGCAAAGTCTCACACACAGCCACATCTGGCACACTCATCACTCCATCCGTGATTATTATTATACCTGATGAGACATTTTAACAGATGCTTACTTTTAGTTTTGAAACTACATGTTTTAAGATAAGCAAGTCATTTAATTAATTATTAATTAATATACAATATATATTAATATATTTAATACGTAAATGCACATAAATAGTGTATTTAGTGTAGAGATGGTATAGATAGTATATAATCATATAGATTGGAGATGGGCAATTTACATAGAATATAATCACACTATCACAATTAAATGATCAATTATCACATAGCACCTTCTTGCACAATGCATCAGTCCGCTGCCCCTAATCACAAAAAGAGGGAAAGGCCACCAAGGTGTAGTGAAATGTTCTCTGACCTGCACTAGAGTTCGATGGGAGGAGCTGAAGGGCCAGGATGCCCTGGCGCACCATACTGACCAGCCCCACATCCGCAGTCACCATGGAAATGCTTTGCTTCCACTGTGTCAGGTCTTCTGCTGGATCAGCAAGGATGGAGCTATCACACTGAAAAAGTACAATAAGTACAATTTCAGTGTTATGGATGTAAAAAAGAAAACTTGTGAGAGTGTTATTAACAAGAGATTTTTCTGTATGGGGTGTGACACATTTGCAACTGTGACGTTGATAACTCCAAAGAGAATACACATTTAGCAGTAAAACTAAACCATTATAAATTCTTAAAATGGTTCATCTTGCCTGCTTGTGCTGCTGCTGTAAAACCTCAGCAATGTTGTTCTCCACAGCACGGAGCTGCTGATATATCTGATGAAGGAACTGGTCCAGATCTGTGAAATCCAGCTGGCATCCCTGCACTAGCACCTACAAAGCAGAGCCAAGAGTTTCATTATGCAGCGCTGGAAAAAAATAAAATAAAAATAAATAACAGTGCTCTAAATAAATTATTTGTACAAGGTATTAAATATGAATGGTGCACTTTTTGTACATTTTGTGTAGAAGTTTGCCCCCCCCCAGTCTCCACTCTCCATTTAAAATGGTTATGACCTTATTGCTACAAGCGTACAAGTAGAATGGGCAAATCAATGCAGTGTTTGTTTTGCTCTCTAAAACTAAGGTTGGTTTTTGCCATAGAAGTACTAAAACTTCACTTGGCACAAGTTATCAAGGCATTCATCACTCTTGGCAAAAAAACAATCCTGCACCTTGTTGTGGAAAAAAAACATAGCAAATCAATCAAATAAACTATAGAGCTAGAAAGAGATTGCAATGTGTGCAATTACCCTTTCCTACCACTAGTGGTGTATGTATACTCAAGGAGTTCCAATACATACACAAAAATACAAAACAATATACATAATAAATACAAATAAATAAAATAAAATCACATTGTATGCAGGGAATCAATGATAATGTGTGGGAATTAAATAAGTTTCAGGATTTTCTATTTTCCCCCCCAAATATGTCAGGTTGAATATCCACGATGTAAACTAAATCAATACAAATCATTTCACATGGAAAAGTATTATAATAACCTGGTGTGAGCTGAGGCCAACGATGGATGAATACGCAAGTATGGTGATGAAGATCTCTGGCTGAAACAAGAAGTCAGTTCCCGGGACTTTAAACTGTGCAGCCAGTCCAGCCAGACATCGACTCAGAGCATGGAAGACCTCATCAAATATCATCTCTCCTGTACTGTCATCCTGCAAAGGCCAAGAAAGGTAAGAATTTGATCTGGTCAAGTCAATTAAATACCTCATACGGAACTTCTCAATTTCAATATTCAAATTTTTTGAGAAACTATTGTCCTTCTGTTTCATATGCAGCAAACTAAAAACTAAACTCAAAAATGTAATACAAGGAAACTTGAGTGAAAATATTTAAAACAAAAAAAATTTTTAAACTATTTAAATATACAGGGAAAATCCTCCCACGCCATGAATTGCGGCCTTACACTTGTGTATACTTTGCCTCCTGAAAAACATTCGAAAGGTGTTTTCTTCCTTTTAATATCTCTTTCTGACCTTGCGATCCAGTTCCTCCAGGAGCAGTTAAAAAGGATTAAAATGCAGTGACCAGGCAGAACATCCCATGATAGATAAACACACCAGCTGAGCGCTCCGAAATAATGCTTACACAGTAGATGTATACTTCAGGTTATTTCCTTGTTGTACGGTGAAGTAGCCAATGTGTACTTTATGGTGTTTAAGTTCAGTATTACTTTCACTGTTTAATCTACACACACACACACACACACACACACACACACACACACACACACACACACACACACACACACACACACACACCCACACACACACACACACACCATTATATGACCTAGATTTTTTTTATACACAAAATAAGCAGGCGTGTGTCTCAAAAACAAAGATTTAATGCTTCCAAATATATATATATATATATATATATATATATATATATATATATATATATATATATCTATATATATATATATATATATATATATATATATATATATTAGATGCTGTGCATAAATGCTGATGGCTTTGTGGAAGCAGCAATTGTTGAAAGAGGTTTTAATGATAGGAAGAGTTTCCTAGTTGATTTGTTCAGCTGTTCTTTACTGACGTCACATTTCAGTTTAAAAAAACCTTCCAATAAAGAAGCCTGGATTGTAGTCTTTGCAAATGTACATAATATTAATAACTAAGAAAATTTTTGTTTTAATCTGGTATATTCCATATTCTATACAGGTGCCTGGTAACTTGATAGGGAAGTAGACATCTGATGTATTAGTTCTGATGTGGTTATGCTACCCACAGGAAGAACATGTTTTTCTTTTTATTTATATCTGTACTGAAGCAGTGTTCAGACGACGTGTGTCTGTTATTTAGAAATGTTTTAAATCAAAGGCACCTGAGAGACACAACAAGCTTCCCTTCTTCAAGACATTGTTAAAAGGCAATTAAAAGCAAATGGGATTTAGCCGGGTTTGCCCCAAACTGAGATGCACAAAAACGCACACTTTTCTGCCAAGTTGTAGTTTTTGGGGTCTTTTTTGGTAATCGTACATTTACATGGCTCACTATCAAAACCTGTGTCTGTGAGACCTACACATTTAAGAATCATGATACATTCATTCATTCATTCATCTTCTACCGCTATAACTATATCTATCTTCCCCCGGGTCACGGGGAGCCTGTTGCCTATCTCAGGCGTCTATGGGTATTAAGGCAGGATACACCCATGGATGGAATGCCAACCCATCGCAGGACACACACACTCACACAGACACATTCATACACTAGGGACAATTTTCCAAGGTGCCAATCAACCTACCGTGCATGTTTTTGGACCGGGGGGAAACCGGAGAACCCGGAGAAAAACCCCTGAGGCATGGGGAGAACATGCAAACTCCATACACACATGGCCGAGACAGAAATCGAACCCGGAACCTGGCGGTGTGAGGCGAACGTGCTAACCACTAAGCCAACGTGCCCGTGTGATACATATTTGTCAAATTTTTAAGCAATTGTATTGTGAGTATTCTATAATATATTTTAAATATCCAAGCAGGAACACATTACTTCTGATAAAGATTAAATTCATTTTATATTTATTCTGATTATTGGTTATAACAACACATACTGTCCCAAAGCAACTTTACAGACATTATTCATTCATTCATTCATTCATCTTTTACCGCTTTTATCCGATCTTCCCTCGGGTCACGGGGAGTCTGTGCCTATCTCAGGCGTCTATGGGCATTAAAGCAGGATACACCATGGATGGAATGCCAACCCATTGCAGTGCACACACACATTCACACACACACATATTCATACACTAGGGACAATTTTTCCAATGTGCCAATCAACCTACCGTGCATGTTTTTGGACCGGGGGGAAACCGGAGAACCCAGGAGAAAAAAAACCCTGAGGCACGGGGAGAACATGCAAACTCCACACACACACACACATGACCGAGATGGCAATCGAACCCGGACCCTGGCGGTGTGAGGCGAACGTGCTAACCATCCAGACATTATTAGGTTAGAAAATATTAATTTATATGATAAAGCCTATAAATCTAGTGCCTTATAATCCATCAGACAACTGGTGACAATAGCAAGGAAAAACTTCCTAAGACGGTATGAGAAAGAAACCTTGAAAGGAACCAGGCTTAAAAAGGGTCCGATCATCATCTGAGTGATTTTGGTGTACCTTTGGAGATTATAAGCAACTCTTACCACAATCCCGGTGGAGGGGCTGAGGTCCAGTTCGATGACAAAGCGGTACCTGCGGGCCAGGAAGATGACTTGTGTGGATGGGACCAGCAGGCACGGCATCAAGGAAGGGGATGAATCGGGCTGCCATCCTTTTGGGAGGATGCTCAGGACATCCAGCTCTTTATCTGATTTAAGCTACAAAATCCAAATAACACCATAATAATGCAATTAAACGGAAGGAATGTAATAAAACAGAGGTAAGCATCAGAAAGAAGATATAATTTAATATTTTATAATGGCTGAAAGAGCTGAAGAGCACAAACTTAAAACTGGATAGTTTGATTTCATAAGAACATGGTAGAAACAGTGTGAAAACACAAAGGTCTGTGGTTCTGATTTTGCTGTGTCATTATTAGTGGTAAATATCAACGTTTCCTTCCCCAACACATGCCTGGGAATCATGTGGCAAGCAACTGACACTCCACCCTGACTACCTCTGATTGGATAAAGCAATCATCAGAGCAAGAAAGATATACGAGTGAATTTTTTTAACAGATTAAGCAGTGTCATTTACATGTATTGTTATGTTTTGCTGTCTTTATGTCTGTCAAATGTGTGACATAAAACATGAGAAAAGACATGAGAAAAACATGCCAATGATAGAAAAAAAACAATGTAACTATTCACAATAACTGCGACTTGAATCATTGCCTCGGTGTGCGTTAGTTCTAGCGGTGGAATGCTGATGTCATTAACAGACAGTTCATGATGAACGGTAACACTTGTAGTTGATAGCAACTGAAAACTGTTATACTAAACTGTTTGAGGCAAAGCACATTTCTTTTAATAAAACATGGAAGTTTCTCTGACTAAATAAACATTACCGCAGAGTTACAAACATCTTTAAAACCTTTTTATCAGGATTATTGCTCTTCATACTGAACCTTACTCTTGCCTTATTGTTTCAGAAACATACAATAAATCAGTAAAGAACGGTCGTACACACCAGCTCAAGCTTGGGCGAGGGCCTGATGACCTGGTTGAGTCGGCTAAGGAACCAGGACAGACGCACATTGCGCGATATGTGATAGTTTTCATTTGTCAGCAAGTATACCTGATCGGCCTCCTCCACCTGCGGAAGTAATAAAGACGTGATCACAAATTTAGTGTACATTTCACGACTCGGTGCCGCTTATGCTCTGCAGCCATGGCTGAATACAGAAAAATAAAGGAGGTAAAAGCATCGAAAAAGAAAGACAAAGAGGATTTTGCTTGTCATAGACACAGTCTGGCATAACATTATGACCACCTGCCCAATATTGCTTTAATCCCACATTCCCACAGTCCTGACCTATCGAGCATTAAAATCACTTCAAAAGTGATTTGAGCTTCAGGATCTCATCTGTTGGACCACACGGGCCAGCCTTCACTTCCCCCCCCCGCTTCAATCATCCTCGGCCGTCCATCCTCTTCGAGGCTCAGTTACACCTGATCGGTGTATACATTACAGCAGAGTGACTTTTTTCTTTTCATATCGCAGTAATGTTCGGAATCAGGGGTCGAAGCGCAGCCCGAGCCATGATACAGCTAGATCAGAGCGCATTAAGCACCTTGCTCAAGCGTCCAAAAGTTTGGCGATATTTGGGCTTGAATCTCCACTTTAATTAACATCTTATGATGGATGTTCATGAAGTTATTATTGCTAAGCAAAGCAATAAAGTAATGAAAACAAACACAGGCTGTGAGCTTTTTTTTTTTGGGAAGTTCCAGCTGGTTACACTAGTGGGCGACTTGTGGGGTTGTGAAATCTGCCTCCCACCCGTCCCGACCCCCAACCCAGTAACTTCTCCCTATTCCATCACTTGAAGAAACCACTTCGTGGTGATTACCAAAGTGGAACTTTTCTTTAATGGGATAGCTCAGTGGTTAAGAAGATGGGATACTCATTGGAAGGTCATCGGTTCGAGCCCCGTGTTCACCAAGTTGCCTCTCTAGGGTCCTTGAGCAAGGCCCTTAACACTCTGTGCTCCACAGGGTGCTGTATCATGGCTGAAAGAATTTTACTGTGATGTAATTTATACATTACAAATAAAGATTATTCTATACAGAAAAATACTGAACTCACAACCAACATTCCTTTCATTACATCATTTTGAATAATAACATTATTATGACTGCACCTGGTGATCCAGTTGATTACACTCTGCATAGGCTGTTATACCTCTGTCTGCACAATTTAACTACTGACCTCCAGATCTAAAAACCATACAATGCATGTTGCAGTGAGCACACTGGGCCATATCAGGGAGGGGCAGATCACCAGCATGCAGATCACAGCCCTGTATTTGTCTCCATCAGTACAGCTAATGATGGCAGCCTGTCTGACTAAACACACTTCCTAATGTCACCTGTGTCACTTTCTACAGTCTAACACTAATGTTTCCGTTTTACCTGCACATCATTTCCAGCTGTTAAAAACAATTCTGGTATACTAAATAATAAATATAACTTATGACCAAGGAAGCGTGCACAATTACAGCAAAAAATAAATAAAAAAATATATGACATTTGCTTAGACATAGTAAACAACTGTCCCTAAAATAAATCCCAGGAAAACAAGTGAGTAAACAAGTTCCATAAAGGGGCCAGAGAGAATAAACGCGGGTTATTTACATAATAACTAAAGTAGTGCATTATTATAGTCACCTCATTGTCTTGTTTTTCTGCCATGCCGTGTTTACCATCACTGGCTCATTCACCGTTTACACAACAACAACAAATTATTCTTTATTTGTTTGATTCCGTAGCGTTCGACTCACTGCTGAGTGTAGGTAACAGGCTGTATCCTAAATACAAACTTCTCGGGAATATAGTGCACTACTTAGGGAAGAAAAGAGCATATTTGTTGTATGTCCTATGTAGTGCTCGTGTGTAGGGAGTAGAAAGCAATTTGGCATTTGTTTGCTTAGGAAGGAAAGCAAGGCAAGGAACACAAACTTCCGCTTTAGCGTTTATGACCATGTCAAAAGAAAAGTCCTCTTCATGAAATACTAAAATATGTAGTAATTACTTGAAATACTTTATAATAAATACTTATTTATGTTATTACAAAAGAACAAATACCAGAATTAAATGACTATTAAAAAATTGCAATGACGAAAACAAATATTCTTAATAAAAGATATAATTATTTTAATTTAAGACTTATTTAAAATTCGTTTTATTTTTCGTAATGACAAAATAAACGCGGGTTCTTTTAAAACTTTTGGTAAAAATAAATAATAATTAACGTTTTCAGAATATCTATTGAAATATCTTGACAAACATAGGCACACAACATTAAACATCATATTGTATAGTTTTAGATTTAAAAGACTAATTATTTTACAATTATTTCTTTTCTATTCTATTCTAATGATAAATAATACATATAACAGGGGAATTGTTATCAGGTTTATGGTTCATTAATGAAGTAAATGCACGGACGTCTGCTGGTTCTTGATGACATTCACACGTTTGACCACTAGGTGGAGCCATTCAATAGGTGTAAAACAACTATAAACTGATTAACTAACAGGAGTGGGTTTTAGATAACCAGAGGCCCCGGGCCCCGGGGTTACAGATTTCAGGAACCCCCCCCCCCCCACCACACACACACACACACACACACACACACACACACACACACTTTAGTCAACAAATACACATTTTTTGTGTTCATGTAAATTCAAATGTAAAATAATAAATGTAAATAAATTCAAATGTACAACCTTCAGACCTTTTTTTTTCTCTTGCTGAGAATTCCTACTGCTTCTGTTAATATCGCTCTCATAAGACACCTCAAGAAACACACCAGGCCCAGACCAAATCGCAGGGTGTTCTTTTACCAAGGCCACATTTTGAGAATGACCTCTCACTATGGGTGTAACAGTGAACAAAGTCCACATTATGTTACGTACCTCCATTATTAAGTCATATTTCAGTTCCGTTTCTGTACAGCTCGGGGGAAGAATAGAAAATGTATTAACTGCGTTAACGCAAATTCACTTTAATGCCACTAATTTTACTAAGAAGCGATTAACGCAGCGAGCATTACTATCTACTGATCTGCTACAACAATCTGTTTTGTGTTGGCGAATGAACAAAACCCGGACAACAAAGAACAAAAAAGAACATATGAATAAAGAAACTTTGGTTTGTGGCTTTCCCAGATCATTTCAGTATTATCAGCCTTTCCTTTAAGCTTCTAATGTTAGGACGGAATGTAAAAAAGGTGACAGATGTATTTTATTAACAAAAAAAACACAGAACAATGTGCATCTACTCACTACTTTCTAAATTTCCCCGAAATTACACCTACTATAGTAGCTGTGCATTCACAACAGGTAGGAGCTCCTCACTATATTACCATATGTAACCTAAACATATCACCAGTTTATATGGAAAACAACCAGAACTGGAACATAATTCTTAAAGGAGCCATGTACCGTATTTAACTATTGAAACAACCACTAACAATTAATATTAAAATTACAATAAATTAATTCATTAAGAAGAAATTAACATTGAAAGAATAATTTCCAGAGTAAAATAAAAATGAAATAATCAGAGGAAGATATTTTGAATGAAATCTATATCATCTGTAACACTTAGTTATATTATTAGAAACAAGAATAGTATTCTTTTATTGTACATTAAATACAAGTTAACTCATGGCAATTGCGCGATTAAATAAAATGTAAAAATAATTTAATAAAAAATTTAAAAGAGATTTAATCAAAGTAAAATAGATGTAAACATTTATTCTAAATAAATGTGAAAAAAATGTAAATGTAAATTTAATAGATGGAAAAATTTTAGAGCTATAATACACCTCATCACTTTAAAAGCTGATTAGGTATTGCAGAGCAGCTATTATTATTTGCAGGCTTGAAAATCTGTACAACATGATACTGAGGTAAAGTCATGTATATATTTTATTTAAGCCTTTATGTGATGTAATCACATCATATTTAGTTTACACGTGGAAGTTCACAAATCACGAGGGTAGCACACAACTTGGAAATGATACAGATCCTGGAGAAGACCCTAGCAGTGTTAAGATTACTTTGGTATCCCTAAATACAGGACTAACCAGAGAAAGAAAAAAGATCAATTTCCCTATTTAGATTATAAAAAAAAAAGATTATGATCACATACCCATTCTTTTGTTACTAGTGAAATGCCAGAGTAGATTTTACAATACAGAGTTTGCCTAGTGGGAGGTAATTATTTTTCCTGCACATTTTTAAGGCGTAGTATTGCGAATGCTGGCTAAGCAGGGAGTGTTGCAACACCTCTGAGCTTGAGTGCCAGAGTTTGGGTTTCTGAGTGCGTTCCCCCTGTAGGTTTCCTCTCGGGTCTTCTCTCAAACACACGCCAGTAGGCGGATTGGTGATGATGAATTGCTCCTAAGTGTGAATGATCGGTTGCCACCCGTGTCCCATTAGGGGCGTCTCGTTCCCAGCGTTCCCAGGAACAAACTCTGTGTCTACTACAAACCTTGACCGGCATAAATTACATAATGGATATGAATATTATGGACTAACAGTGACCATATTTTCAGCAACTACTGTGAAATTAATGGGAGAGTAAAGCGTGTAAAGCCTGCGCCAACAAACTGCTTCTGCTTCTGCTGGTTAAATGGTAAGAAAACATTTGACACACAATACAGTGTATACAGTGTATTAGATAAGGCCTGGAAACCATGTGAACATGATTATAGTATAGACTACATTAATATTCTGCACTGAGATGCACTGATAGTAGTATAACAGCGGGCTGTAAGTGCGTTAGACTTGTTCATTCTCAGATAATTACAGTTTGTTTTTTTTTAAATTCTACAATATGTGTGTGTGTGTGTGTGTGTGTGTTTGCAGGCGTTGCGGGATGCCGTGGGTCTGCCGGTAGCAGTGCAATGTGTCCCTCTGACGTGGCAGGATGAATTGTGCCCGCGTTTGATGAGTAAACCAGAGTTGCTCTGTGCCAAGAATACAGTCCAACACACAATAATAAATGTCCTCACAGGAGAGTTTTACTGTTGGGACTGTAAATGCAATCTCTTTGGCACAACTTAAGGGTGACCTTGTAGGAATATGACCTATTAAAATGCCGGATGCTGAAATACTTCTGTAATCTCCATTGTGTAATGTATATCTGCACTCTGTACACACATTTTAGACGGCCTATATTTTGCATTGTTCTTTATTATGCATTTCAGTCTTATGGCTCGAACCTACTATGAGTATTTGGTGTTTGAATTATATGAAATGAATCTGAATTTGCTCATCAATTATACTAATATTAATCTTGTTTGGACACATATTAACCTTCATATACACACAAGAAATTGATTATCTTACATGTTTATGGTATTGTTTTCATGCAACTTGCTGAGAAATAAATAAATACATACTGTGTCTACTGTATTATTCACACCAAGCCTTAAACTATAAACATTCACTTTTCCACAGAGAAGATGAATAATTCACTCTTCAATACTGTTACTATACTGTTCCCAACTATTTAAGACAAACATATGATAATGCATTAATCTTTTACGTATAATTGTTCTGTAAAATCACTAAATAATTGATATAAATAATATAAAATCACAACTTGGCCAAACATGAACTTTATAAAGAAAAATAGTCTATGCAGACTAATACAGACATAACACACATTTTCTTATTAATCAAATGTGAATTTATGTACAGACTATTTATGAATTTAAAATGTATATATATATATATATATATATATATATATATATATATATATATATATATATATATATATACCGTATATATATATAAATGTTTATAAATTATAGATTTGATTGTGCGTGTTGGAGTGAGTTTGGTGCCCGAAAATCAGCTCAGTATAGAAGTAGGGGTCAAATGTTTTAATGATCCAATTTAATTCATAATATGACATTTTTCTTTCTTTCTATTAGATTTCATTTGTTTATTGAAACATTTGTTAAATCACTTACTTTTTGTAATCACGTAACAGCATTCTTGATGGTCTGTCTCTTCACTACTTTGCATCAAATAGGAAACTGGGAAGGTATAAGGACTCTCCTGAACTCTCTAAGCCCCAGTAGACCTGCTGCAGCACCTGTACTGGACTTCCACAGAATGTTAAAGATACTGCCTGACGTGGTGCAAAACAATATTTGTATCTGTCTACAAACTCAAACTATTCATCTTAAACAAAAAAAGAAGAAAGAAGAAAAGAAAAGGAACCAACACATTCGACTTTTGTGTTTGTTCTGCACCAGGTTTCGAGTTCTATTTACTCAAGTGTTTTATGCGATACAACACACACTACAAATCTACCACAGAGCTTCAAGGACAGAGAAGGTCATAAGTTATGATGCTTGGTTAATATTTTCTGGTGCTTCTATTTGTCTCACTTGAGATAAATAAACCTACATTCAAAATGGAGATGACTGCATATTTGAAATTGTGAAACTTGAGTAAATTCTTGGAAAGGAAACCTTGATGAATAAACTTCCCCAGCTGAGGACATGACCAGTGTCTGTCAACAACTCGTTCTTATCAATCTGCTTTTTCCAGATTCATGTCAAATCAAATAAAATCAGAAGATTTCAGAATTAAGGCATCATTTTGACTTTTTCTTTTTTAATGATTTATATTTTTTCAAATGTGTTTTTGTTATGTAAAGCTACACGGCACGGTTTTGTTTTTCTCACAACATAATTGTGCTAAACATTTCAAGATAAAGAAAGAAAGAAAAAGAAACACTTGCTTCTCATACAGACGCTAAACAGTTACATGTTGTATCAAATAAACAGAGTACTTATTAATATACAAATAAAAATATTTCCAAATAGTAAACTTATTGACGAGGTTTAAACAGTTACTAGAAGTGAATGAATGCAAAATAAAAGAGCGATTAGTGATTAACTTTCCAGGTCATGAAAGAGCAATTTATGCAAACAGAACAAATTATTTTAGGTTTTTGAACTCCCTGTTTACAGATGTATAGAATTTTAAAAGGAGAAAGGAGGTAAATTCACACAGTGTTTATTAAAGAACAAAATGTATATACAAAAACAAAATATTAGATTACAGATGTTCAAGCACAAGTTATCGGTTGTAGGGATGCATTGATGCAGAGGCTGACTTGATATTTGTTTTAATGCTGCTTGGCATTTTCCCTAAGAAAACAAAAACAGAGCAGTGTTAGGAACTGTGGGTGTGTGTGTGTGTGTGTGTGTGTGTGTGTGCGTGTGTGTGTGTGTGTTTGGGGGAGCAAAGACTCCTACCAGGTTGGCCAGGCTGCTGTTGTGCCACAGATGCTCCCATGCCTGCCTGATGCCCGGGAGCCCCCGCGATGGTGACCTGCTGCAGTGTGGGGCCTCCTTGCATCATGGCTTGGCCTGGATGTCCAGGAGCCACTGAAGTAGGAGGCCTGCATTTGGACAAGCCTTTACCGTAGCCAACTGCTGCCACCAGGGCATTCGTATCCATTGGGTTAAACCACTGTTTATTCTGGCGCAAAGCTGAGACACAAAGAGGCAGAGAGATACAACAATACAGACACACGTTACCTAGAGAGATACATAATCTATTTACTAGTACTATTTTGTAATAATGGTTATAAGTGTAATTATAACATATCCACTACTGTTGGTGAGGGAAATAGGGAAACTGGGTAGACTCAGAGTAGCCAGGATCAAAAATAGTATAAATTCTTTAACTGTTTAAAAATCCTGCAACACAAGATGGTGGCTGTATTTTAAATCCATAGTTTAAAATAAAAAACAAACAAACATATAAAAGCCACTTCCTGGTTAGCAGCTAACACAATCACCACTTTGTGTCCTGTTTGTGTACTGTTACAACTTAGACCAATTATACAAATACTCAGTAGATATACAGTATGTTTTATAAGTGTTTTTTTTTTTTATTATTGCACTTGGGCTTAATCACAGGCAGTTCATCACAGTTCCGGGGGATCTGCCACATCTCTTGCTCCCCAATGGGAGCAAAAAAAGTAATATCTTGCTTTCAAATCTGTGGAGAAGCACAAGGTCTTTCTAAATAAATTGCAGATGCTGGACCCACAGCACCACCTAGAACTGGACTTCAAGAGTATATCAGAGATGTGGCCAGACCTGGTGCTGAACAATATTTGCATCTGTGTACAAACAAGTTATTTATTTTCTGCTTTAACTGCAGGCATAAAAAATGAAAAAAGAAAACAAGATGGTGAGTGTATATTTAATCTTTAGTATATTTAATCAAAGGTGAGTCAAATAGCTGTAACCATAGTGATTTACTGAGCCAAAAGGATGCCGAGTTACAAGAGAAATATAGAAACCGAAAGCTAAACAAAACTACTGAGACCAAGACAATGTAATGAACAAGCACCTGAAGTTTCTGATTCTCTGTCGTCTCGAGGGTTGTTGAGCTTCTCCAAAAGGTTTGAGCACAGTTTGTTCAGAGTCTGGATATGTTTCTGTTCAATATTAACAAATATATTAGACAGAAATCAAGGAATCCATACATTCTAACTCAATAAATTAATCTTTTTTTTAAAAAAAAGTAATAAAAAAATTTTGCACATTCATTTTCTAAAACACAGAGCAGACAAAAATCGGATACACATTATTTTAAATGTTACTTTTCTGTTGTCTACATTTAAAATTCCTTGTTAATTCCAGAAATTCCTGTATCTACTGTACATCATTTATTACAATAATGTCAATTAAAGAAGATTAATGTTCAATATACACTGTTAACCCTGGAAAAACAAAGATGTTGGTTAGATCCATGTTAGTGTGGAAGAATATTTAAAAAAATTCTCCTGACACAAATCAATTATGCCACCAATGTCCTAAAGTCTTTAACATTTGAAACACTTCATATTTGGGAAGCACAAATGAAATTCTGTTAAAAGATTGACGAGGGATTTGCTGCACATAATTTACATGCTGTGAATAACTTTCAAAACTAACACTTCAGATAGGAAATAACTAATCACAAAACAAATATATGCATATGTATGTATACATTTATCTATATACATTTTTGGTCAAAGATATATGAACGTCATCTATATATGGTTCTTCCCTAAACTCTTCTATATCTATATCTATATCGTGTATATATATCTATATATATATATATATATATATATATATATATATATATATATATACACACACACACACACACATACACACACACACACACACACTACACACACACACACACACACATATATACACCAGCTAAAGGGGATTCAATCTAAAATGAGACTATTTTTAATGGCACCCTCATAATTCAATCTTTTGAAAGATCTTTTGAAAAAGATTGTACAGGCCCGACATTAATCCTCATGTGAGATAATTGTATTTAGTGTGATTACCTGAGCTAAATCCTGTCCAATCCTGCCAGCTTCCGCACTCAGTTGTTTCTCCTGCTCTTCAACTTCTGGGTCAGGTTTTGTCCTCAGGTGGTCCGGTACAATCTCGTGGCTGAACACTGGAACACGCTGCTCGGTCAGTTTCTGGATTAAGGAGAGAAAAAATGCAGGATGTAATTTAGACGAATGCAAAAAGCAACACCTATTGCTATTATTTTCAGATGTTCTGAGTAGGAAAGAATGAAGGTCCGTGATACTAACTGCCAGCTCCTCGTCTCTGTCAGGTGACAGTAGGAGGGGAATGATGACCTGGTTGCGGTACGATGGAGTTTTCTCATTACGTAACAGCTTGTTGATGGTGTTCAGCTGTCCAGACAAAAGTGCAAAGTTGTCCAGTACTGAGGGCCTATCAATATTAATAAACAATATCAATAAACATCACTCATCACAGACTCCTGCAAAATGATGAACATAACATCTGTTTTTTTTTTGCACAGTATTCAAAACTGGGAAGGAAACTGTTTAAAAAAAATATAAAAAAAATATAATATATAATATATTTTATTTTTTTATTTTTTTTATATACTATATATATATATATATATATATATATATATATATATATATATATATATATAAAGTAAAATCTCCATAAAACCATTCAAATGCAACAATTTTATTTTTTGAAAATTAATAAAATGAAAAATGTGTGGCATAGTGTGGCATGATATACCAGTCACAGAAATGCATCACGATAGCTTACTTTTAAAAAATTATACGATTCTTCATTTTTATTGGTACAGAGCTGTAGTCCTGTTTGTCACACTTCTCCATACTACAATCTAAATTTGCCTCTTTCTCTTTCACCCCAACTACCTGCAAGTCTTCCCTCTCCTTCTTGTCCTTTCGCTTTTCCTCCTGCCTGGAACCTCCATCCTCAGCATTCTTCTCTCCATGTACCCCATGTTTCCCTTCCTCGGCACATGTCCAAACCATCTCAATCTAGCCTCCCTCACCTCATCTCCAAAACATCTACATGTGCTGTTCCTCTAATAAACTCATTTCTAATTGTGTGGTGTGTGTGTGTGTGTGTGTGTGTGTGTGTGTGTGTGTGTGTGTGTGTGTGTGTATATGCATATATATATATATATATATATATATATATATATATATATATATATATATATATATATATATATATATATATGGATATATAGATATATATACACACACACACACACACACACACACACACACACACACACACAGGTACAATGAAAATAACGTGACAAATGCACATTATTTATATATATATATATATATATATATATATATATAATATATATATCATATATATATATATCACACTGACAGTTTTATTCTCATACATTTTTACGTAAACACTGAAAGAACAGAAACAATATTTCGATTCCTCTATTTGACCATATGACGGCATTCGAAACGGGATTTTTTTTAGTTCATTCCTTTTCACATGTACCCCCTTTTCACATGTACAACATAAACACTGAGTCGGTGTTACACGAATGGTTAATATGTACTGTGTAGCACGTACATACCAGGCCATTCTGTCATATTCATTTTCCAGCTTATAGATGAAGCTTTGTAGAGAATTCTTTAGATGTGCAACTCGAGAAATCAAAGACTCCACAGAAGCTTCCAGCTGTTTCTCCTCTCGTTGCTGAAAAAAACATTAACAGATGTGGAATTATATCTACTATGGGATATATTTATTCAGTGTTTAATCAAATCTGTTTTTTTTAATTCAATGCCAGTTGATGCGCTGGTGCTCAAGAAGGTTTCATGGATCTTCTGTTATTAATGACAAACATCCACGATGTCCCTGATATAGAAAAGTAGTCTACTTGTTTATCTAGTATTTCTTAACCTTTACTATTGAACAAACTAAGACATAGAAAGGCTTTCACATGAGTAGTTTATTTTACAAACCCGAAGCAGGATATTGTTTACAAGCATGTCATCTGTACATGTGAAATAAACGCTACAGTACAAACACAGGTACAAAGAAACAAATGCACATTATATAAAGGAATTATAAGCACTGCGTGTTTATTGTGGTAATCATTTTGCTGTGCAAAAGAAGTGTGAAAATAAAAATAAACATAAAAACGTTCACTTTTAAGCTGCTTACCTGCATATTTACTAAAACGTAGAGCAGCCGAAGAACAAATAGCGGAAGTGGACAGTTTTTGCACCTGAAAATGGGTCCGGGCAAAACAAGCGACCGGAGCGTTTCTTCTCTTCTTCTCCTTCTTTGGCGTGTTGGATGCTGGATGTGAATGTCGCCATCTATCAGAGTTTGTTTTTCCTTCCTTCAGTTTATTCAACTTTCAGATAAGAAACAGGGAGTTGCATCATTCCACTGTAAAACACATTTAACAATAAACCCAAGCAGCATTTCTAAAACGCAAGAATAACAGTTTCAAAAAAATCTTCTTCTTCTTTTGGCTGCTTCCATTAGGTTTTCGTAACAGCAGGGTTTTCTTTTCTCCGAGTGTGTTTATTCACCCCCAACTACCTGCATGTCTTTCTTAACTACAGCCATAAAGCTCCTGCTTGGCCTTCATCTTTTCCTTCTTCCTAGCAGCTCCATCCTCCATTATTCTTCTACTGATATTCCCCACATCCCTCGTCTGCACATGTCCAAAATATCTCACACTATATCTCACCCTCACCTCGTCTCCGAAACATCCTCTATGCGCTGTCCCTCTAATAAACTCTAATCCTGCCCATCCTCGTCACTATACATTAAAATCTCAACAGCCCATTCACACTTTCCTATCACGCTTGCAGACACACTTATACCACAAATTAAGGAATACAAAATAAAGAAAAAAATAAAAGTTAAAATTTATGTCAAAACATGTAAAACAAATGTTAAGATATATTAAAATATATAAATGTTTTATATAAAACTTCCCAGGAATCATTATTGCACAAAAAAAATCAACAATGTGATTGTCATAGGGCTGCCTCTGAATATCTTTCATCCATTCATTCATTGATCTTCTACAGCTTTATCCGATCTTCCTCGGGTCACAGGGAGCCTGTGCCTATCTCAGGCGTCTATGGGCATTAAGGCAGGATACACCCTGGATGGAATGCCAACCCATCGCAGGGCACACACACACTCACACACATTCACACACACATTCATACACTAGGAACAATTTTCCAAGGTGCCAATCAACCTACCGTGCATGTTTTTGGACCGGGAGGAAACCGGTGAACCCGGAGAAAAACCCCCTGAGGCACGGGGAGAACATGCAAACTCCACACACACATGAACCGAGACGGGAATCGAACCCGTATCCTGGTGGTGTGAGGCAAACGTGTTAACCACTACGCCACCGTGCCCCACCTCTGACTATCTTTTATTTATTAATTAATTAATAATTAATTAATTAATTAATTAATTTGGATTTTTTGTCTTTAAAACATTTTTGTTTACAACTACAATACAGTCTGTGTCTACAATCACAATACAAAGAATTCATTAAAAAAAATCTAAATCTTCAAAATGAAATGGAACGGTGAGTGTATTAATTTCTCCCTGTCCATCTTTCTCATTCTCATTCTTGAGGGTGATGAAAGGTTGCTGCTGCATTGTGATTATTTACATTTACAGCATTTGTCAGACGCCCTTATCCAGAGCGACTTACAACTGAGCAATTGATGGTTAAGGGCCTTGCTCAAGGGCCCACTAGTGGCAGCGTTGTGGAGGGGGGTTTGAACCCGTGATCTTCCGGTCCTGAGTCCTACACCTTAACCACTGGGCTAACACCTACCTATTATGGATACCATTTCAAACATTCTGTGTAAATCTGAAGCTCATCAGTAATCTTAACCATGTAATTCTCCTCAATATGTAAAGCAATCCTTATCACTGTTTCCCAACTGTTTTTCTTTAGACCTAAATATTTTCTGGTTTTATTCATAAACCATTCCAAAATGCACAAGGTTTTTTCAAAACGTTTCAAGACCAGCTCTGTTTACATGAAAGTAATTCATTTATCTATTTACACAATATTGATTGAAAAGAGACGCCTTGCACAGCATTAGCTCACTCCCAGCGTTCTAGATGTCCTAGAATTTTCCTTTCCGCCTTTTTCTTTCGTTATTTTATTAATCAACTTCTGAGCTTTACCCAATGGTGTCAAAACGCAGTGACCTTTGTGCTGGATCTTCATCTTTGGGAAACGTGCAAAGTTCACAGGAGCCAAATCTGGTGAGAGTGCAGAATTAAGATCACTTTTTTTTTTTTTACAATTTCGGGGGTCAAGCTCATTGAAGGTCTTCCTCATCCCTCATCATTTGACAGCTCTTGAAGCATGCGTTCCCACTCAAAACACCTCTAACGACTCATTGCAACATAGCTGTATGTCAAACATATGCCAAATGTTGCTCTTGGTCATGACTTGCTTATCATGATGAAATTGATTGCATGGTAATGAATGTGGTCAGTTAGGACCTTTAATCTTGAAACATTTTCTCAGTTTTTCCTTCTCTATTATCTTTGAAATTATTTTTCATTAAACCTTATTTCCTTATATTTCCTTAAACTCACCCACCTTCAAATTCCCCACCCCCCCCTTCTCCCTGCAACCGCACAACTCCACTGCCTTTCCGCTCATTCACACACATGTACTCTGACTTTCATTCCCCTTCTCTCTACCACCTGCTTCCTCCTCGCACCACAAATCACAATATCATCCGCAAACTTCATAGTCCATGGAGATTCCTGTCTGACCTCATCTGTCAACCTGTCCGTCACCACTGCAAACAGGAAAGGTCTCAGAGCCGATCCTTGATGCAATTTCACCTCCACCTTGAACTGGTCTGTTGTTTCTACTGCACATTTCGCTGCTGTCACACTTTCCTCATACATGTCCTGCACCACTCTCACATGCTTCTCTGCTACACCTGACCTCATGCAGCACCACAACTCATCTCTTTGAACTCTGCTGTATGCTTTCTCTAGATCCACAATCACACAATGCAAATATTGAGTCCATATGAAAACCATGAAATCATAATGTTGCTCACAGATGGTCACCTCTTGTCTCAGCTTAGCTTCTACTGCACTTTCCTTTAACTGTATTGTTTCACAGAACATTATTCTCCTGTACAAACAATATAGTAAAAATCTCCACTGGCAGGTATCTTAAACATATCCATGCTTGGAACATCTTCTACTGGAAGGTCATCTAGTCCAACTGACTTCCCACTCTTCATCCTCTTATTTGCTGCTCTCAAGTCCTCCTTACTGATCCTTTCCACTTCCTGCTTCATCGTCACCACATCATCCACCCTTCTCTCTCTCATTTTCCTCATTCATCAGCTTCTCAAAATACTCCCTCCACAACTTGCAGCACATACTTCCCAGCTCGGTCCCTTTTCCTGGCCAAATCCTTTTCTCCTTCCTTAGTAACCAACTTCTCACACAGCTCCTCATATGTCTCATATGTTTCCTTCCACATGTCCTTCACCTGCTGCCTCACCTTCTCATACACCTACCTACTTTTCTAATTTCTCACTCCATCTAACTCACTCCAAATCTTTCCTTCTCCATTCCATCTCACAACCTGCTTGTGGAACATTAGCACTGATGACATTTATCATCACACATTCAACTTCCAGCTTCAGGTTCATCACCCTATCAGAAACTCTCTTCAGCTCCACTACACTCTTACTGTACCCTTCCTTCAGGATTACACCTACACCATTTCTCTTTCCATCCACACCATGATTTAAACCCTTCTTCACTGTTCCTGGCACCACGTCTACCTTTCTCCGCTCCATCATATCAGTTAACTCTCTCCCTTGAACAGTCATAGTAACAACATTTAATGTACCAATCCTAACCTCCAAAATATAACCCACTTCTCCCTTCCCTGACCCCTCTCCTTCTCTCCTTTTGGCCAACAGTAGCCTAATTTCCAGCGATACCCTGTTGGCTAACGATACCTGTGACGGTCCTTGGTAACCCAGTCTCGGCCGATCCAATACGACAGGTCCAAAACAGGTTTGTGATCCGAATATGTACATGTCCTTCCTAAAGCAAACCTTCCCATTTATCCGGGCTTTGGGACTGGTACATATTAGTGGTTTGTACAACCCTAATGTTTGGGTTGATACTTCTACTACTACTACTTCTACTACTACCAATATTAACAATAATAATAATAAGAAGAAGAAGAAGAAGAAGAAGAAGAAGAAGAAGAAGATTAAGAATATAATACAACAAATGTTTAAATCTATTTATCAGTCTAAAACAAAATCACATGGCCATGATATATTAGCATTAAGATATTAAGCAAAAATTGTAGCCTATACATATAGTATCTAAAGGTGGCCAAAGACAGACATGCAGAGCCAGAACTCCCACTACTATAGCAGCAGCAATTTATAATGATTATGATGGCAGAAGACAGTTCGAATGTGTTCAAACCATATTTCCTGTCTGACATGTACCCTATTTTGACTCTGTGGGACTTCTGGTGCTCCTTGTTTTCCACAATCTGCTTCAAATCTGGCTTGTATTCAGCTGTGGCTAGTTGATGCAATTCTTCCTTGTGTCTGTCAGTAAGAATGTGCAAGGCTTTGATTTTTCCCATGTTCCAGGGATGATACAGTTGGATCACAATCATAATGTGACCTCAGGGCAAGTTGTCTTACAGTGACATACTTTTTTGTTGAGGTGACAGACTTCTCGTTCTCAATACCAAATCAAAAGTCCACTGGGGCTTAGCAAGTTCAGGAGAGTCCTTGTGCTTTTTTACCAAAAAAAAAAAAAAAACCCTCCACCATAAATTGATCATTAGCAAGTGTGACCATTGTTATCAAAGCCTACATTTTAGCATTTTGTTGGTCTGCAGCATTCATGGGTGTGTTAACACAAAGACAGAGAGGAAATGCATCATTAATGATCTTAGAGAACCCATTCCGAAGGGTTATAAGGCCATTTTCAAACAATTAAAAGTCAATAGTCTTCACTTAATACAACAATGTGGAACATTAAATGCAAGTGAAAAACATTCCAGACAGGTGCCAGTCTTCCCAAAAGTGGATCATCCAGCAACGCCATCCCAAGTTCAAGCCCTGAAATGCTTCGAATATTTGCAAGAGTTTATCTCAAATTCCACAGGCGTCAGATAACATATTAAATATGAAAATTCATGGCTGAACCATTAAACGATTGACCATGTGTGGTTTGTTTGGAAGGCTTGCTAGGAGAAAGCATGGGTTAGATTTGAAACATTTTCATCTGAACAAACCACAAGACTTTTGGAAAAATGTCCCTTAGAAAGATGAAAGTAAAATGGAGATGTTTGGCCATGATGTACAGTGTCATGTGTGGCATGCAAATGATTACTTCAAGTTACTCCTGCAGAGTTTGCACATGGCCTGCATCTTCATTCCACTTGTCCTGTGCTCACGTATCCCCTCAGCATTGATGTGTTTGCAGTTTTCTCATGTCCTGCAGTTATGTCGCAGCCTGTGTTTGTTTTGTGGTGGTGTGAGTGTAACGTGGCTGGACGCTTCTTTGTCCTCATAATGTCACTTTAGCTAAAAGATGCAGGAGAGACCGCAGGGAGGATGTCCACCCCTGCCTAGGCTCTGTCCACTCTCATTCATGTCCCAGGAGACTACAAGTACACACCTATTGACCTACATACACTTTCTACACTGGAGAGAAATCACTTTTAATTGGACTTCTGAGGTAAGAGCATCCATCATCAGTTTGAATGAGTATACGGCTAAAAAGTTTTGCTAATATTGTGGAAATCATCTTCACTTTACATACATTCCATTTTATGGGACGTTTTGGTGAACTTCATCTTAAAATCTACTGTCAAGTAATTCTTGTAAAAACATATTAAAAAAGTTTGATGAATTATGCACAATGCATTAATTGATTGTGCATTAATAATGATGTCTGATTCTGGGAAAAAGAGTGATCATAACTGCTGTTAAACCTACTTGCTAAATTCAAGTTTTTGTAATAAGCTGTGACTTTTACACAGAATAATCATGTATAAAGAGGTCAACCTTTATAACTACAATAACTAAATAACTAAATATAAAAACCTGAGCTGCCATCATTACTGCCATGGCAAAGCATTAACCTAACAATATATACATGTGTGTATATGAGAGAGAAAAGAGATTTCAATTAGAATTTGGTTAAAAATATTCATATCAGTAATTAAATCAATTCTCCTCTGCAGTCCAAATCAAGAATTCACCAAATGAGAAAAACTCCCAATTGAGTCCCTGCATGTGGAACTGTGTATAAATATATTAGACGTGCACCAAGACTACAAATAATGTGCAACACAAAATACAATAATCACATTCATTTTAATCACATTCATTTTAAAGTGCTAAAATAAGGGATGAGCAAAGAAATTTCAATATCTACTGAAACATCTACTCCCACTAATAATATCTACTATATTATTATATTATCTAATAATATCTACTAACCCTATCATCAAACCGACGCTCTGAATCACAAAAGTAACAAAATCACATTTAACCAAATTACAGCAAAAATAAAAAAAACAGAATACGTAAGAACAAAAAAAATGCAATTTTATTTATTCCTAAAGAGAGGTACAGACTCAGCATACATGCTATCTACTGAGACGGACAGACACAGAAAAACTACAGCATGAGATCTCATCCACACTGTGATCTGAACCAGATTGAAAAAGAACAGAATGCACAAGACACACGAATATACGGACAGTTTTTTTTTTATGGAAAAAATAAAGCACATTCACCACACATTTGAAGCTTTAACAGTCAATGAGAAACTACACTATCGGTTAGAACACAAGGTCTGCTGTGTGTTAGCAGCACAATGTGTATCTTCCACAACAGAAAACACTCTTCATTCACCACTCCATATACCTTGAATTGATATTTCTAATAAATGCAGATAAACTAATCTCACTTTGTTTTAAAATGTAAGACCACTTTATTCTCTAATGCAATAAAAAAAATACTTGAAATGAAGATACTTTATTGCATTTATTTTGGTAAACCCACATATTTGGTCCGCACCATTGAATAATGCCAGAGACATATTTTGAAATGTAATTTTAATATATGTGTAAACGATTCACTGGTCCAAAATGGAAGCAATAGAGACAAACAACAGATCACCAAGTCGACGCCAACTCGCGTATTGTCCGATCTTCTTACCTGCAGATCTGCTTGCCCTCGAGTGCCCTCTCCGACCGGCACGTCCTCGTTCATCTCCTGCCGTACTTGTCATCTTACGCCGACCGACTCCGTCCACTTTCTGCTCGGTGACTCTCTCCCCAAGGCTGAGGTCTCTCGCCTCTTTATTGACCAAGCTGGACAGGAAGCTAGCTCGCTAATTACTCATCAGGTGCAGGTGTAATTTAGGGCTCGTTCTGCAAACCTTTTCATGCATGAAACTGACAAAACCTCCGATGAGATCAAGACTCACTGAAAAACATTTGCATCAGTCTTTGAGACTTTGGCTGACAGGAATGAAACCTGACATTGGATTTCTCACCAGTCAGAAGCAAATCCACAGTTCACACTAATTATATGCCAGTAAACGTTTTGATTTCAAATAGCACTGAATATAAAAAGTCATTACAATAAAGTTATAAAGATAATAAAGTTCGTTAATATATCACTTGAAAAGAAATGCTAATTTGTGTGTGGTGCATAACAAAATAATAAACTACTCTAGCATTAGAAGCTATAATACATACGGTTAAAAACGTAATACTACTCGTAGTCACTTTGGACCTCTCAGAAAAAAAGTATGAGACCCCTGCACGAGAGAGAGAGAGAGAGAGAGAGAGAGAGAGAGAGAGAGAGAGAGAGAGAGAGAGAGAGAGAGAGAGAGAGAGAGAGAGAGAGAGAGAGAGAGAGAGAGAGATGAGAGAGAGAGACCAACCATTAGAGGTCGCCATTGTTTCACCAGAAAAATCGGATTCCACCAAAAACAAACCTGTTATTGGATTGTTTATTTTCTTTTCTCACAGGAAAAAAAAGGTCATGTCTTAAATGGGAATTCTGATTTCATGAGGGTCGTATATAATACAATTTTTTTCCTTATATGACAAAAACAACAATACAACATGTTGGTGAGTGTGTATTTAATATTTATGTTGCTATTAAATAGTGTTTGATTTTTATTGTCATGACCATCATTTTAGAGCAGTCATACAGATCTTACGGAACAGTGTCACAAAGTGAGTGATGTTAAATCCTATTGTTTTTCTCTTGTTGTGTCATAGTTTCCCCTTTGGCCTTTCCAATCTGCCTCTTATTCCCATGACAGTACGGCATGTACCCATGTCAAAATAGTAAATGACCCCCATTGTGCTGCTGAATCTTGGCTTGCTCTGTCCCAGTACTTTTCCATCTTCCACCTGCTTTTGATGCATTTCATACAATATTTTACTTCAGATCACTTATTTATCTGCAGTACCGTATCTTCAAGGTCCATCCTACACACCCTTGCCCTGTGTTATAACATTCAATAAACAGTATTTACAGTTGAATAAAGTCGACATCTAAGATCAAGATCAGTCAAACCTGCTACACTGCTCAGTACATTAAACCTATTTCCTAAATATAAACTGTGAGAACCCAGAACTCATGTTGTTGACAGATGTCACAGTTGTTGGTTCTAGATGAGAATAAGTTGAGTATTTTTCATGAATAACTGTATGTGGACAACAGTTTTAGATGCACCTTGAGCGAAGACAGCATTATTTTAAATATAGGTTTAATATAGGGTGACATAACAATTTCTATTTGCCTATGTACTGAAATGTTTAATTAATCTGTGTTTTTTTAATGTTATGTAATTGTGCGTGCCTCTGTGTGTATATGTGTGTGTGTGTGTGTGTGTGTGTGTGTGTTGTGTAAGCATACTAGACTGCAACATAAAACATTGCTGAACTAAAGTAATTGATTGAATTTAATTAATTGTAAATGAAATAACAGCAGTCTATGGAATTTCAAATGAAAAGCATTTTGGGCAGTTTAGGTGATTTAGTTTTGTGGTTATTTGAGTTGTCATAGCCTCCTTTCTGTCAGCACAGACCAATCTCAGACCTAGCAGCACAGTCCAGGTCTCAAAGGACAATGTTGTGTACTTTCTGTGTAATCTCGAGAGAATTTGGGATGTGAAAATCCCAGGAGATCGTTTCCAAATACTCAAAGCAGCCATCTGGCACCAACAGCTATACTGTTGTCAATGTCATGAAGAGCATATTTCTTCCCCCGTTCTAGTTCTTAATGTGGAAATTAACCACTGCTCTTTCTGACCTGCATAAATTATAATATATAGTAAATCAATGCATATATATATTCTACAATGTATACATGTGTATAATGTATATATGAATTTACTTATTATTCAAATACAATTATTCAATTGATAGATTCCTACTAATGATAAATCAATATATCAGTATCAGCATATTTACTAAAACCTGTTTCTAGTAGCGATATAGGAGGCAGTTTCAACACTTCATCCACTATTTTCAGCATCTGGCTTCTTGCACACGGAAAACTGAACCCGGACCTTTGATCATCACGACAACAGTAACCCAAAGCGTTCTTCCAACGCGATCCATATTTGCGTTTCAAAGAGATCAAGTTGTTTATATGGTCTCGAGGCGGCGTTTGTTTTTTTTGTTTTTTTTTTTAACATGGTGCTCACTTTGCATAGTGAAAACAATAGTCCACAACACAACAAGAGGCTTTAGGCAAATCCAAAGGAACGCCCAATCCTAAAACACCCACATCAACAGATTTGAATTTTAGAAACACTGGCACGATTTCCTTCATTTAAAAAAGTGCACTGGGGTTTTAAACAACATGAAAAGCATTAGTGACACTCAGAGACGTGCGGAAATCTGCCCCAAATGCATCTCTTGCAGGAAAAGCTGCATAAAAGATCAGAGGAATATATTATGGGGCTGTGGGTGGCAAAGGCAAGCTGACACACAGGAAGTTGAGCTGCTAGAGATAGGATACTTAATGAGTACGTTTATGGTATAAATACACCACGATTATTCGTTTCCTTTTCTCTCAAGGAAAACTTTACTTTTCAAAAGCATCCTATCAGGCATATATTCATGTATGCAGTACCACGCTTTTACTGCTGTAGTGAACCATGATTTGAATTAATTGTGTGAATTGTTCTAGTATTAATATGTGATATGTTATTGTTGTATTATTATTATTATTATTATTAGTAGTAGTAGTAGTAGTAGTAGTAGTAGTCATATAATTAATAATATGAAACTCATAAGTCAAAGAATTACCTTTTTTTATTATTTATTTTAGTTTCATATTGTAACTACAAGACAAAGTATGAGATGCACCTGGTAGATTTATTTATTGTATATTGCTTCTATCTATTGCTTCTGATACTATCTAACACAGTGTTATACAAAGACAGTATTAAAGACTTTAGTAGCTGCCATTTTGAATCATTTTATTAATCAGAACAATAAATACATGAATCATATACAGGTGTTGACCAAAGAGTGAAGGTGTAATTATCAATAAGATGTGTTTCCTACACTAACACAAAAAAATTCTGTTAGATTTGATTCAGATGCATTTTATTTGATATACTCAGTATATAGCATTGTTGAACCAAATGAAGTTTTTTGTCAATTTAGGCATAATGTCATGTAATTCAGGCAGGGGTAAATGCAAGCGCAGGTATTTTATTTATAGTGCAAATATGCAAACACGGAGACGATGAAAGTCGAAGGTAAACATTAATTAATAAAGAGGGCTGTGAAAGGTAAGGTTATATACAAGTGGTAATTAAGTAATTGAGAATGTGTGACTCAGGTGCACAGACAATCACATGACACGGTTGAGGTGCAGTACCTGATGGAAAATGTAGTCTATTTTCATACATCTTGACACGTCATTAATCTACATTTATCTTAATTCAATTAGGATCAAGCTCTAGCTTTGAAACAAACAAACAAATAAAATAACCAAAAATGTCTTGGATTGAGAAATTGTGAAGATATAATTTCTTGGCAAACAAATTGCCTGCTATAAAAATAGGCCAAACGAGTGCACACACGCACACACACACACACACACACACACACACACACACACACACACACACACATGTATTCAAAGGGCACAACAAAATGCCAGTGTCATGAGTGCCTTTTCAACCTTATAAACCCAGTTTACCATAAGGAAATCGAGCCTCATTTATTCTGCCTTAATTCCTGTCCTCCAGTGTTCACCTCTAACCTACAGGGACACACACTGCTGTAAGCAGGAGGCTCTGTGTATTGTGCTGCCTCAGATATGTTTTAATAGATGCCCTTTAAATATATAGTGTATATGATGTGCTAATATACTACAGAGCCATTCGTTGTTTAGAAAGTTAGTATGAGCTGTTTTTCTTTGTAATCTAAAAACTGTATTATGTAAAAATAGAGCAAATCTGTATTGCATGATATTAAACTGGTTTCTGCTAAGGAGTGGATTAAAATCGGAAAAAAAAAAAATAAAAAAAATATATATAGTGCTGTTTTAGGGTAAATACAATTCATAATATTGTGTGGTTTTTGTATTTAATTGTGCAACTTATATTTTTAAAATCTTTCTATTATTAGCAAAAATCCTTGTTCATTAATCACACATATTTATATTGAACCATATCATATGTGTTTTTTCTCTTTTGTTGTTCATTCTGATTATTGCATATTGTATAAACAGATTTTCATATCTCTTAATATCTTTTTGTCTATATATAAAATAGGCATCTATATCTAAAACAGGCATATCACTAGAAATATAACAGCCAAGAAAAACCTTAAAACTAAATAAACATGAATTCATGAATCTCTCAGACAGAATTGGGCAGAAAGAAATATGATTTATCATTACGCATCTGTTATTTATTATTTTTCTATATATTATAAATAAATCTGCCGTGATTTGTGACATGCTCCGAGCGGAGATGCATGTGAATCTCACCAGCTCGATGAGAAACGTTCCTGCTCCGAATTCATTTTCCAAAAAAAAAAAAAAAAAACACGCAGCTACTGAAAAATGGGACTACACACGGGGACTCTAAATGGTGGCCATCAATAAACATGGGCGCTTTGCTTTGCATTCATCTCTCTCGCTTAATTTGTTTCTTAGACGCACACGGGTCCCCCGGCTGCTGACCTTTCAGAGAGAGACTCCTGAACCAGCAGATAGAGCTGGAGCGCTTTCGGCTGAGAGGTCATTTATTTATGAAGCGCACAGCCACTAAAGGAGTGGATGGACAGAGAGGGGGAGAGAGAGAGAGAGAGAGAGAGAGAGCGAAAGCGAAAGAGAAAGAGCACTAAGGAAATGTCAGAGCACATTTAAAAAAAACCATAGGGGCTCTCTATCTCTCCAATACAAACACAAACCACACACACACACACACACACACACACACACACCACACAACACACACACACACACACACACACACACACACACACACACAGATTTGAAGCAGCAGAGCCACATTACACACTGTTAATATATGCTAAACATCTGTTCTAACTAAACTGCACAGCTCAACTGCATCAGCCAGTCGAATGTACACGCTCAGTCTCTCACGCTCAGATTTGTCTGAGTCAAGTGAGGGCAAAACATGTGAAGACGTGTTTCTCTGTCCTAAACGTGTTTTCATATCTGATTCAGGCAGGTAGAGGTCAAAAGCACAAGACAGTGGGATATGGAAAACTAGAGCTAGGGGGAAGCAGAGGAACAGCTTGCAACCTCAATATGCAATCACACAGACAAATACCAGAATATAATACACACTGACTAATGGCACAAAACACAACTAATAACAAGGGACAGGTACAAAGAACAAACACTAAGAGTCTTTGTGCAGTGGGTGTGTATGTGTGTGATTGGTTAGTGGGTGAGGGGGGTTGGGGGGGGGGGGGGGGGGGGGGGTTTGTGAGGGGGGTTTGGGGGGGTGACCGAGAGCAGGTGAAAGGAGAAAAAACAAACAACAGTGCTCCATATGCTCTACATACTCAGAATCCTGAAGCTCCCACTCGGCTAGATACAATTAACTATTCCTAAATATAACATGAATATATCTCCACCGGGAACTTTGACCCATATTTATAGACTGAACTCTGGACATGTTTGTCTTTATTTCATTTTCTAAAAACACTGCAGCCTCCATACATTGGCCCCTGCGCAGGACCCCTGCACGGAAAGAGGCCCGAAGTAATTATTTTTCAACACTTGCATTTGGAGCGTCGCCGCAAATAGCTGTCACAGGCGCTCTCAATTCATAGCCCCCCTGTGCAGGCTTCATCACTTCAGACTGGCCCACACTGTGGAAAAGGCAGGAAGTAGAAAACCGACAGCAGGAAACAGAAGAACGATTAACTGTGGGGATTCGAAAACTTTTACTCTCGTTCCACGCGTATATACCGTAAGTGCAAGAGAAGAAATTTGACGCCATTTGCAGGATTTGACGCCACGTTACGAAAGAGACAATCAGGTGAAATGCACCTGACAACATGTCGCATGAAATGAAAATAAAAAGTGACAGTGCACTGCGCACAACACTGTACAGGATAATAAATGGAGGATGAAATTCTTACTCGGCATTCCTTCCAGTTACCGTCAGTACTGTACAGGAAGTGATATAAATGATAGAATTAGCACAGACACTATAGCGTTGTGTGTGATATACAGTAGTCCTAAAGTATTACTACTGATGTATCGCTCCTCAGCCGCATGGCTAAACATCACGTGTGATCTGTTCTTACCAGCAAAATATCTGATGTATCCTCTATAAGGGGAATTCATATTCAATGAACTTTGATGCTGCTTTCTCCATCCAGTCCACACATCAACCGGGGATTGTAGTACCTCTGGGAATTCTCCTAAATTTCCTTCTGGGTTAGATCAAATGATCTCTCAAATCTCTTATCTCTTGCCCCCTTTCACTCTCATCTCTCTCTCTCCTCATCTCTCTCTCTCTCTCTCTTCCCCATCTCTATC
>JACRUU010000016.1:9681470-9843970 GCA_030449085.1 Kryptopterus vitreolus
CAGGAAATCTGTCTAATCTGTTCCATCCATTCATCTATTCAGAGTAATGATATCTATTTCATGTATGTGACTTAATCAACGAGCTGATGATTTAATGGTAACAGTAGCTGAAGGAATGATCAGCACTATAAAGTAGGCGGGTGAGTTTGAAGGTGAATTAGAAGCAGTTTGGTGACTGGTGAGATCTGGGGATGATGGCATGATCAACACTACCGACCAGAAAACATCATCTGTGCTTTTCCGGGTTTCATGAAAACGATTCCAGCCGAACGCTAGATGGTTGCAGTGTATTGATTTGAGGAAGATAGAACAGCAGTGGGGTTTTAACAATAATGCACTGCACTGATTCATCTTATAGCCAGGCCTTATCCTCTTCCATGATTTTATTTTTAGTGCAAAGCCATCTTGTGATAAAACGGTTGTGTAAATGTGTCATGTAGCTTGTGCGGATATCAATACTATGCCGGGGCTTCCTCAAGTAGCCCTCGCTGTCTCCTCGTACACGGGGCATGGTTACAGATGAGGAGGAGTTCATCTTGGAGACTGCCTGTACTTGTTGCTGTAACACTGGTGGCTGAGGATATGTGTGTTAACACGGATTTTAGTGGATCTTTATGTGCTATAACAATCAGTTCAACCTGATGAAATCTTCTGATGTAAGAAAACGATACAGAATCCCCACCCCTGGTTTGCTTCTAGTTTGGTGTGTAGAAATAAAACGCATGTAGGATAATACATTTTATATGTTTTCTTTCGGCTTCTTATGTTATTATAACATTATCTCCACAGCAGAGAGTCAGAATATTAGATTTGGCGAATGCTTTTACGCAGGATGCCTTTCCTAAAGCAACACACCATTTATCTGGGCTTTGGGACCAGCGCTAGGAATTCACTGGATTGTGAACCACTAACAGCTCGGGCAGAGTGAGTAATTGGGGGATAGGGGCCTTGCTCAAGGGCCCACTAGTTGGATGCCTGGCCGGGACTTAAACCTGTGACATTTTGGGCCAGAACCCAATGCCTTAACCACCGATCTACCACCTCCTTGTAGCATAATATGTAATTATAAAAGCTTATTAGAGGGGCACGGTGGCTTAGTGGTTAGCACGTTCGCCTCACACCTCCAGGGTCCGGGTTCGAGTCCCGTCTCGGCCATGTGTGTGTGGAGTTTGCATGTTCTCCCCGTGTCTCAGGGAATTTTTCTCCTGGTTCTCCGGTTTCCTCTCCGGTCCAAAAACGGTAGGTTGATTGACAACTTGGAAAATGTATATGAGTGAATGTGATTGTGTGTGTGTCCTGCGATGGGTTGACATTCCATCCAGGGTGTGTCCTGCCTTAATGACCATAGACATAATAATGCCCATAGTATTTTCTACTTCTTATATTTTGAAACCAGGCTCGTTATTTTAGTTTGAATCTATTCGGTGAAATATTTGTTTTTGTC
Organism: Kryptopterus vitreolus; assembly: GCA_030449085.1. Taxonomy (NCBI): domain Eukaryota; kingdom Metazoa; phylum Chordata; class Actinopteri; order Siluriformes; family Siluridae; genus Kryptopterus; species Kryptopterus vitreolus. Next base: position 9,682,915 of record JACRUU010000016.1, read on the forward strand.
ATTCCCCACTGCCCATCAAACTATTATCTGTCAACATGCCACTTGTGCATCATTTCATTCCCTGGTTATTAACCACCACGATCATAGGACAGCTCATGAAGCTAGTAATGAGCAAGCTGGAAGGCAGCAAGAACTTTGGCTAATGTACGGAGTCAGTGATGTAAACATGAAATCATCGTCATCATGATCATCATCATCATAATCATCATCATCCTCATCATCATCATTTCTCTGCTTGTGTTCTCTATGGTGCATGTGCAACCTGGATATATTCATTAAGTAACACAATTAGATAATTCCTCTTGTGTTAATGTTGAAGTAACATGACGTGATGTGCAGTTACCACTGTAACACTAATACAGGTCATAGTAATAGTTAAAACTTAAATACATGTCCATGAACAATCTTCTTTAATTTATCATTAGTTAACAAGTATAGTCATATATAGACTGTATATATTGACCAAAATATGTTACTCACTCTCACTCATCTTCTACCGCTATATCCGATCTTCCCTCGGGTCACGGGGAGTCTGTGCCTATCTCAGGCGTCTATGGGCATTAAGGCAGGATACACCCTGGATGGAATGCCAACCCATCACAGGGCACACACACACACACACCACACACACACACACACACACACACACACACACACATTCACACACATTCATACACTAGGGACAATTTTCCAAGGTGCCAATCAACCTACCGTGCATGTTTTTGGACTGGGAGGAAACCTACCAAAATATATGTTAAACATATATTATATCCATATTTTGCTGAATAAAATATGTTGTTAAAAATCCAAAATATGTATTTGTAGAATTTGAAATATATTTTTGCAAATATATTTTGACAATTTTTTGGGATATTTTAAAATATATTTTGGGAAAAAAAAAAAAAAAAAAAAATATATATATATATATATATATATAGAGAGAGAGAGAGAGAGAGAGAGAGAGAGAGTGAGAGAGAGAGTGAGAGAGAGTGAGGCTATATAAGGGTGTGTGTATTTTTGCCATCTCATTTATCTCATTTATATTTATATTTAAAAAAACCACACCTGGATTAAATGTTACGGAACCACAATTACCTCCGTTTTTCTTGAGCATCATCATTTTGTTGTTGATGTGTGTTGTTGATGTGAGTGTTGTTGAGTTGTTGATGTGAGTTGTCTCTCGGTTGTGTCCAGTTTCTAAAAAGTAGTCAGTGAGTGATTCAGTAAGTGAGTTTCTCCACCAATTTAAGCAAAGTACATGTAAGTTAACTAAAACCTGACATCACCAAATCTGGCTGCTCAGACTGCACCATCACCTCCATGTTTCACTTCCTATCTTCACACTTCTCCATCTTCTGCAGCATTTATAAAGCTTTTCCCTTTCTTTCTCTGTGAATCTCACTGAATGAGAGAATATAGAAATCTGTAAAGATCATTTATATATATATATATATATATATATATATATATATGTGTGTGTGTAGGTGTGTGGTGTGTGTGTGTGTGTGTGTGTGTGTGTGTGAAAATCGTTCTTGTAAATTAAGGAGAGCTTCATCTTGAAGTGCTCCTGCAGTTCCTATTTGTTTGTAACAGTAACATCCTGCTGAATGAGTCCGTTACGGAACACGGCTGGCAGGCAGGGTTGAATGTGATGTGTTTCAGGAGGTCCGTATCTACAAACTACACTTCCCAGCGTTTCCCAATAATTCCAGGTCTGCTTTATTCTTACAGGACATAACGACGCGATCTATCCCCACAGGTTATTGATGCCGAGACGTGTCTCGCTTTCCGAGCAGTTTGTGAGATTTGACCACCTTTTTTTTTTTCTTTGCTTCATAGTCCAGTTTTAAAGCTCACATGACCATTATAGAAGGTTTTTGGTGGTGACACTTAGATGGGCACTCAGTCTGCACCTACACAGCGTCATAAGCACAGAACACACCTTATTTCCTTCTATTATAACCAACTATTACTACAGTACGGGGCACGGTGGTTTAATGGTTAGCACGTTCGCCTCACACCGCCAGGGTCCGGGTTCGATTCCCGTCTCGGCCATGTGTGTGTTGAGTTTGCATGTTCTCCCCGTGCCTCAGGGGGTTTTTCTCCGGGTTCTCCGGTTTCCTCCCGATCCAAAAACATGCACAGGTAAGGTTGATTGTCAACCTTGGAAAATTGTCCCTAGTATATGAATGTGTGTGTGAATGTGTGTGAATGTGTGTGTGTGTGCCCTGCGATGGGTTGGCATTCCATCCAGGGTGTATCCTGCCTTAATAATAAATAAAGTGGTAGAAGATGAAAATGAATGAATATTACTACAATAGTGCTTCTGGGGGATCGAGTGGTCTTGCCTTCTTTCCCCTCATTAACATTAATGAATCTTGGACACACATGAACCTGGGTTTATTTACTGTCATACCATGGAATGATTTTTCCTGGGTAGTAAATGCTGCATGCACCCAAAAGCCCTGCCATTTTGGAGACGCTCTGACCCGGTCATCAAACCATCACAATTTGAACCTTGTCAGAGAGGCTCAGATCCTTGCGCTCGCCCATTGTTCCTGATGTTGTGGCTGATCTGTGGCTACAGTATGTGTGTGTAATAGTGAACACGTGTGCATGAATAGAACGGCGAGTGATTGTGGAGTGTTGGAGAGGATTGTAGTCCATTTGATTCTCTGGTGGATTCAGGAATTTGTGTGTCACAGTGAAAAGAAAAAAAAGTACTATAATGAAATCTTTATTTTTTTTTATTTGGTTGTTTTTTATTTATTTATTTATTAATAAATACATCATAATAGCAGAAAAAAGAAATGACAGCAACCAATCTTGCAACAAAAGAAACTATTTATTTGGAATATGCATTACCAGTACAAATTAAGAGACCAGAAAACCTACACTTTGTTAGTTTTTTTTTTTTTGTTTTTTTTTTTTTTTTCCTTCACAAAAAAAACAAGTTGGAATTGAAAAGACAATAATTTGCTGTTCCGTTTTAATTCCTTATTATACATATGCAGAGATCTTAAAAGTTAAAACTCGGCAAGAGAAAGTCTCCGCGCTTTATATAGATATATATTTATTTATTTATTAAAAAAACAAAACAAACAAAAAAAAAAAAAAAACCAAACAAACAAAAAAACTAAGGAAAAAAAAACATTCAAAAACACTGCAGGACTTTTTTTTTAAAGAACAAAAGACATGCAACAAAGTAAACATTTGATGTTTTACAAATTGCTTCATATGCAAAAAACTAAAAGCATCATTACATGAAGCTTTTAACAATATGCTGAAACTGGGAAGGCGACGAGAGACACGCGCGCACATGTGTGTATGTGTGTGTGTGTGTGTGTGTGTGTGTGTGTGTGTGTGTGTGTGTGTTTAGGATTATTATTGTATGTCACTCTTCAACCCAGATTTGACTGTGTGTCTAGATGGAGAGGCTAGACACACACACACACACACACACAGTCATGTAAAACTCCAGACATACAGTTCAGTTCTCCAGGCTGCAACAAATCAGCACTGATTTGTATTTATTTTATTATTATTGAACGTTATCTAGCTTTGTGTTGAATGGTGCATCTAACTGAATAGTCTACACAATAACACTTGCTAGTCATAAGGAGCTACAGGTCACTCTAGAATAATCACCTACGCAGATGGAGCTGTTTTGGCTGGTTACAGCTAGACCCGACAGATTCCTGCAGCCAAACAGGAGTCCAGCATTGCTTGGTGATTTTCCAGTTTGAACGGACTCTCATTCAGCTCATTATTTCAGGAAAGCTTGGCCAAAAATGCCATTCTTCTTCCTGTTGCCACTGTTCCTTTTAAAAAGCCCGTTTGCAGGTGTGTTTGAGATCGGGAAATCGCAAACAGCGCTGGACTCTCGACACACAGATCTAAAGGGCCCTCTTTCTTAATGGGTGCTCATTATAAAATGTCATGATATAGCTTAGTGATGGATGGTGGATCTAACGAAATAAATTACAGCACTTAATGTGACAAAAAGCTTGCTTGATTTGCTACGAGTAACACGCTAGTATAATCGATGTGCGACGCACAACACACTTGATTTGTTTGGTGCGATAAGATTAGTGCGCAGTTCTACACTTTATGCTAAAATGGCCACGTTGGCCTTGTCACTTCCCTCAAGGAATCTCATTTCTATCATGTCGATGGAATCATGAAAGACGTAGCCGGCCCATCTACCCGATTCACGCTTATATGAAGCACAAGATGTATCGTTTTAAACTCTTGTTTAAAAGAGCAAAAGAAGGATTAAAAGAAGGTGCACACCTACGTACGTAGCGCATTCTTGGGCTAATTCACATTATGCTAAAGCAAGAAGAGAGAAAAGAAAAACGAACAAAAACAAAAAGAATGTAAAGAAAAACGCAAAAGCGCATCAGGCTATTCACAACATGACGACGTAAAAATGATATGCAAGTGTTTTCTGCATTTTTGTGCCATGTTTTCATTCGACAAACTACTGAATTCGGACTGCATTTTTGGTTTGGAATACGAAGCACTGGGGCTTTCGCTAAGAAACAAGCCCAAGGTACAGAAGATACTACATCATTTACAACGTGGACGCTGGTTAAAATGGCAATGATTAAGAAAATGTCTGCTGTTTTTGGTATCAAAGTAATGACAGATATGTGATATGTTTGTCACCAAGAAAGACCATAAAAATAAAAACAAGGATCAACTGTTCTCACTGGGACTGGTTCAGTTCTTGGATGAAAAAAGGAGAGTTAAATTGTACATGACAAAGTGACTCAACAACAGTCACATTTTTAAAGTTATTAGACAATCAGTTTAATTATTTGCAGCTATGAAGTCCTCTGCGATTTAACAAGTGTTCTTTAAAGAGGGAAAAAAAAAGAAAAGATTTTCAGGGGTAAATCGCATAGTCACATGTACTGTATTTTTTGGACTATAAGTCACTCTCGAGTATAAGATGCACCCTCCTAAAACATGAATTATCATTTTATATTATTAAGGTAGTGACAATGCTGTAGGTTAGACTGTTTCACTGCTACAATTTTAATCAGAAGGTCAGAACTGGAAAACATCTGGAATTCATTCTTAACCTCGCCACTACTGTCTGCTATAGCCCCATGAAAAGTGTATTTTAGCACCAATCTAATGGTAGTGTACCATATAGTCATATAGAATAGATATCTGTACGAATCTCTATATTTATGTCACAGTTTAACAGTTAATCATAAAATTAACCAAGACTTCTCTCTGTCATAATTCCGCTGCCATCAGTGCCGAAGTCAATCATCTACTGTTACTCCATAACCAACAAGTAGGCGCGTGCAATAAAAAAATCAGAGCACCATCTAGAGGGTTAAAAACATCTTATAGTCTGTAAAATACAGTAGCTTTATAAAGCTCGCATTATTTCAAAATCTTGTCTCAACATATTACAGGAGTGATTTTGGTTCACAGCAGCTTTTCGCTCTTCGTTTACTGATTGATTTGCGTTGTGTTTTCATTATCACATAACTTGGTGAAGCATCGTAAATGTGCTGCCATCGGGTGACACAGGTGTTCTTAATTTGCAAAGGTCTATACTGCATTATCACTGGTGGAGATTATACACGGAAAACAACAAAAATGTTTTTTTTTTCGTCTTCTTTTTTTTTTTTAAAGAAAGGAGGTTTTCAGGACTCTAAGACAAGCGATGTTTCTATAGCCAAATTAAAAATCAATTTCAAGTTATAGGATGGAGAAGAGACCGAGATACAAAATATGTCTTTATAATACAGTATGTCCGTATATTACAACATGAAGAATATGATCACGTCAAATGAACATGCAAATCATGAGTGTTTAAATGTAGAAAAATACTTTGGCACTATGGACACAGAAAATGTTCATGGTTTCTTACCATGGTAAAAATGTGAAAAAGATTCCGATATGGAAAAATGGGGCATCATATGCACCATTATTTCTATTTTAGAAATCAGTTTATTGTTTGTTTATGGTTTGTTGTTTATGCTGTTTTTTGAAGAGGTAGTGTGATTGTATATATTAACCCCTTCAGATCCCATGTCCATTATAATGGACATGTTTAAGGGATTCTTTTTTCATTCCATCCTCTGGCTGTAGAAGCTGCATCAAAATACTAATCTCGTCAAAACCAGATGTTTGAAAATAACAAGAATTATACCTAATTATTTTTGGGGACAAAAATAAATTTGATCTGAAGGGGTTAATACAAATCCAGGGCTGTATTAGAGAATAGCGCGCGTGTGTGTGTGTGTGTGCGTGTGTGTGTTTGGGTAAAATCCTGATCAGTCTGACCAATAAAACAGACTGATTCACTCCAAAGTATGGCAGAGGCCCAAGTTAGTGAGCTGGTGAGTGCATTACTTATTAAACATAGTGATGAATGACTGAGATTGATGGAAGAAAACGAGAGTCCATGGTTTGTGCAGTAGTGAGGGAACAAGAAGGAGAGAGGATGATGATTGGATCAGTTGGAGGTGTCAGAGTGAACACTCCCAGGTCCTTCTGTGGGTGAGGTCACTGAGGAGGGGGTAGTAGCATCCTGCCATCCACCATTAGCCTGTGGAAGAAGAAAGGGCATATACATTAGAGAAATCGAGGCTGGAAGCCTGTCTAAGCAAGCAGGGCATGTGCTGATAATTTGCTATGCAATATCCAGACGAGTCATGTCAACACGATGCAAAAGTTGTTGCAGATAGAGGTCAAGAGCGTCAACAAATGCTCTCTTCAAACTTTCAAATTTAACTGTGGCATTGATAGTGGTGCCAAATGGGCTGGTTATGAATATTTCAAAAACTGCTGATTCTTTTGAGCATCTGATCCCTACAGAGATTACAAAAAAGTGCAGTGGTTCAGCACGAGGCAACAAAAGAACAAAGGCCAAACTGTGTTGATCATGCTAATTTACATAAATTAAATCACAAGGATTGACTTTATTATTATTATTAGACAAACAGACAGATAGATAGACAGACAGAAAGACAGACAGACAGACAGACAGACAGATAGATAGTACAGCTTTAATGCTGAGAATATAAAAATACTGTGTTTGCTTTTCCCAGGAAGACGGGAAGCACTGCAGACATGTAATACGGGACAGAGTTAAATGCTTGTCACTTTCACTGACACACACCATAATACTGAGCTGGGATGAAGTGGCCCACCATATAACATTCCCAGAAGAAACAAAGAGGGAAGCGGTGGTGGAAAATTATGACATTTGGAGATTGAAATGAAAACACAATGCGAGGCGCAGAAGCCATTTCTCGTCTTGCAGACAGGCCTGCTAAAGAGCATTTGGGGATATTAATAGCAAAAAGGCTGGAAATGGCAGCCGGCAGCCACTCAGCTCCAAGCCTGTTATTTAGAGTCGAGGCAGTCTGTAATCAAACAAAATGGAGGAGAGCAGAAAAAGATCTTAAAACGTGTTCGGTTACGGTGCCACGTTCCTATTTTCTACTGAAGGCATAATTACTGCTATAAAACGCTACATGAGCCATTATCAACACAGCGAACAAAGAGGGAAATCACTTGTCTGAAAAAGATTCTTCATCTTTAGACTTTAAATCGGCTTTTAGCACAAAGTCACTGCTGCCTTTGTGAATTATGGACTCTACTTCCACCTGCGTATAAACAACCGTCTAAGAAATGAATGTTTAATAATATGAAACTTGCAAATAAAAATATTAAAGTATGTGTAGCACTATTACAATTATGCTTTAATGAATTAAGCAATAAAAAAAATTGCTGACAAATACTTATGTGCACAGCACACAGCACATCACACAAGTCTGAAAAGTCGATTATTACACTGATGTTAAGGTCTGTCTGAAAAACACACACACACACACACACACACTTAAATGCGGAAATACAAACTGAAAATGAGTGGTGTAAATCATTTGTTTTAAATTTTTAAATACTGTCTGGATAAAGGACATTCTGGAATTTCAAAATGATTTGTTGCTGATTAAATTTAAAGGCATCTGGCTAAGAGGTGGAAGGAAAGTGCTATATATATATATATATATATATATATATATATATATATATATATATATATATATATATATATATATAATTATATTATTACCACTTATTCCTGGTTGATAACCTTCAAATGTCTGCACTTTAATTTTTTTTAAGAAAAATGTAATCAGACCTGTTATTCACATTCTTCCCCCATTCATTCCTGGAATAGCAAGCAGTGAAGGAAGTGGAGGGATAGGATGAAATTTAAATGCATCCATGTTCTTTCTTATGGAACAACTACAATCTCATTAGCATATAGCAGAAAGCGGGCCAAGACATGGCAGCACAGCCGTTGACCTTACTCCTCCTCGTCCTCCCCCCCTCGCTCTCTTACGCTGTCAGGGCCATTAGCTCGGCGTGAATGTGATCTGAGCAATGTGCTTGGATTGCTGTCCCAAGTCCGCACTCGGCTCCCCGTGTGACTGTCTGATCGATTTTCCCCTTTACCACATGGCTTGTCGCTGTGAATTTTGCAAACGCACAAAAACCCCAGCAGCAGCCCCCACTCATAAGGAAATAAATAATTAAATTAGGAGGTGATGTGAGGGACAACAAAGGCAGCAAACACAGACGGCCATGAGCTAAGTTTTAATTTTAACATTAAAATATAGCGTGTGCCTTATTATTATTAGTTAGCCTTCAGGCAGCTTTGAGCTCTAGGTGGGAGGGGAAGCTCAGTGCAGGCTATCTCACCTGTTCACAGCTTGCCACACACACACATACACACACACACACACACACACACACACACATTGCTCAGCATGGCACGTGTCAGTGCAGGTGTTTGGAGAGATCTTAGTGGACGTGACGGGTGTGTCCAAGCCCAATGGCATTAGTAACACACAGACGATCACCCTGAGTGACTGTGGATAAGACATGTCCTACCGAGTACCATTTCGAGCCCTATGGCTTTAAAATAATTGGTATAAGGCACAGGAATAAAAAGAAGTTTTTTTCTGTTTCCTTACATTGATGCCCTGCGGACTGTACATCTGGTTGGCTGTGAGGCCATCACTGTATCCTCCTGTCTGACTGATAACATGGCGAAGGGTATCCACCTGAAAACGCACAATAAACAACATGGCAAGGTCAGAGCAGACACGCACACACACACAAATAAACAAAGCAAGGTCGACGAGAAAGTGCAAGCAGCAAAACAAAACTTAACAGAAAAAAGCACAAGGTCAAACAACACGGCAGCAATGAGCGACACAAAGAAAACAACAGTTCAAAGTAAACACAATCACATAAACAATGTAAATGAATTGAGGACTAGTGAAGATGGCAACAAAAGTAAAGAGTAAAACAGAACATCTGCATAATTCTTGTGGCAGTGAGTCAAGGTGACTGGACTTTTGCTATTGTCAAGTTTCATTGTCAATTCTGCATAAGGTTCAAAGTGGGGTTTTTTTTGTTGCATCTTTTTCAATATGTAGCATCTGTAATTTTATTATGAAATGCAAAATTGATAGTTACTCAGTATTATTGACTGCATCTTTAAAAAAAATATTAAAATCATAATGTAATTGTACAAGAGTAAACAATTTGATCCTATGTTTATCATTTTGCATCAATGTCATCCTAATCAGAGGTTTGAGCATCCCTTTAATAATGTCAGGTTTGTACATGAAGATGTCCCGTTATCATCTGTTGAGCATGACCTGTTGATCAGCTTAATAACATGACACCAATTTAAAACTCAGTTGTCTACATCTATACGTCTGCTCCCTGAAGCCTGCTCTTGTCTTTATATACCACCATGTACAGTATTGTTAAGAGTAGTCATTGTTTGAGCAAATGTCCAGCATATGAGGTGACCAGACTGTTATGTACTGTACCTGCGACTGCACGTTGGCTCCCACTTGAGCCCCCTGGTATGAATCGCCATTCATAGACTGCACACTCATAAACAAATCACCAGAGTTGGACATGTTAAAAGAGCCAGCAGAACCTAAGAGCAGAGGAGGTAGAGAGAAGAGAGGGGAAAAAGCAGCAGCACAAAGACCACAGGGAGAGAGAGAGAGAAAGAGAGAGAGTGCAAAGCAGAAAGAGAGTGAGAGAGACAGAGAGAGAGAGAGAGAGAGAGAGAGAGACAGAGAAGGAGAGAAAGGTAGAGAGGTAGAGAGAGGAGAAGGAGAAAAAGCACATGCGGAAGTACAGTTAGACAAGCGTAACAGAGCAGAGAGAATGAGCAGCCCATAGAGAGCAGAGCATCAGCACTAAGGCTGAGCAAGAGATATAACGCTGTAGGACAGGTTTAAAGCAAGAGCAGGCGAGTTGTAATGTTAGCTAGCTAATGGAGGAAAGTGCTTGTCCTACATACGCTGCTGTTTAAAAAAAAATTAAAGCAAGCCCAGATTGGATTTCAATTAAATTTAAATCCTTGTAAAACTGCATTACAAGGCATTTTACATTTTTATACAAACGTGATAACCTCAACTCGGCCAATAATGGCTCACACTCGTCATCGTGACTAATGCGGAAAGGTTTATGAAGCGACTACCGTGCTCCTTGCAGCTCTCTCTGTGAACCAAATCCCATAAAGTGTAAACTGAGAAAGGAGGACTCTTGTTTTTTTTGTGTGGTTTTTGGACAAATGGATGATTTGAACCACTCAGTAATAGCAATAAAACCGAGTAATCCCAATAGTACTATTACACTTACACAACTTAGATTCTTAATGTCTTTGAACATGTGCCTTTTTATGAATAATGGCACTGTCAATTGACCAGTAAAATTATTACCTGTATTCTCTCATAAACTGCACGTACATGTTTTTAATATCAAGTGTTGGACAGAGACTTTCCATAGATTTACACAAAGAAGTTGCTCAAACCACTTTGGGGACATATTTTAGCCACGTTACACAAGTGTAAATGCATCTACCCCTTCAAGCCACATTTGACAACACACAAGTTCAGCAAATGCAGATGTTCGTGTTTTTTTGTAATGTAACAGTTAAACACAGCACAAATATCATGATGGGTAAGTTCAGAAAACATCTATAAACACAGAACAACACTGGAAGTTGGTTTTCAAATGTAATGAGTTCATTTGCATATGAATACACAGTAAAGCCACAAGATTTCAGTTTGTCAGACCTGGAGTAAATTTGACTGCGAGGGTAAATGCATGCAGTTTAAATATGTTATTAGGGTACAACTGAGAAGCATGAAATGGACACGTGAAAATGTGGTCATAAATTTAAATGGGAACCACATTCTAGTCGACTGTCTCAGAGACTACAGTGACTCTAAATACTGAAGCAAAAAATAGACATATTAAAAAATATATATATATATTTAGACTGTAGCTAAAAAGTAGAAGAAGTGTATAGTAATTACATTTATCTTGCATTAGTCCACAAAATATCTATTAGACCACTGAGAGTCACTTATGCAGCTGTAATAACAAAGTGTGTGTAATCATATAATACTGTGGGACTGTATGTGATTAACATGTGTCTGTGAGACGTGAGTGTATATTTTCCCACCTGCTGAGTTGGGAGTGGAGGGGGAGTTTGCCTGGCTGCCGTGAGCTGACACGTTGGCTGCGTTCACTGCAGTTCTGGCGGCGTACATGTTGGCTTCCTCTTGAAACTTTCCAATGTTCTTCTTATATCGGATTCGTTTGTTTCCGAACCAGTTGGACACCTGGGCAAAAAAATTAATTCACACTCTCATTTCACAAATTCGCAAGAGCTTCATGGAGCTTTCTCATTCTCTGTTATGGTCAAAAATAATTGATTTCAAATATTACAGAAAAAAAAATGACTGACTTTCATGTGCGTGATTCACTCTCAACAGTAAACATGAGAGATTTTTATGGATCCTTTTTTTTTCCATTACAGAGATGATGTTTTCCGGTATTTGGACGAACAAGGTGAAATTTAGGTGTCTAAAATGGCTATTAATCACCAAAAACTTGAGGTTAGTGGTTGTCCCGTTCCTTCCCCCATCTCAAATTTACGCTCTGTTAGATTTAGAGTTTCACTAAATCAGGAAGTGAGGTAATTCCACAACTGCTGACTGCTACAATTCATCATTCCGAGGAAGAACACTTAATAGCAACCCAAATGAAACAAATCAACATATAGCAATGAATCAACTAGACTATATATTCCACACCTGCCCATAATGGCTTTGATCAGTACTGTAATGATGCATGCCAAGATGGGATGTTGCAACGCTGTGAGACTGATGTGCTATTTGAAGATTTTTCATTTGGCCTACTGTATCTGCCCAAGTTGGCCTATCTTTAAATTGCACGTGTATACTGTGAAGGCCCAAAAGGAAATCTCCGCAGTGATCTATGCATCAGAATGATCCAGTCATCATACACAGGACTAATCAGCAAAATAACATGGCTATATAATGACCTAGCCTATGACAAAATAAACAGCGTATTGTTAAGCTTTCTGACAGCATTTGGAGCGTAATATAATTTGATGAAGCCTTTCTGAGCATAGAAATACCAATCTGTCAATACCACAGATGGTAGATGTCTCCCTCTCTCTCTCTCTCTCTCTCTCTCTCTCTCTGTAACACAACAACGCTGTACATAACAAAGAGAACCACAGACAATACGGGACTCCTCCACGTTCAGAACCCAGCCTATGAAGATGTGAAGAATGCAAACGCTACCAGAGCATACTCGCATTAGTGTCAGAATAAAAAAGATAGCCAATAACAATCTCATTAAGTCACTCCATCTGCAGCTAGCTATCATCAAGGACTATGACGGCACGGATCCGTCCTCACACGCACTAACACCCATTACCGCTAATACACTCCCAGATGAAGCTGTGCGGATAAAGGCTTGTGCTAATGATAAACAACATTAAAATGTAAACCAAATCAATCCTGTGGAAACACCCCCCCACACACACACCCGCCTAGACAGCGGCTAAACGTGTTTCTTTATTACAAAATAGCACCAGACGCGCTCAACCAATCATTCTGAACAGAGTCTGTTCGAGAACGGCACCCAGATGCATCGTCAAATTATGTCACCCCGGATTCATTAAGTGTTTTTTTTTTTTTTTTTTTTTTTTGAGCATCATCCATTTAACATAAGCAGGTGCAGAACATTCACATGCAGCAGCAACACAGGTGTTTATAATCGAGAATCATTACATATGGACTAACACACTAAGCAATTATAGGTGCTCTAAAGTAAGCGAGCATCTTTCCATACATCCATACACAGCAAGGCTAGTTAAATTACTGTACACTGTGTATACATAACAGGTTTAAAATGTAATGTGCAAAAGCAGTAACAACAGATTAAAAAAGATGTTTCTCATTTCTCAGACATGGAGAAAACGGATGGAAATTTAAAATGGGCTTCAGACACCAATTGCAGGATTACATAAAGTTTGGAAACTTGCAAGAGGCTAACACAAAATCTGGGACAAGTGTATGCATTTGAGCTTTATATTCCCATTTACTCAATGCAATTCATCACCGAAAAGGTAAATGTCTCACATTCTCACAAGGCTCAAATCTCCATATGTTAACACAACATTTAAATAGAAAACCGGAGTAAAATATTCATTTACTTGCCTAGTGTTAAAGAGAGAAAAAGTCAAATTCCAACCATAGACAGTAAAATAGCAAACTCAACGGCATTTTGTTTAGTTAGAGTTCTAATTAACTACTATTTAATGGCTTTGTCTCAGAGGGTGTTATCTCATTTTGTTCGTGTCACTTTTAATTTGCCAATTTCTATGCCCTGTCACCTATGAATAATTATTTTTTTGCACAATTAAAATTCTACATTTAATTGTGTTAGCAAAGCACAAATATAAGCCTAACATAAACTATCATTTATAATTATGATTTATGATCATGGTTACATTCCAACACGGTATCAGACACATTGATTTAGAGTTTTACCAGATCGAAATTAGAAGTGTCTCCACATAGGCAGATAATGTACCCATGCCAGCTATTTCAGGTTATTCTGTTAGAGCTGTTATGCTGATGTGCGCAGAGTTTAAATAGTAATTTACATGTATAATTAAGAGCTTGATTTGTAAAGAAATCGGAATCTACCTGGGAGACAGTGATAGAGCACTTCTTGGCCAGTTCCTCCTTGGCCTCTTCACTGGGATACGGATTACTTAGGTGGGAGTAGAAGTACTCATTCAGGATCTCAGTGGCCTGTTTGTTGAAGTTTCGTCTTTTCCTCCTGTGGAGATGTAGCAGAGAGAGAGAGAGAGAGAGAGAGAGAGAGAGAGGAGAGAGAGAGAGAGAGAGAGAGAGAGAGATGACATGCTTTGGGATTCAGTAGAAGTTTGACTAGTGCAACTGAATACTAATGTTACCTCATCTAATAACAGATCCTCTCCCTGTGCATTTTGTTCATGGCTTTGTTGCATATGCAAGTTATGTTTGGCATACGTGTTGGGATATCGTTGGCAAAAACATGTGCCACTTCGCATTCGGAACATTTTATTATTCAGGAAGAAGCGCAGTACAGGCTTCACACACGTGCTGAAGGAGGTTTAAAAGCTTTGGGGGAAAGGAAGGCAGTGGTGGGTGCCAGCTTTGCTCATCTCATGGGTTAAGAGTGTGTGAATGTGGCATGTCTCATGGGGGCTTTGCATATGCAGTGGTGAACCCTGCAAGCTTCTCCCCCGCAACACAGAGCGAGACGATTTCCTACCCACAAAGCCCCTCTTCACCATATGCAAATGAGCACAGCGTGGACTCAGCCTGCGAAAAAATTAAGCTGAAGAACTGAGGAGGCAGGAGTGGGGTGGTGGTGGTGGCGGTGGAGGCGGAGGGGGGGCTGGGGGGGTGAGAGACTTTCCACCATCATTTGCAGTAGAATGGATAGTGTATGGTGAAAAGGGAGCGAGATGCTCATTTAAATGTTATGCCTCCAACTCAAGGCTTCCAGTGTGATTTATCCTCAAAGAAATATATGCAAATCCCAGGCATGCATCAAAGGGAACAAGTGATTACATTAAAGGAGGAAAGCACTGCACACTCTTTGCCATGTAGAGGCTCGTATATGGATCGGACATCAGTAGCGTTGCAATGTAAACCTGCACAATTAAACTGCACGAGTGTTAGGCTTACATAGACGTGCCTGTCACAGGGAACAGGCTGCTATGAAGAGATGTATAGAGGATGGCTCCTCTTCTTACACACAAATAATGCACAAATGAAGCTAATCAGTCTTATCATTGTATGCAGACACCGATAGTTACACCTACACACTCAAATGACTGGAAAACATATGCATGGGGCTCTATTTCATCCATTACAAAAAGCTAATTAAATTTTTCAATGTTTGTGTTTTCCTCAGTAATACAAGAATGCATTATTTTAAAGTGTTCTTTGTTGTTTTTACTAAGCTGTCACTCTATCCTAAATAACACTGATGTACTCCATTAAGGTTTGCGTGTAAACTATTTTTAGACAGTGTGAACATTCAGCTTTGGACTTACATTCAGAAAGAATGTTATGACGAATAGAATTTGACACATCACAAAACAGCGAGTTTTAATGAACGATGAAATGACAGACCTGGCATCGAGAAAGCGGGAGCGGAGGATCATGACTGCCTCGCAGGTGCTCTGCTTGAGTTGCATCTGGATGGAGCTAAACTTGCGGTGGATGATGCTGACCATACGCTCGATCTCTTTGGGTGAGATGGGCCGTGTGCGCGACTGTTCTCGCAACAGGTTCATCACGTGAGTGGTAAACTCGTTACATGCCTGCAAAGACACACCGAGATACAGTCTATTGGAGAAGGTCAAACTTGAAGTCAATTAACAAATCTACAAACCTGATACTACTGAACTACTTGTTTAAAACAAGTTAAGTTTGAGAGTAAATGTGTTTAACTCACCATAGAGAAAATGACATATACTATATACAATACAATATTATTTTACCCTGGACAGACAATAACAATTACATTTGTATAATGGCTTTGTGTTATGAAACTGCATCATGTGGACTTAACAGGATCTTTGAGATTCACAAAATTGTAGATAAACAGGATAAAATGTGTATATGCACATAAGAAAATGTATAGTGTGTGTGTTTATGTGCAAAGCAGCTGTTCTGTGATGGACAGAGCTAAGAGGTGTGAGTTGGCAAAGGCAAAATTGAGTAAAAAAAATCCTATCCATCTTGTTTGCGCACTGAATTGTCTCACTTCTACAGGTTGCTCACCATAAAGCCATTTGGCAAAACTAAACAGAGTGACGGAAGTGCTTAATCCACTTGCCATGTTGCAGGCTCAATTTCACAATTGCTTTACTGGCACAAGAGCACTACAGGGTTCATACAGTGAGCAATACAAAGCAGTTACACTGTGAGAAGTTGGAAGGATCAAATAAAAGGAAGGACAAGACAGAACCCCTGAAGGAATATTTGGGACAGAGAGGTTGGATGGTCTGGTTGTGCAATGTGAGTGTTTATGTGTATGTTTAAGAAGACTGTCTGCTGCCCTAGTGTGTCAGGTGTGAATAGCCTTCTCAGAATGGACACCTGGCCTCTTCCCAGCATGCACTTTAGCAAGTCAGACCTTCCTTTGCCGTCCCGTCCATCACTATTGAGTTCCTATGCTGCGAGTAAGACAGCTTCTTTTACTGTCTCAATAGTGTGAGATGACTTCTCTACAGTAACACTGAGAGTGTGACATCTCTTCTACTGCACTCATAAAGAAAGACAGCTCCTTTACAGTGATGACAGAGTGAGACAGCTTCTCTATGGATACTGAAAGCATGCACCAACTTTTTGTACTGAACTGAGAGCGAGACCTCTATTGTACCCAAAACGAACCATTTCCCCATACTGAAACACTCATATGTGAAGCTCCAGGATTGTTCTTTGGGAGAGTAAGACAGTTATGCAGCTCCGTGAGCACACTTTGCAGGGAGAAAGACACTTACGAAGCAAGTCTACTGCTGTGAAGACTGAGACAGAAGAATGCACTTTGCCTGATAAAAACTGACAAAAGGCTTTTAAAATGTGTTTGTATATCTGTATGCGAGAGAGAAACAATGTTATAGGCGTCCTGAATAATGGAAAGACCCATTTTTCAACACGATAATCTACACGGCTCAGCAACAAAACCCACGCCGGTAATTAGCAATCTGAGCAGAACTCAGCAGACTGCTACAAACATTCTGCTCCTTCATACACTAATGATGGGACAGTATTCCATATGCACTTCCAAACTGTTAGTGTCTGAAAACAGCGAGCGTTAGTTTTCCGTGCATGATGAACTAGCGGGTCCGCTTTGTATTCGCACAATTACTGACTGTAGTCTATAATCTGTTGCTATGTACAGTGTATCAGTCGCTGATGTACCAGTGTATCATCCGGGTGATTAGTCATTCTCACAGCATCAGTGACACATGTATGGTAGTGTATCAGTCACTGATACCTAAACAACATTACAAGAAAAACAACCCAAAAAAACAAATAACCACAAGCAAGAGTAGTGAGGCGATCAAAAACCCATAAAATTTCTTGAGGATAATTACCACACACTGTGCATGAAAGGGAATGAGATATAGCCCCTGCCTTCATTCATAAAGAGGTACAGTATGTCTAATAATGTGTTTTTTAAGGTTGTTATATAGGTGTAATGCATACACAATAAACAAAAAACACAGTTTATAGTTTCAAATAACTCTAGTGCAGTCTCTCTGCACTGATAATTCTATTGACCATTGTATCACTTTTATTTTATTCTTTATTATCCTGTTGAATCATTACTGTCATGTATCATATTGTGTAATGATTCAATTAAAGCTATAAATTCAAACCCCTTTCTGTAAAAATGTATCCATTGAATAAGTTCTGTTTGTTTTATATTATTTGATTAATATTCCTATGTTTCTATATTCCCATATTGAGAGGCTCAGCTGTGGATTCTCAACCCACCTGTATATATATATATATATATATAATATACAGATATATATATATATATATATATATATATATATATATATATATATATATATATATATATATATATATATATATATTTATTTATTTATTTATTTACTTATCACAATAAAAGGTACTATTGCTATATAGAGAAGAGATGATATTTACTATCAATGATATCATTGGTATATTTGAACATGAATGATTTGATATAATATATTATTTTCCTGGAAATTCATGACAACAAGTCATTTACCTGTTCATATTTCTCCAGTTCGGTGTGGTAAATCTGGCGGATCTGGGAAAGCTTGGCTCTATAGTCGGAGTGTTCAGCTGAGTTATCGGCTCCGGCTCCTCCCGAAGCTGCCGCAGCGGCTGCAGCTGCAGCTGACCCGCCCCCTTTCTCTGGCCCTGACACGCCTTCAGCCAAAAGCATGTTGTCCAGTCTCATAAGCTGGGCATCAGGAGGCTCCTCTTCCTGAGCGCCACGGATACTCAGAACTGTAAAGGAGTAAAGCAGAGGAAGATGGTAAAAAGCTGAACACTGAAAGTAGTAGATGCTGAATGTCCTGTAATAAAGCTGCAACTCAAGCCTAATCGATTCATAATTCATTTCCATGTATGAGAGACATTCACCAAACAAAATTACCACAGTCATCTCGCCAGTGTTTCAGACTAATGAAATAAAAATGCACTTCATTTCATTCATAAAGTCACAAAATAATAAAGCTATATTAATTAAACTGTACTGTTTTTAACATGCCTTCATAGACTTTCCCCTCATCTGGTCCCTGCCCAAAAATCTCATTCCTGCTGCTGAGGTCAAGTATGCGCATAATAATAAAATGCTACTACACAATCCCCTTATGCTTCAAAGGGGGAATTTTTGTTATGTTGTTGATTTGCACTTTCATGTTATGATGGGAAATTGCCAAGGGTGTATTAAGAACATTATGGGAATGCAGTGCCGAAACGGGAACCTCCCTGTAGTTTTATTTGAATCCACTAGAGGGCTCTCATTACTCTCTCATTTTATCTTCCTTTCTTTACTACAGAAAAATGCACATAAAAGGCTGAAGTAGCTGCCATTTCCAACACACATGCACATACCAGAATAATTACCACTTTTTCTCACTCATCCATTTAATTTAGAAACACTTTCTCCATCGCTTCTTATAAGCGAATGGGAAAAGTGTACCTTTTCTGAATTAGCCGAAGGCAAGTCAAAGGTTGATGATCATTTCCTCACAAGGTTTGATACTTCGCCAAAACACGGATTTGAGACTGCAGAGTCAAGTACAGCACTCGAGTGTTAATGCTGATTATGCATACCATTGTGCAGGAGTGAAAGAGTTAGAGTGAGAGAAGGGCACTTCATTAACACAGAGACAAAGCAAGCACTCGGTGCATTAACTTCAGACTGCGGCGCGGGGATCGGGTGGCGTCGCGTGGGGTCAAGCTCAGTGAGAAAGAGCCCTGCTGTACTCCAAGAGGGGGTAGGAGGGACTGATATTCCCACCCCCTTGCTTTTAAGTGTACTCATGCAAATTTAGAGACTGCTGGCGAGTGAGACAGGTCAGGAGGTCATGCCTTGCACCCAGCATGAGGTTGATTGAGCCGCGCCATGTTGCTGAGCCGTATGGGAGAGAGAGAGAGAGAGAGAGAGAGAGAGAGAGAAGCTGCATGGCCATCCTGTTTTATTAGAGCCTGAAAGTGAATTTGACCTGATAAGGTAATTGGGACAGAGCCATGTTTTGGGGGGAAAGCAAGCTGGGTTCATGGCTCGGTGTTACACAAAACTGTAAACCGTGGTTTGGCAGAGCCTCTGACTAATAAAGAAAGGAAGAAGCCTAAAGTTAATGTCACTAGTAAAAATAGGCTATAATGTTTTAGAAATATAGGCTAGACCGGGTGGTTCTTCATCAGCTACAGTTTATACGCAGAGCGCGAAACACCCCGCGGTTAAATAGCTATCAAGGACCAATTATTTAAAAAATGACAGCACTTTGAGTATCAACATGCTTGTCCGAGTTTTGTTTACAATACATACATTGATAAAATAACTATATAACCATATTTCCTATCATTTGAAATATGACTCACTGATAATAATTAACCATTAAATCATTCATCACACTGTCCAGATTGTTTTAAACAATAACATAACAGCACAAGCACTACTTTTACACATAATACGCAAATATATATCAAACAACCAGCAGTGCATTGCTTAAGACATAATTATAAATGAATGTACTAGTGCTTATGCTGCCAATTAAACAGACCTGTGCTTAATAAACCCTGCACTCTTAGCCCTTTAAGTGTGATGCAAGTCTGATGCAAGATGAATTACAGAGCAAACATCTCACACTTTACATCACGTCAGCCGGAGCAGTGCAAGGCAACGTTTAACTGAAATCCAAAGCTGAGAGAATTCTTCCCAAACGGTATGAAGCGTCTAGACTGCCGAGTGAAAATGGAACATAAAAATTCCCCTCATTCATACACCGTTCAGCTCGCATCTGCCAAGTCTCCCGTGTTTATTTTACTTGGCTGGAGGCCCGTCCACCATCGGCCTCTTAAAGAGCAAAGCTGTTTGGGTCAGTGCAGGCCAGAAAATACACAGTGCAACCCAATATACTCATTAGGGAAAAAACATATAGGACTGGATCAAAAGGTGAAAAAAAATAAAGAAAATCAAAGAAGCAGTAATGTCTGTTGTCATGAATCCTTTTGGAAAGAGAATTTATGAGGTCATATAAAACCATGTATCTGAAAACATAAGAAAAAAGAAAAAACACAAATAGATGTAAAAAAAAAAAAAAAGATTACATAGTCTGAAAACTAAACCCAGCCAGGCAAAGAATCAAAGCCGAGTTGGGTTTAATAGCGCTCAACATGGCTGTATCTGCCTCTGCCAGTGAGAGAGTGTCTCTAAGCAGCTCTGCTGTTTGTACGTGATTCCAAAGCAACAGCACGGCCAAGAAAAACCAGAGTGCAGCTGGAGAGCATCTGTAAGCCACGACCACCATTCATCCACTAGCTTTTATATCATGTTCAACTGACCATGCTCATTCTGGCTATAGTGCGGATGCTTTAAACGCATAGGCTTTTGTCTACAATCACAAGTTGCACTGAAAAAATGACTGAATATTGAAGTTAATAATACTAATATGAAGTTTAATACATTGTTTTCGATACTTTACATAATAAACAGATTTGTACGTACAGACTCGGCACTCGTTAATACTATGGAGTGATGTTATTTTACAGATATTATCTTCTCGACAATCCCATGCATAGACAATATCTGGCACTTGAGGTGCTCTCTGTAGAGAACGACAATGCGTCGATTGAAAGTGATATAATTAAGATTACAAAGATTCATAAAAACAGATTTAGTGAATTCTCTATTGCATTTGCCATATGCTTTACAACTGTCTATACTTGCAATCTCCCAACCATGTCTAAGCAAGACAAATGATGATTTATCTCTTGCTTAACCTAAAGCATGTCATTAAAAGCTAACAATATATTATCCTAAATAAATACAATTAAGGCTAAATGAGACCGAGAGAGTGCACAAGAGAGATGGAGGGTATTGTGCTTCCATAACTGTGGCTTTGCTGAAGGTCATAATTACACGATTCAGTGAGGGCCACTTTACTTCTTAATGGCAGCCTAATTGATTCCTCCTAATGTTTTCCAGCCTTCGCTCCATACTTTCTCTCCACCAGAACAACAAAGCAGTCTGAAACCAGCTGATATGTGAGCTTGCTCGTTCTCTCTCTCTCTCTCTCTCTCTCTCTCTCTCTCTCTCTCTCTCTCTCTCTCTCTGTCTCTCTGTCTATTTCTATCTCTCGCTTTCAATCCTGATCTCTTTTGACCTCATCTCCAACTAATTTTTTATTTTTATTCATTCTTGAAAAACATGCTGAGGGGGAGTCCTTATCAAAAACACAGTTGAATAAGCACGGTTTATCAGATATTTTTGTAAAATGCTTCATATGATGATGTATCTTTCCTTAGCGTTCAGTGTTTTGACCGCAAATCAACCCGAGCAGCTATTAGTTTACTCACAATCTTGGACCAGTTTGGATTGGATATGAAGCATTTTAACCCCTTTATCCCCTTGAACTTACAAGAACACTTCATTGTCCTGACAGCTAGTAAACATTTTGATTTATTTCCTCCTATACAGGGAACAAAAAATTCTGCTTTTCACATTTCAGGAAAAAGGCCCGTTAATTGGCTGTTGTGCGAACTACAAGAACCAAAAGAAAAACAAACAATATTGTCATTGTAGACTATTTAAAATACCAGCATAATCTCAATGATAGGCAAAAAGAACATTTGTTCCATTTAAAAGGCAAGATTAAAACATGTTTTGAATGAAAAAATTGCACCCAAATTATACATGATAAAGTACTACCCAATGAGAACATGCCTAACACAAACCGATAATGATAGCGATAAAAAAGAGCAATATTAGCATGTTTATAGTACAGAAAACTAGCAGCACTGAACTGATCATTTCTCAATGTATATTACTGGATATGGGTTTACTAAGCCAGACGTGGCTGTACAAAAGGCCAAAACTATTGTTGGTTTTTACTTTGTAAAGCTTATAATCCAGAAAAAGATTAAATAAAATTGGAGTCTGTGACATTTGTTCAACCTCTGCACATCTGGCCTTTTACAAATCAAATCAATATTTAATAAAAACTCGAGCCACAGGCTTAGCGCACGATGGATTTCTCTTTGCCGTCTGCTCATTTATCGGAGGCGATTCATTTCATTTCTTCAGAAAGCCGAGGGTTTTCTGAGGAACCCGTGAGGAATGGAAGGCCGGAGCAAAATTTATGCACCTTTTCCCGAGATGACTGCTTTTTAAAACCCTGCCTACTTTTTTGCCTCCCTGCTGCAATACTGTGCACTGCTGAACGTGCAGTGCTCCCAGTCGTCTGTGTTTTCCATTAACTAAACATTCAACATGGCTGCCTGCCTTGTGCTGGGGCTCCATGGGATACTGAAATATTAACTGAAGTGCTATAAATGGGGCTGGCCATCGCCGTGGCTTAACATTCCTTTTGCCGGGAGGCTTAATTGAACAAGCACAAGAAGTAAAAGGCTGCTAATGTCACTTATATGATTGAAACATATCCAAGAGGCGACTAGGGAAGGTGAAATGCAAACACAAGGCTTCAGCTTCAAACTGCATTTCCTCCTGCCTCATAACAATATATATAACATATAACGTATCATCTCTCAAAGCTTATTAGAATTACCTGTACAACAAGTTGATCAAATATAGAAGTTGCTCTGATGAGAATATTATTTGTCCACAATTTGGTGCATGACCTTATTATCAATGTATAGAATATATTCATATTTACATTTTTTAAAAATTTAAAATATACGATAATTTCTGCTTTTCATTTCTTTGATCATTATTAATTTCACTTCCACTGAGCTCCTGAACCATTCCACATTTTCACAATTACAGATGAAAATATATCCCTATGATATAGTTAGTTAGTTTTTATTAACGTAATGAACAGAATACTTGACAAACTTGTTCATACAACCATACCATCAATTTATCATATAAAACTATACGCCCTAAGCCATAAACTGGAAGAAAAAATACATTGTATCAGAGATAAAAGAACTCAATCGATAAGCAAAGAGACAGTTTGCTCAGCTTCGTCTCCAGCCCGTGGTGCCTAAATCTCATCCTGAGCTCTGAATGACGCTATAATAACAGCAAGAGACAGTCACAACACAACGTATTCACCTCCCCATACATCTCTTCCCATCAGATTAGCACTGGGTAACACCAGTCTGTCAAAAGCCGCAACAGAGCGTAATCCGCTCCGAAGCTCGCAGCTCATGTTGACATAGCAATGCGGTGATGGGAGATGCTGATGTTTAATGAATGAATGTTGGGCTGCGCTGTCACTTTTAGGCACATGTGACGGATGTGGACACGCAAACGCACACATACACACACATGCGTCTGCACACACACTTACACACACAGATTTTGCATTTTAGTAGTAGAGTGGATTGTGAGTGACACTCACCAGCAAGTCAGCAATTACACATACTACAATGGCTCGAAATGCAAATACACAACCTGCCTATTCAAATTTTGTACTGGAATTTGTTTCAGGACACAGCGATGACATGTCACATGGAACATTTTCCAAACAAATCTATAAATCTGTTGTGCATAGTTGGTGCGGGCAAACAGCAAAATGACATTGTGATCAAGATGAGTCAGAGAACTTGTCTAAATATAAATAAATAAATGAAGGAATAAACAACCAAATAAATACATATTTTTGTGTCATTTCTCAATACCTAATCAAACAGGTTTTTTTGTATTAATTTCTCATTAATTATTAATTAATAGGTCTTGCTCCAGAGCTTTTGAAGCGCCAATTCCTTTTCTTGGTTTTTAAATGGTCAGCGCTAGATATAAAACTATTTAATTCACAGTTATTCAGAATTTCCGCTGATGTGTTGTATCTGTGCAACTTGTATGTAAAATAGCTCCATAATATAATATTTTTGCCACATTGCCTACACCGGGGCATATATTTATATTCAACAGAGCTAATGTGTAAATTCTCTTATTCTCAAGTGGGAGAAAAACTAGCCTGACTCCATTATGTTCCACCTGAAGCGCCAACCACCGAGAACAGGAAACAAAATGTAATTTTTTTTCTCCTTCCAATAATAAATCATTAGAATGGAACATCTTTTCATAGCCTGAATCAAAAACAACAGAGACGCGGGGAGCGCTGGATTGGAGTCGCGTCCCATTTGCATAATTAACCCTTTCTGGTGGGCTCTGATTTATGCCGACAGCTCGGCTCGCGTGTTTTTTATTTTGCACGGTGCTGATTCAGTAGGCTGTGGCGCTCGGCTACGGCGCCCGGCGGTTGATAAATCAGGGAGGGTCGACTGTGAGCGAGAGTGGTGGTGGTGGTCCTGTCACGACTCGAGCAGCAGAGTCGAAGCGACAGCTACATGCTAATTCAACAGCAGCAGAATTCATTATACAGGCGCGGGGGTAGCGGGACGGAAAGGGAACCAAGGCACTCGCACGCACACACCGGGAGGAGGACGTCAGGCTCGGCACTGTTAAATCCAGGCCACCTCGTGCCACTAAGCTGCTAATACAACCATGCTGTGATGCCTGCTTAGGGCAGATCAGAAAAGCAAAAATAATAATAAAAAAAACAGTCATGCATTAATAATTAGAACAAAAATGCCACGGCAATAAAGAGAGCGAAAATGATTCACAAGACAAAATAAAGAATCTTTAATGGATGGCTGGCTTTTTTCTCTATCGTGGAAGGTAATTAATCAACTAAATCAGAATGAAATTGCAAATTAAATAATCAATTAAGAATAAGTCTCTGCGTGCGTGGACGTGTGACGAGCGGCTGAAGCGCAGATGACGAGTGCTGGATTGAAACTCTGTGTGTATGTGTGAGTATGTGTGTATTATTCCTTATCTCAAAATTGTTTGTCCCTGGAGTGTGTAGGACCGTGAGCTTACAGCTCGTTGGACCAGTGCGAGGAGGCATCCCTTTGTTAGGGTCCTCGATCCGGCTTTAATAATGCTAATTACGATCATTAGAGGGCAGCCGGGCCCGAGGGTGGCTGGTAATGACACGGCCCCGGCTGGAGGATGGAGAGAGAGAGAGAGAGAGAGAGAGAGAGAGAGAGAGAGAGGGAGAAGATGAGAGAGAGCGGGAGCAAGCGAGCGAGAGAAAATCTCCGAGTAAAAGCCATTCATTAAGAAAATGGTGCTCCTCATTTCAAAAAGGACAATATAATGCAGCCTTGGGCCAGGACTCTTCCTCCTCGCTCTTTGATATTACGTGATCTTGCCTACGTGCTCCTGCTAATCAGGGCTGTGTTCCAAATTGCAAGCCTGGAGGCTTCGTACACACACTCCAACATGCCAAGGGTTTGAAAAGCTGGGCTGAACGAAAGCATATAGCTCAAAATGACTATTTGTGTATTTATATGTAATTAGATGCTTGACAGGCATAATTATCTTAGCTTAAAGCTAAATGTCTTCAGCTGTGTAACCAAAAGTGAACAAAAATGAGCTTTACCAACACTAACAGGCATTCAAGCTCAAGTGACAGATCCTCAGTTGGGATCGAACGCTTTTCACTCAAACAAAGGACTATTTATGTATTTACGTTTAAGTGGAGGCTTGACAGGAATAATTATTTTAGTATGAAGCTACATTCTTCAGCTGTGTAACCCAAATCATATCGAAACACTGCACACTCCAGCTGACTGGCTTTTTAAAAACCCGTCTGAACATGAGCAGGTCTAATATGACATGCGTGTGGACAACGTGTGTTTATATTTCTGCACAGTGAATAAACAGCCAGGCCGTTGGTGTGCAGTGTAATGTGAAATAAATGTAGCTACATTAGCGTAGCGTCCACTTCCTCCCCGAGGGCAATGCTGGCTGTGTGTCATTAAAAGCTCCCCTCTGGCTCTTTTCCCTTCGGGTGGAGGGAGCGAGCATGTCAGTCTCCTAAAGCGGGGCACGCAGCGGGGGAGAAGGGGAGGTGGCGACACCATCACCCACTCGAGACAAGACAGGGGTGGACGGTCACTTCACACAAGGCCCTGCTGACACTGCAGTCGTCCTCCACGTCACTGTGCGTTAGGGGAAAGTCAAAACAGGTCGGCTGCAGCCCAACCTGACTCTCTCTCGCTCACCCTACACCTTCCAGACACTTTTCGCCCTGATACAGGATGCTCTTTATTATACATCATGTATATATATAGATAGATAGATAGATAGATAGATAGATAGATAGATAGATAGTTAGATAGATAGATAGATAGATATAGATAGATAGATAGATAGATAGATAGACAGACAGACAGGAAGACAGACAGATAGATATATAGATAGACACAGACAGACACACACACACACACACACACATCGACTTTGTCAGAGCAACAATCTTTTTCCTCTTAGCCCATTTTCTAAAGTGAATGCTTATACGTTGTCACATTACAATATTATGCGTGGTAAGATAATTGTGTATTAAATAATCTTTTAATAAATTGTGATAAACACAAATCCCTGCCACTGCAATGATATTTTTCTATTGTGCTACAAAATGCTCTTTCATGCCCTTACACATATAATAAATCTCCATGAGTCTCCACTCCGTGTTCTGCTGTGGAATTCCGAATAGTATTTTTTTCTTTTATATTGTAATTAGAACAAATCTTTCATGTTCTGACCACTGACGGAGGAAGTTGGTATCTACACCATTAAGCTGTCCAACCTAAATGGTTCAGCGCTCGGTGTGGCTATCTGAGTGAACTGAAGAAACGTCTATGTACTCCGCATAGAAATGCTACAGCCGCGGTTACTCTCCCCCGTGCACAGAGACGTTCGGCCCTGCAGTGGAAAAGGGGCTATGGTGTTTCGGAAACAGAATCGGCTGAGCACGAAGCTCCTGGGAAATTTAGCAAAGGGAGAAATGCCAGGCTTCCAACTACCCCCACCTTTCTCTTTTCTCTCTCTCTCTCGCTCTCTCTCTCTCTCCCTCTCTCTCTCTCTCTAATCCTTCCCTCCCAGCCCTCATTCCATCTGTGTGCGCTTGTGTGGCATATTTCATAGAGCGTCGCTCTCTCTCACCGCCAACAAGTTTATGTAAAAGTGATTAACAGTAATTAATCCTTAATTACTCTGATTAGCCAAGTCGCAGTAAATTACAGCACATCTGGAGCAGCAGAGGAGAGGCGAGTGGCAGCGGCAGAGCGGGGTGGGGCGACATATACTCCAGACGATCTGCTGCGTTTTGTGTTATCTGCAGTAAAGCCTGCAGTGCACATCAATGACGAGGCTAAGCTGCAAATAATGCTGTTTTATAAAATAGAAACACATTTATGTGCAATATAATTTTACACCAGCGATATGTGAATAAACTCTATCTCTTAATTATAAACATAAGTATATAGTACTTCAGCTATTTTGAGATCCCACAAGTGTGCACTTGAAGTTTTTAATGTACCTTGTCAATTTTTGCATGCAAAATTATTTACAACGTAGGGGGTATTATTATCCGTTGACTCACAATTGTTGTTTCCGTTTTAAAAGTGAATGTGAGGAGGAAAAAAATGTAAGCTCATCATTGATGCCTTCACACAGTGCCAGTAACTTGTTCAGCCACATGAAGCTGAATCCTTAGAGACTGAGCAATTTATAGAAAGACCTTGGGCTGGTCAGTGCTATTTGTCAAGGTTACATTTTAGTCAAGGTTTAAAGTAGACCAAGGTTTAAACTACAATTTAAACTTTGCACTTTGAATATCAGATCTAATCTAGGGACATTTAACTTGTAATTAACCAATTAAAATGCATTGGGATCTGCCCCTCTTCTCATGTAAACAATTTCCATTTAAACATGTCAACCATGTGAACCACATGCAAAATCCCAATTGATGAATTATCACCGAGAGTGCTACACTGACTACATTCAGAGCTCATTTGTGTCACATTTTACATACATAAACACTGTAGGTGTTAGTACAAAATGAATGCCTACAGGGGATGTTGATATACAGCAGGAGGGAGAGATGACCAAATATTCACGAGTTTATGCAGTGCTGGATGAGCATTTCATGCCACTTGCGGCAAACATAATTATTTATCAGTGATGTTTTACTACTAGTTTTCAAATAAACCATAAATTCGAAATCACACAATGGCGTACGAACTACAAACCGGAAGGCAAAGAAAATCAATAGATATTATCGAACAATGCAAAAAATATGTGGGACATTTTCTTTTATCTGTTTGTGCCCTAACTTGGTCAAAAACTATTGATTCTTGTTTTCTACTGTGCGTCAGTGTGAACAACCAGTAAAAGGAATATCCAATTTGTAGATCGTAAATACATACTCTTTAATTTAGTGTTGCCTAAAAAAGAAGTGCCGTTTGCTTTTTTAACAGCTTTACAGCATAACAATGTTTCTGAAACAGATCTAGTTTTTCTTTAGTGAACGGAACACAAGCAAGGCTTGTCCTCAAGGCACTCTGTGGGCTTTCTTGACAGGAATACATTAGTTAGCTACATTTAACCATGAAAATGATGGAAATGGTGACGATAATTCAAAGTGCCTTTGATAACAATATTGAGCAATATGGTTTGACCGATCGACGGCGCATGCCGACTGGCAAAGCCGATTTCTCCTCAGTAAATCTTACTGATGCTGATGTATCTGACATCACTCCAAAAGGTTCAGCTCAATAAAAGCAAGAGAAATGTCAGCTTGAGGAATTTAGCACATGCTCTAAACAAGAGTCTGAGCCAGAAGTGTGCGAGTGTGTGTCAGCCTTTTTCACCAGACAGGTTTTGTCAACCAAAAGAACAAGGGCCTGAATATGCCATCCAAGACACTGACCTTTGCAAAGCAACACTAAGAAGGCACAATAAAACACAGTCTCCGACACTCATTATTGCACACACACACACACACACACACACACACACACACACACACACACACACACACACACAGACAGAGACACACACACACACCCATACATACACACACTTCACCTACTGTGCCTCTGCTGCATTCCTGATTGGCTGCGTTGCCTACAAATACCTCAGTACATGCCAGCAGTGACTTGGCCCATGCAAGAGTCTCTCTCTTGCTCGCTCTTGGTCTCTCTTTTCATTTTTGCTGCTTTCTCTCTCTCTTGCGGATAGATAAATAATGCATTAGTCGGCGGCGTGTGGCGCGCTGCAGCCTCTCTCTCTCTCCCTCATTCTCAGCGGGGTTCAGCCCGGCTCCCTGAGCGCCCTCCCCTTCTAGCTTTTCCCGTTACACCACTCCCGATTAATTACACACATTAATGAGCTGCATTATTAATGGGCCTCTTACTTGGCAGTTTAAGGAAATGCAGCAGAGCGCTCGGCATAGCGCCTTGCGAGTTTCCAGCTCTCATTAAAACATCATGCGAAAGCCCGGGGGACCGCTCGCTGCTAAGACACCCCAATCATGTGACTTATGGTCCCGACATAAAGCTAGAAAATGCTCACCAACAAAACAAATGATATTTGTTTTGGATGCCAAAACCATGGCCTGAAATACAATGTCAGAGATGTTACAATTAAAGCAAGATGCCTACTGCATTTCTTAACTTAATATATCTTTAAAATCCCATTCTTGTATAGGATATACATAGGTTATATATTTGTATACCGTGAATAACCGATGAAGACATGTTATACTATAAAAGATGCAAACTTTATCTATCCAGAGTAGCACTACAGGTAATGATAGTAAACTTCAGCGTTTACTACATTATGCTGAATACTGCGATACACTGTATAACTGTTAACGTCTCGCACTGCTGCAAGAAAATTTGATTTGAAGAGGATATAAGTAAATATATAAGCGATGTCAATTAGTCGCACCGTGTGTGGCACTGATAGAATTTCAAAGTGTACATACCTGCTAGAAAATTGTAAATAAAGCAATTTAGAAGAAACTCAGCAAACTCTAAGTGCAGTAGCTCTGTATATTAAATGTTGAGCTATATTATTCTCTCCTTCCCGATGCACTGTTTTTCTGTGTGATATTGACTCAGAGCCTGTTTCCCATCTCAAGAGAGAAAGCAAGAGGGAGAGAGACAAAGAGAGAGGTAGACAGAGTGAGAGCGAGAGAGAGAGAGTGAGGGAGAGAGAAAGAGAGAGAGAGAGAGAAAGAGAGAGAGAGAGAGAGAGAGAGAGAGGTGAAAATCCCAAGGGCCTTCATCATTTGGGAAACGCTGCGTATGTGATGCTGAGTGTCTACCTGCTATTCAGTGGAATAAACAAAACGCAGCAAAACATGTCAAATGACATTACTGCACAAGAAGGAGAGACTTTAACAAAATTCTATACCGTCACGCTGGCATCAGGCGAACAATCTGCACAAAGAATGAGGGTGCAAATGGAGCATTGTTACAAAAATAATGAATATTTAGGAATAGTTCTATGACAAATGATACCAGGAATTCAGACAACTGACTGGCAGGGGTCCCATTTTACACATTATCATATCAAATAAAACTGTTATCGTTTTAATTAAACTAACAAATTTCATTATGTATAAAAGATTTTTTTTTAGAATTCAGTGTTTGCATGGACATATTGTTGTAATGAACAGAGAGAGATAACACCCTCAGAGTTGTAACCATAGAAACAATCGGATAATGGTAGTCCACAGATATGAGGAAGATGGAGAATAGAAAGTTGGGATAAAAATGGACACCAAGTATGCTAGTTTTGTATTCATTCAGTTGTGAGGAAACAAAACATAGCTTTGTTGGTTTCATATGAATGATGATTGAGATTAAATACAGATGAGATTTTCATTCGCTCCTCAAAATTGCTTTGCCACCATTAGCTTGCTATCGAGCGTCCATCTTGCAAACATTAGCAGGTGAAAATACAGGAT
Organism: Kryptopterus vitreolus; assembly: GCA_030449085.1. Lineage (NCBI taxonomy): Eukaryota > Metazoa > Chordata > Actinopteri > Siluriformes > Siluridae > Kryptopterus > Kryptopterus vitreolus. The sequence goes on from JACRUU010000016.1 coordinate 9,714,404, forward strand.
GATGAATGGAGGAGGATTTGCTCCATCACATCCATCAGAGGACTCTTCCTCAACCTGTCATCTTATTCCCATGAATAGTAATGCAGTACATGCACCCCACATACACACACACACACACACACACACACACACACACACACACACACACACACACACACACACACACACACACACACACACAGAAAAGAAATGTCCGACTGGAAATGCTCATCCATGGAGCCTAGGATAGGCCAGGCCCTTGGGACACAAACTCTTATCAGTGGCTCTTGACGGCCCCCTTTATCTCTCCATCCCTCCATCCCCTTCATCCATCCATGGTGATGAAAGGAAGAAGAGTGGGAATGTGGTGAGAGTGGCCAAGCCATTTGTTACATATACCCAATCTGGGTCATGGAGCAGATGCTAATATGGGTCAGGAGCAACCTCTGCTGTCAATCAAAAGACAAAACGAGTGAAAGAAGAAAGGGATCGGGAAGAGATGATGAAGAGAGGAGAAGAGGAGAGACAGAGGGAGATCATGGCCGGCGAAGTATATCATAGACCATCAGTATTGGACCGATGAAAGGAATATTAACACCATATGTGTAGGAAGACTGAGTAAGAGTTGGAGATGGCGCGAGAGAGAAACAGAGAGAGAGAGAGAGAGAGAGAGAGAGAGAGAGAATATGAGACAGAGATAAAGGACAATATGGCAGTAAATTAAACCGCCTGAAGGTCATTAATGACTTTAATTTGGAACATCTCAACCACAGGTTCATATACCTAATTCTGTCAAGGTTAGATTTAATGAAAGCGCATTTCAAAAAGTCAAGTGAAAATGGCTAACCTTTCATCTCCTCTTCAAACATCGACTAAGAGAGAGACAGAGTGGCAGAGGAAAGAGTCAGAGAGACATATTGAGAAGAAAGAGAGGGAAAGGGGAGACAGAGGAAACTGGTAAGGAAAAGCGTGAGTGATATAGAAGAGTTAGATATGATAGGGGCAGAAATGGAAAGGCAAAGGGAGCGAATGGGCAGAAAGAGAGAAAAAGATAAAGAGTGGCAGCAGAGAGAATACAGGACACAGGACCGGGTTTGGGTCACATTGAGTAGGCAGTACAGTGGACTCAGGTATTCAGGTAACAGAACCTTCATATGCATTTATTAAGGAGAAGTGTCACTGTCAGTTACCTTTATAAGACACATACATTGTTTAATGCTGAAGAAAAGGAAAAGTGACAGAAATTCAACAAAATTGCAAACTGTGCTTTCTCAGGAGATTCCCTCACAGACAGGATGAGAGAGAGAGAGAGAGAGAGAGAGAGAGAATGTGTGTGTGTGTATGTGGTGTGAGTGTGTGTGTCAGACTGCAGAAGTCCCTGATGCTGAAGGGAATGGTGTGTGTGTGTGTGTGTGTGTGTGTGTGTGTGTCTCAGTGGCTTCACTGCAGTCAGAGGCTGAATGAGAAACCCTCTCTGAATCTGACCTACATGCTGCACAGCTCTGAGACTCCACCACACTCTAACTCTATCTCACTACCTCGCTCGCTCACTCTTCCTCTCCTCCTCTCACATTCCCTCTCTTCCCCTCGCTCTCAGCACCTGTGTGTCCCAGATGCACAATGCTAATTCATGAACACTTCTAGCAGAAGTGAACACAAACACACACACACACACACACACACACACACACACCAAACGCACACACACACACACACATTGCATGTCAGAGTTTTGCCTCAGCAGAGCAGGAAGGCGTCGGGGAGCAAGAGCTGAAACAAAAGTGTGAGTTTGCAAAGTGTTCGGAGAAACTCGGCAGAGTTGTTGGTATGAGGCAGCGAACACTAAACCTGTCATATACATGCTGATCACACACTCACTCTCTCCCTCTATCTCTCTCTCTCTCTCTCTCTCTCTCACACACACACACACACAGTTCATTCTAATGCCATGCGGTCTGACAGTTGTCGGAATAATTGCATGCTAATGCTTCGGGCTAGCCGTATGTATTTACCTCAAAGTGCAGTGTGAGAAATTGCAGGGGGAGCGATTTTTCACTGGGAGAAGGGGACGAGCAAGCAAGGGAGGGAGTGAAAGAAAGAAAGAGTGAGTGTGTTAGCGAGATCGTCTTTGAGCTGTGGGAAAAGTAGAGGCAATTTGTAGTGGCGGATGACAATTCAGTCTTTTCCCTGTGACGAGAGAGAGCTTTATAATTGTGCCGACGCCGGGTAGCAGAGAGGAGAAAGGGGAGAAAGAAGATGAGAAGAGGAGGGGCAGGCATGTGTGTGTGTGTCTCTCTGTGTGTGTGTGTGTGTGTGTGTGTGTGTGTGTGTTGGGAGGGGGCGGGGGGCGGGGGGGTGGTGTTGGGGGTAATGCCCAGAGAGAGGGAGAGAGGGAGAGAGAAATAGATAGTCAGACAGTGCTGCTAACACTAGTCTCCCTAACAAAGGTAGGCGTAAGTATTATTAAAGACCTGTGTTTGCTCGAGAGCAGCTCATAGATGCATACACAAGTATCTCTCATGCAGGATGTTAAATAGATATTTTTATTCGGACATACAACTTTCTAAAGCACTATAAGGAACACTGCACTCTTCTGACCTCCTATAATAATAACAACCTCAGCTGGGCTTCTGTGGCAAATTAAACTGAACAAATGAATACAGTATCTGTCTCTCCCTCACGGACTTCCCCTTTCCTCTCTCTCTGTCTTTCTCATGTTTCCTATCTCCCTCTCTCCCTTTTACACTTCTTTTTTCTCTCTCTCTGTCTCTCTATCACACACTTCCTCTTTTCCATCTGTCCTTCCCGCATACAATTCCTCTTCTCACTCATATTCGAACAGGTTTCCATCTCTCTCTCCCTCATACACTTCCCCTTTTCCCTAGGTCACTCCTTCAATCACTTCTCCTTTTCCCTCTGCCTCTCCCACATACACTGCCCAATTTCCCTCTGTCACTCCCTCATACACTTCTCCTTTTTCTTCTCTCCCCTCCTCATGCACTTCTCCTTTATGTGTCAAATATACATTACAACATATATATCTGTTTCTCCCTCATACACTACCACTTTCCCCTCTGTCTCAACCTCATACACATCTTATCCCTCAGTCTCTCTCATACACTTCTGCCTTTTCCTCTCTCTCTCTCATACCCCCCTTTCTTCCTCTTTTTCTTATACATGTGATAAAGAGGAGGAGAGCGACAGAGATTTCACGTACGGTGTGGATGCATATATAGATTTGAGAATATGAATATGAGTGTTAACGTGAGTGAGTTTGTGCCTGGAAGCCCACTAAGGAAGTGAATGTGTGCATGTGGCTATATGTCTATATGACACTGTATCTTTGTCTTGGCCGTGTGTGTGTGTGTGTGTGTGTATGTGTGTGTGTGTGTGTGTGTGTGTGTGTGAGGGATAGAGATAAGGCTGCTCTCGGCTCTTTATCGGGCGCTGAGGGGAAATATGCTGCTGCCAGATTAGAGCGCACACTCTGCCGAGCTTATAAACACACGCTTATCTCCTTTGCCAACACACACACACGCACACACACACACACACACACGCGCACACACACACACAACACACACACACACACCACACACACACACACACACACACACTCTCTCTCTCTCTCTTTTCTCTCTCTCTCTCTCTATCAGCACCTAGACATATGGGCCACACACATACACAGACAGCTTCTGATGGACAAAGACACACAAAGTGTGAACTACAGGCATACTATAAACACATTATCTTTCTTTCTGTCTCAGCTCTCCCACACACACACACACACACAAACACACACACAGACACACACACACACATACACACACACACACACCTTTATATAAGCACATACTATTTTTCCTACCACCCCCCCCCCCCCCACCATGGACATTCACTCACACAAATGCACACACACACAGACACACACACCATGAAAACCTTTGTGTATACTAGGCACAAACACACATACACACACACACACACACACACACACACACACACACACACACACACACACACACACACACACCTCGACCTTTGAGCGCATGTGCACCTGCTCCTCCTGGCATTATGAGTTCCACTGTCTATTCACACTTGTCTCTTCCACCCCTCTATCCCTCCCTTGTTTCCTCACTTCCTCCCTTCATCTCTGCCCTGTTCTTTTTTTCCTTCCTCTCTTCATCTCGCCCTCGTTGTTGTGGCTTTCTTCCTCTGTCACTCCATTGTTCCCATGCCTTTCTCCCAACATCTTGCCCTTATTCCTTTTCTCTTTCTGCCTCTGTCACTCGCTCATTCCCTTGCTCTTTCTTCCTTCATCCCTCCCTTGTTCTTTTCCCTGTGCTCATGCTGGATGGTGAGCTAGACGAATTCTGAACCACAACACAGAAAATGAATTTAATAAAAAGGAGGAGCTGTCAGCTGGGAGCTGTGAAAGAAAGAGAAAGAGAAAGAAAGAGAGAGAGGGAGCTAGAGATAGAGAGACAAAGAGAGAAATAGAGAGAGAGAGAGAGATGGCTCCGCCAGACACACGCTCGTGCTGAGGGGAAAAACGTGACTGAGATTTGGTGACACACACTGGATAATCAATAACAACCGCAACATCTGCACACACATGTTCAGCAAGTGTAAACAAAAACAACCAGAGAATGAAAAGACAGCACAGGGATTCAGATAGCAGTGTGTTTGTGTCTTTGTTTGAGCGTGTCTCTGTGTGTATGCATGTGCTTGTGTGTATGTGTGTATGTGAGCAAGAGAGAGAGAGAGAGAGAGAGAGAGAGAGAGAGAGAGAGAGAAACAGAGTGTTCTGACTTTAGGAAGCTCTGCTGCGAGATGTCTTTCAGGTGACCCCAGCTCTCCTGCACCAGATTCCACTCGGAGCTTCAATGAGCTCCTGGAAAAAAATAGCATCTCCCTTCAGATTAATGACACAGAAGAGAAAACACACTCTGCTGGAGCTAAGCACTCTGTTTCAATCACACACACACACACACACACACACACACACACACACACACACACACACACACACAAACCACACATGCACTCAAAGGAACTCATATAACTACTTTGCTAGCAGGCGGTCCCAACCTATTAATATTAATAATACCTAAAAATAGACTCCTCATCCAAGAAAAAAAACTATTTTCAAGCATGCATAGGCTCAACATGTATATCACAATACTCATATCATTACCTTCAATATTCCCTCAGGGACAAAAAAAAAAGTTTGTCATGTAGGCAGCATTTTTTTTGGAAGGCTGTTCTATTCAGATGGTGGCATAAGAGCAGTGACCCTGTTTCTTTTTGACAGGTTTCTCCTACTTTCTACCTCCATCCCTCCCTCATTTCTTTCCTTTGTTTCTCACTCATCCTGTTATTTTCAGCAAACTTCGGAAATAGCACTGCATGTGTCCTTCCAGAAATTAATTCTATCAGTAAATGTGTGATTTTATAAAGGAATATTGTGAAACTGTTGCAGAGCGCTCTGCACACAGCTCGATATATAACGATTACACTGAGCATTTCACTCGGATCAAATCCCACCTGATGGCAGTGCTGGGGATGTGATGGTGCTGCAGTGTGTGTGTGTGTGTGTGTGTGTGTGTGTGTGTGTGTGTGTGTGTGTGTGTGTGTGTGTGTGCCTTATGCCTATTTTTAATGAGAGAGAGGGACAGAAAGAGAGAGAAAAAGTGAAGGAAAGGGAGAAAAAGATAAGACCGGGAGATGTTCTGATAGATGAATACTGACTAAGACTGAGGTTGGGCCTCACCCCACAGAATTAATGAGTGGAGTGTGTAGAAAAGGATAAAAAAAAAAGTAAAAAAAAAGTAAAAAAAAACCCTCTTGGAGAGAGCGATGCGGGCCTCTGCGCTCTTCTCTTCTGTCTCTTTATATAAGCCGCGAGCTGCTCTCCTACTCTCTCTCTCTGTCAGCTGTGCTGTGATCTGAATATCTCTGCCTTCATAAAACATTCAGGCTTTATTGACTCCCTCGTTCACTTTCGCCTGCTTTCGCATTCTGCTCACAGAGAGCGCGAGAGCGGCGCAAGTCTCCCGGTCTCACTGCAAAAACAACATGGACTGCTTAACGAGGAGAAACAGACAGAGAAAGAAGAGAAGGAGGAGAAGGAGGAAGAAGAAGGAAGAGGAGGAGGAGGTGGAGGAGGAGGAGGTGTTTTATCCTCAACCTACCAACAATGTGTTCCCATTTCATCTATTGAGGAAATACGTCTATATATCATTATAGAGACAAATAAAAATGCGTAAAACAAAACCCCAGGGGCTGGTTTTCCACACTAAACTTACAGTGTAAAGGATTTTCAATTGACTTGACTGCACTGATGCAACACACGGCACAATATAAAAATAAAACTTTACAGTGATAACTGAAATGCAGGCATGATGCTTGATGATGAGTTAGAGCAGATCTAATCATGAGTAGGCAAGGGGCAAAATGTCACTAAAGTCACGTCTTATAATAATTGTCTAAGCGTAGAGTTGTAAAGGCACCCTTTAATCCGGGCATTTTTTCATTCTTTGAGTAAACACTGGGTAGACTGAGCACAAGGCCAGAATACCCTCTGGATAGGATGTAAGTCCTTTGCAGTGCAGCTTGAACACCAGAGGTGGGTGATATGATAAAAATATCATGTCACGGTTCATCAAGCTTGAACATTTTTTTTCTCAAATTTTACGTTTTAACATATAAAGTTTTAACATTTTAACCTTGCATTTGCCTACAAAAAAAGAAACAAACAAGCAAACACACGCACACCAACACAGACAATAAATATTAGACAATTGTTAATTATAACATGCAAATCTTATCACAGTCACTAACTTGACTGAGGAATTAACCTTTGAGTAAAAGTTTAAGTAGGTGGAAATTTGTGTGTGAGGTGGTGGAAACCTTTAAATATTTATTTTAAGGTCAGCAAAGATGCTCATTTGCATTTTTAAGCGATGAAAGTCAGATCTGTAATGTGATTGGTTTGTTTGAAACAGGTTAATACTGCCTACAGGCTGATTTTGGTCAGGAGCAATTGTTTTGTGTGTGCCAGGTTTGAAAGCATATAAGCTGCTTCTTTCTGCCACCGCCAAAGTGATCGTAAAGGGAACGCAAGCCCATTATGTCAAAAAGCGAATACCTGGTTGTGTTTCTTTCCTGAAGAAATCATCCTTGAAACAAAAAAGTCCCCTACAGACTGAATAGCATAGTACTTCAGAAATTGTGTATCTGTCCATATACCGTACAGTATCTCATAAATTCCTCACTTTGCTCAGTTTTGGAACATTCTATAAGGTTGGAAAAGCCACAAAGGGGCTGTAATACAGAGCATTCTACACACCATCCCTTTTCACTTACCCAATAAACTTTTATATCTTTGAATGTACTATAAAAAGTATTGCGAACGGTCATCCTGGGAGTAATTGAATGCTTTGATGCTATCATTACATTTCCCAAAAGGCTGCTCAGCTGTCGTGGATCTGACCCAAGCATGTAACCGGTGTGTTAGGCACCGTGTGACATCCTTCTTTTGCTTACTCCGTTTCTTTGATGTTTGCTCATGCCTTTTCTTTTCCTTCAGACAATCCAGCTGTCAATAATCAATAATGGTATTCAACAAGTTCAATGTTGCACTCCATTAGCCTCCTGATCCCATCCCAGCTGGTTTTATAAGGGTCCTAATACAGGTCATGTGTGTCCATTTTCAGACTCCCAATCAGAGCTTCACAACACCTTAAGAAACGGTTTACGACAATATTGTAAGTTGTGATTAAAATGTCAGAAACTCATCATGACATAAAAATGTTATATTAGCACATGCCTACACCAGGCGAAATGCAATTTCCTTGTCATAATCTGAGCCAACAGTCTCTGTGAGGGGATTGCATTCTCTGGGCTCTGTCTCAAACTAGCCTTTATTTGCTTAATGAAGGATAATTAGTTACTTGGCTTCAGAGAGATATTTAAAAATATGACTCAGTCTGAGCTAATGCATCGTTATTACGTAATTTGAAAAAATTAAAAGACTCGAAACAAAAAGAGGAAAAAAAATGAAAGATTGGCCTATTTTCATTCAGAATGTTAACCAAACTTCAGTGTAGTGGCCAACTTGGAACAGAGCTGCAGTTGAGGGAAAATATGAAGTAAATATAATATCTTGGTGGACTGCGGTTTATTATTCTGGCACTGGGAGTTATCGAGAGCTGCTCTCTCTAATACATTTGCATTGTGACACGTATGAAAATCTGACACTGAGGCAAGTAACGAAACGCCAGCTCAAAGGCCAAAATGAAAGAGAAACCATAGAAAGAAAGTAGAAAGAAAGTAAGAAAGAAAGACACACTTCATCAATGTGGACAGGAATTCAATGTTATGACAACCTGGACTTGTAGCAGAAGTTTATGAACACTGCACAACCACAGCAGGTTACAGTGCAGGTTACTATTTACATACCGCCTGGTGAGACGTCAATGTAATTGCCCCCTGCTACACATCACGTTTGCATGTTTTTTCATTTAGGCCCATAGAATTTCTATATTCTTCTGCAACTACAAAAGTATGTTATAAATATAGTAAAGAATATATTATTTGTAATACTTAACATTTATGGCTCACATCCCTGCTGATTCCAAATCTGTCTTTAATATCCAGCCATTACTGGATAATAACCCACACAACTTATATACAAATACGATCCAATAACGGAAATGCATTAGTGTGTGTCACATAAAACATCTGGGTTGTTATGTAAAGAAACCCTCTGGACGAAATAACACACAGCACACATACAAATACATTGAGGAAGATTCTCTGCCTTCTTTCCTTGCACATTCCGGAATGATAGACACCTCATTTTGGATAAGAAAATATTTTTCTCTGGAAATAAGCTGCAGAGATACTATAAAGTAAGGAGATTAGTTTCAGTGCAACACCTTGTGTCACAAAGGATATATTATAAGAATAACAAAGTCTATCTGAACCTCTGACCTTCACATAAATGTATTAAACCCAACTTCATGACCTCATATAGAGTAGCTTGTTATTGAAATGCTTTTTCTTAAGCTGGCAAAAAAAAATGTCAATTTTTTTCTTCACATACTATATTACTGAATAAGATAAAAGCAGCATAGCGTTACAGCCGACCACAGAGACACAACACTTTTGCAACATTAGGCAATTTACATCATCCTTGCAATATGAAAATTATATTAGTATGGTTATAAAGATGATCGTAGCAGCAGATTAGCAGCTTTATTAGTCAAATCTCATGTCTGAGCTTCAGTCTCACTACAGACATGTTATTTTATTTGACAACAATTTTGTCTGATGTCGTGTTGAAAACAACAACGAGAAAAAAAGAGGATTTTGCATGGGAACCCGACAAATTGAGCAATCAAAAGACGCACACATTTCTCCAGATGACAAAGAGCGTTTCACCAGGGTGCCGTGATGTGATTAAGAGCAGCTGCCGATTTGTCCGTCTCGTCTTCACTCAACGTCAATAGTCCACGCCAGGCACACACGTCGGACATCAAACTGACAAAACAGCACACAATGCATCCTATCCATCTCTCCTCATCAACAAAGACACCAGTTGGCATGTACAAGGCTCTGAACACTAGAGAATGTGTCTGGAAACACTAGAGAATCCATTCTAATCCACCCATTTAAGCACTTAAATCACCACACGGTAAGAGGAATGTGTGGCGACGTTGTCTTCGGACAAAATTATTCATTTAATTGATTTTACAATAATTGCCCACTGTATTGTTACAACTGCAATATTATTAAACATGGAATTGGAGCTAAATAAATGCTTTTCTTCAGTGGTTGGACCTTGGATTGCTATGCCACTAGTGTAATATACTATACAACAGTAAATGCGGTTTAATTAATCTTATACCTGGTTGGATCTATTTTGATATTTTAAACCATTAGCATTTCTATTTCCATGGATTTTATGGTCTGTTAAGAAACTAATGGAACTAATGCAGCTGAAAAACCGGGCAGTCACTGCTCGGCTCGATTGTTTATCTAATTATTGACATGAGCCTAATTGAAAAAGCGTGAAGTGCATGACACTGACTGAATCATGAAATGTGAAGACTTGGGTTTTACACAAAGCTTAATATTTCATCCAAGCGGTGAGAACGAGATTTCCAAGGAATTCGCTTTATTACACGGGGCCGGCAGGCATCTGAAGGGAATTAGCGGAACGAGTGGCGCAGCCGTTTTAATGAAAGACTGAAGACACATTAAAAGCAAACCGAGAGTGTTTTTCTGCTGACAGCCTCGAACCAGGCAAACTCATAACGGCGTCCTCTCTCATTACGGATTATGATGGGAATCATTTAGGACGCATCGCTTTCTATTTACGAGCGTTTCCATCCATTTGCAGGGCCCTGAAACGTAAAAACGACAGGCGTGTTCTAAGCAAGTCTGTTGGCGTTTATTAAGTCGAGTCAATAGCAGAATGTCGTTTGGATTGAATCAGAACAAAACCGCAGATCTCAGACAGCAGGCTGAAACGTCTCCTGCAGTATTGTTAGCGCGCAGACTGACTCCTGATGCGCTGTGACATCAAAGACATAGTGATGGAAAACTATAGCGAAGCTTCATTTTGGACTTCAGCAGCGACACGACATCCATCACACGCATCATGCTCGAGCCTGTCCAACTTTCCCAATGGAGCTTACTACAATTATTAACACATGCGAAAGCCTTCGTGCTGAGGAAGAGTAAACCCAGTGTTTGTTAAATGTTTATCAGCTGTTATGGAACAAATTTAGCACAGCATAAATGGTCTTAATCTGCGCTCAAAGTTTGGTCTTTCATCTCGCTTTGTCTGCAGTGTTTGAGAGCAGAGGATGATTATGGAGGGTGACAGAATGAGAGATGCAGGAGACTGTATTGTTTATTGTTGTCCTATTGCACTGGGATAAACAAGGAAAGAGAGTTGGGCTAGGTATATGTTTATAATAATTATGTTACTGTGTTTTAAAATGTTAAAAATAATAAAAACTTTTAACAATCATTTTTCTTTAGCGCATTTTTAAAGACTATGAAAAAACATTGATTAAAGATGAATTGTTATTTCCTTATCAAATTTAAATGGTTATTTCTTCACTTTTATGCTTTGCTTGTAATCCTGGCAGTGTGTGAGACAATATAAATTGTGCATTGCCTTAAAATATCATTGTACAATATTTTTTCAAATCACCTATAATATAATATAGAGCTTTTTTCCTCTGCTTTTTCTTCATGGTGTTGTAGATATTACTACTACTACTATTATTGTTGTTGTTAGAAGTAGTAGGGTTGGGAATATCTAAGCACCTCAGGGAGCCACAATGTGATTATAAAATTCATGTTGATGCCTCAATTCTTTATTTTTTCCAGAATCAGCACTTGCTACTTTTAAAACAGAATACTGTCATTTTTACAGAACTGTGAACACACACACACACACACACACACACACAACACACACACACACACACACACACACACGCGCACACACACACACATACACACACTAGGCTTAATCTTTTTTTATTGTTTTCGTCAAATACACTGTCTGATTAAGTAAGCAGATCTGAATTATCTGAAAAATCTGAATTATTATCTTATTTCAAGTTCTTCAAGAATCTCCACAGATAGAAATGCAATCCAGAATTGAGCTGGGCATAGATTATTTTTCTCATCAATTAACTCCATTGATGTTAATGCTATTACTGCTATAGATAGAAAGGTAGAATGGAATAGTGAGTAGAGAAGAGAGAGAGAGAGAGAGATGGAAAAGAAGAGGAGGATGAATACATGAATAGAAATATCTAAAGAGAGACAGAAGCCTGGATGAAGAAAGAATGGGGAAAAAGAAGGGATGACAGAAGAACAATGACTTCATCGGAAACATAGCTCACGAACTGAAAACTTGTCACAAATTTCTGAAGCAACAACGTCACCCAAAGCTCACCAGCACCGCCCCCACCCTCCTGCATACACCATACACACTGACCTTCTCACGCTCCATCGTTACTGCTGTTGCTGACGATATTATATATCGACAGTAATCTATCTTTTAAGAGAAAAAGAAAAAAATGGAGAGAAGCATGGAAATAATGTGGAAAAAAAGAAAGAAAATGCTGGAGCAAAGGGTTAGAGAGGGGAATAAAATAATGTAGAAGCTTGAGAGCGGAGTGCTGGCTTTAATAATTGAGGCCCAGGCTGGAGACGAGTCCTTGCTTTAAAAGATGCATGCAGATGCCTCAGGAGGGAATGAAAGAGAGATGGAGAATCGGATTGCACCGACTCTTTTTCTAAAACAGAAAAAAAAGCCAGAAACGCAGCAAGCAGGATTACCTTTCACCAAAGACTGATGTGTGACTGAAGCGATTCAGCAAGCTACAAATGAGGAACAATGCAAGATATAGTAATAAGAAGAGGAAACAGGCAACGGGCTATTAACAGAGTCTACGCACCGAGGTGCAGTGCATCGTGGATAGGCTGCTCATGGCACAATCTCTGACTCAGACGTATTGCTCTTACTCTCCCCGAGCCCTGCCATTACAGCTCGTGTCTGAATTATTGATCCAGGAGCTTCATCAGCATAGCGGTCACGTCCCTGAGCTCAGCATGGGCATCGGCTTCTGCTCCAGCCCTCCATCCCTACAGCCACTGGAATAATTAGGAGGCATTCTCATTAAGGAGGAGTGAAGACAGGGGGAGAGAGAGAGAGAGAGAGAGAGAGAGAGAGAGCAGAGAGCGAGAGAGAGAGAGAGAGAGAGAGAGAGAGAGAGAGAGAGAGAGCAAGCGAGAGAGAGAGAGAGAGGGAGGAAGAGACCGCAGCCTGAGGGAGCTCAGGGTGTTTAATATATATTCCTCCACTACAAGGATTCAGACTCTTCTGATCACATCCACTGACACAGTATGGGGATGACAGGCCTTACCACAGAAAAACACGCCTGCATACACACATACACACACACACACACACACACACACACACACAAACACACAACACACTAAGAGAGAGAAATAGGACTGGGCAAATAGAAATGCATAAATAATACAGACATAGAGAAAAGAGAAATACAGCCAGATACAGACAGACCAACAGATACAGAAGCACTACAAAAAAAAAAAAAGATGTGCAGCTTGAGCCATTTAATAATAAACAGTGAAGTTTTTTTATAGGTAGGGTGTAGGGTGTAAACAAAAATCCCGAAAAATCAAACTGAGAACAGGTATAAAAAAGTTATATTTTGTGGTCATCATCGAATCAATAAACATTATCACCTGCAATAATATTAATGTTGCGCAAAATTAGCCGACAATATCTAGTTTATTTAGTCTGGAGCATTTATATAAGAGAACTGCCTGACAAATACTAGCACCTTCTGACCCTCCTGTAAAAACACATTGAGGCTGAGACAAGAATATGTTTGTTTGGCTATGTAGGTAAACATAAATAGTATTAGGGAAACCTCTGAATGACATGTATTTATTTATTTATTTATTTATTCTTGGTTTTTTAACAATGCTTTGATTGCTTTTTATTTATTATTCTTTGATTTATATTTATATCCTATTATACTCATTAAACATTTACTAAAATAACCAAAGAAGCATGTCCAAACTATGTGGGCGTTAGATTGGTCAGGAGGGAATTAATCTGAAATGAATGGTTAATGTAGGCTGCAGCAAACAAAGGTGTCATTCTTGACTAAATTGTCTTTGCCCAGTGAGCTGCTACTGATTAAGATGCCATTTTACAGCTTCAAGAACAGAGTTTGATCGGCATCAATATCACGCACACATGACACCCCATGAATATGTACAGAAATCTGATTCAGTGTCTGCCTCTTCACATACTAGAGCAATGCTAGTTTGCAGTGTCCCTTTGTAGCAATTTAGTGTTTCCAGGTGGGTTTTAGAAAGAGTGGTACAATGCTTTGTCTTACACAAATGAGTGTTGCACTCCTGCTGTGGGATTCTTCTGCTGTGTACTAACCAATGATTAATAATGCACTATGTAATACTTTTTATATAGTTTGCAGTCTTTAGGAATTCTACTATTTAGGTATTCCGAATACGTTCGGCTGCCCTAACCTTAAAGGAGCTCATAGATTGAAACAGCTTGAAATGTAGTCAAAACTGCAGACCCAAACCTGCCATCCATCACTGTACTAGCTGATGTACGGACTGCACTAGCTGATAGTACATTTAATGCTGCAGAATTAACAGGCTGTATTGATCATTGATGTAAAATTGTGGTTGCAAATGAAATGCACAGAGAAACTAAAGCCTGCACCCAAAGAACTCCAGTGTATTATGAATGGCTGTTTAGTAATCCTGCTTTAATATGCTGCGTTAATAATGTTGTGGGAATGCTGAACAGTGACTAATAATATACTGTATTATATACTTCACTGGCTTTCTGTTTAGCCACGTTATTTGACTTGGAGTTCACACACACACACACATACACACACACACACACACACACACACACACACACACACACACGCGCACACACATGCGAGCACACTAATTCTAACTGGAGGAATAATTTTAAAGTTACTTTTAATGTATTTTTTTTCACTGTCTGAGATGCCAGGGGTTCCCCGAAGCAGGAAAATATTTCATAATTAAAAATTTCATCTAGGAGAAGGACTATGGACTTATTGTCAGAGAAACCCGAGTTGAAAAGTTGAAAGTAAAATATCATGCAGTCGTGTGGATGGATAAGCCTCTGCATTCCTGCTCTGAGGCGGACGAGCCCCACCCCTCGTTAGCAGTGAGGCTTCGTTATGCTAATGATGTTGCTGGAGCAGTATCAATGAGCAGCGCTGCGCGTTATCGTCTCCACCGGCGAGGCACTCGCTCTCCCCGATCGCTCATACGGAATCATGGCCTAATAGCATCCCATTAACATAATTGCCTGCACAACTAGTGTTGCGTGTCTTATGCCTCTCAGCCGCCTCACCAAGTGAGAGAGGAAGTGAGAGAGAAAAACAGGGAGAGAGAGGAATGAATAGAAGCGAGAGAGGCAGAGAGACAAAGGGGAAACAGGGAGAGTGAGAGACAGAGGCGGAGAGAGCAGGGGTTTAATTAAGCCAAACAAGGGCCACTCCTGCTGCTTGAGGTGTGTGTGTGTGTGTGTGTGTGTGTGCTGAGGAAGGGAAGAGGGGGGTTGTTTTTAGAAGACCTTGAGAGGACCCTCTCTCTGTCTTTCTCTCCGGTGCTCAATATTGCACTGATGAGCTCACAGCAGACGCCGGCTCACGATCCAAACCCGGCATGCCACGCAAAATCAAATTCCCATTATTTTTCAATTAATCCTTAATTAAAATATATCATGCCTCCGATCCCACAAATCTCTCTTAACATGCAAATGCGGCCCCATTCGAGGATATTTACGCGTCGTTAATTAGCGCGTGACATTCTTTTAGACTAACAAGCCGTGGGCTGGAAGTGCCGAGGTGATTCACAGCAACACAGATCACTGGGCAAAGGAGCGGTGAAATACACACCGAAAACAGCCACGTGTTACTTCAGCTACAGTCAAGTCAGACCTGGAGGACACACGACCTCCAAACACAGCAATTTAACATATGCGACAGGACATGTAGACCGGTGATAACACGAGACTACTACTGATCTCAGTTTCACAAGATATGTAACGTCATACATAATCTCAATCAACACCGGAACGTGTTGCATTGCTGAAGAGTTTCATGCTTCAGGAAAACTAAATCAGCATTGTGGGCTGCTAATCTCAGACTCCAGATGTTAACCCTATTGAAAACTTTGAGTGACGTACAGCGCACTCTTTGTAAAGGGTTTCTGCATACAGCATTATCCATCATGCATTCAATTTTAAGTCGATGCACCATGACTTGTACATTTCTGTAAGCACCAAATCAAATCAAATTATATTCTAATGTTTTCGGCAAACGTAAAATGACACCTGTCGGGTTTGCTGTCACAGACACGTTTCACAACAGCCTCCTCGGGAACAATTGGTGATTTTAAAACACCATACACTTGCTGCTAATTTGTGTCGGCACTATCCTCTGACATGCACAATTCTTTTTTTTCTGCACTTTTCTGCCGTACGTGAGTCTCCTGCTTTTGTCACATATTTCTTATAGGATTATTGTCTTTGCTCGTACTGGCTTCGACATCTTGTTGCAGGCAGTATGGAAATGAGAACGGGGCAGAGGACTCATGCTATAGTGTTAAAGATGTTCTTCCTCTTGTTTTTGGAGGGCCACCATTCCAACATGTACAGAATGTAACTTTATTTTATCTGGATAGTATTGGGAGAGCCGTCTGCAAAGCTGGAGAAAATTGATTCATAACAGTGCGCATGGATATCATGGTGGTCTGAATCATCACCGCCAGGCCTGCACCTTGCTGCAGCCCTTATCAGCACCTCCCCCCCATCACACACACACACACAAACACACTCCTCCCCAAGGAGGCACACAGCTCAGACGAATTGATTGACACCATTTTCCATCTGCCAGTGCTGTCAGCGAGAGAGCGTGCGCGAGAGAGGGAGAGAGAGGAAGAGAAAATGAGAAAGAGATACACAGGCCGTTTCAGCATCAGGTCTACAGGGACACACTTGCACGCTGGATTGTTAGCCTTGCATGCTCTCTACACTAGCAAAAGCGTAAGTGTTTCTTTAACTGCTGGCCTAAATCACAAGAACAACATTTGACTGGAATACAATTGCACTGAAAACCATTCGCCACAATAAGACCAAATGATTAATAACTGCAGCTCACGCGAGGGCTACGATGAAGCTTAGCAGCTCCAGCTGCAATCCAAACAAAATCACAGGATGCCTTTACAGTATTTTTGGGGGGTTTCACTCGCTTCAAATACAGATTGTAGCGAAGCTACACACAACTCAATAAAACGTCCACCCTCGTCACGCTTCCTTCAGTGACATCTAAATCTTGGCAAACAGCAATTAGCAGGACAGTGATAAAAGCAGCTGACTAAGAAGATGCGCATGTTGAGGAGAGATATCAAACAAATCCTATCATGTTACGTTATCCCTTGTTCACTTTCGGAGCAGCAAGAATACTAAACAGGAAGCAAGAGATGCTGAGGTGATAAATAGATAAATAAGGGTGATGCTTATTCAATACCAGAATAACATGCACGAAACATTATAGGCTTTAGTAGAGTAGATAATGTCAAAAACAAAAGCAGCTAACAGCTAACGAGCACAAACAAGTCATATTCATGAAGTGGAGTTACATGGGGGAAATGACATTCACGTATTTTAGTGCTGTAATAACATAATATCGTCTCATCATAAATACTACTTGACGCTTCCATTTTTTCACAATTTTACAGAATAAATCATTCATTCGAAAAATACAAATAGAGGATTTTTACCTCGTATCTAGTTGCAGCCTACCTTGAGCAGATGTAAATAATAAATAACGGCTCAACATTAATTATTGACTCTTAGATTTCATTATTGACCACAAGAGTGAAACCTCATAACCATTATAACATCCTTCCTCACCACTACCCCCTACCAAGTGCACACTCTCTCTTCAACCTCCATCCCTCCTTCTTTTCTCCAGCCGTTTTAATTTGACACCCTGCGCCAGGGTAACGAGGTGGGGAGAGAGAAAGTCGCAGTGGAATTCATTAGGCGCGCCACTGCAGGCTTCTCTCTCCCGCCGTTAATGACATCGCGGGCTGGAGGGAAAACGAGACGGCCCAGACACACACACACACACACACACACACACACACACACACACACAATGAAATAAACATGAGAACTGTCAGCTCTGACGGCTAGCACTGAAGGGACAGAGAAAGTTCGGCCCGAGGACCTCGAGACCCTGAAAGATCAGTGGCAGTAGCTGCACTGCGTGCATATTATAAAGAGAAATGAGATGTGTGCATGTGCGAGTGTGGCTGAGTGTATCACTCATCATTCAAGAAACAAAAAAAAATATCTATCCATTATAACGCTGTCCAGAAACACGTTTGCAATTAAATTATTAACGTCAAATTGCCTCCATTGAAACAGCAGCAATGAAAGACATTAAATATAGAGCGATCCTTTTCCGGATCACCACAGATCAATCGGAGTGGCTGCTAAAAGGACGTGTGGTGAAGGGGGGGCCGGGAGGTGGTGGTGAAATGGAAAAGTGAAAAGAGAGAGGTGAGTTCTGGATGGGGGTTTGCATTAGTCCTTTGGCTCCTGCTATTTTGTGTCACTTTGCAGTGTAAAGGCTTCACATGCTGGCAGGTAGAACAAGCAGGGAAGTGGGGACAGAAATTACTTGGATGTTGGCAAAATGGATGTTGGCAAGATGGACTCCTTTATTTATATGCAAAAAACACATGTACAACTCTTTTACAAGTACGACTAAAAACAAAAAAGGTGTAACTAAATACCTTTATAATAATAATGGGCTCAAATCTAGAATTTACTTTTTCCTAATTCTAATCACAGTTAGCACTGAATCTCATTAAAACATCTCTAAAATGTCATTAGTACTGAATCTGTTCTTGTCTGTATATATGATCACTAAACATGTATCAAAAGATGCTTTGTATGCATGCTAAGTAGAAATACACACCTCTAGAAGTAACATTAGTCTTATTAACATCTTTTGTCAGGAAATGATCACACAAATCGAACCCTTATGTCTGACACACGGTCTAGTGAAGACCATGTCTCAACCTTGAACATGAACAAAAATATGTGACAGCCAGCTGTTTGGAAGTCTACAAGGATTTGAGTGTGAGAATATCACAGGGAGAACCTGTCCTTATCATTGACCTGCTTCTGCAATATCATCACTGACAAACAGATCAAGCAAACTAGTTCAATCAACGGAAATTTGTTATTTAAAAAAAACAAAACGTCATTTTCCTGCTTTGTTCACTACTGTGTAATGTACTGTATATTATCTTGAATAGTGGTTCTTTGTGGTTTTGTTGCGATACTATTCTCACTGACCCTTTGGGCACCAAAGTATTATATGAATAGAACAGTAATATGTAGAGTAATAAGACTCCGCTTGTATTTTCTTATTCTCACTGATTTTTATTCTTGCACCTTGAACTATTTATTACTATGAGGATATGTTTTCGTTGGAAACTAAATCACTTTAACTTTAGGAATGCAATAATTAATAATAATTAAGAAAGAAACATGAAAAAAGCTATCCTCCACAGGACAACGACTGAGAAAGACCATTACTTTAAAATTACATTTTCTCATTATTAAAGACTATTACATAGGACACTCTTTATAATGATTATCACTGAGAAAATGTAATATTGAATTTAAAGTATTTTCTGTAAAAAGTAATAGTCAGCCAATAACATAACATGATTTTGTAATTGATGAAATTTCTTATCATATAAAATTAAGATTATTATAAGAATCGTTTCCTATACTTAGTATTAAGGACACCTTTGTCATATAAGGTGAGCCTTTCTGAAATGGGAGTGACACAAAGAGTGTGGCTGAAAGGACAAAAGAGGAGACACCAATAAACCGCACACACTCTCTCTCTCTCTCTCTCTCTCTCTCTCTCTCTCTCTCTCTCTTGTTCTCTCTCTCTCTCTGACCACATGGAAGAATGTGACAAATTGGCCTAGTTTCAACTTTAATTAATCACGGCGTGCTGACAGTTACCTGAGCGTGGCTACATCATTAGCACACGGGAGAGGAGGAACGAGCTGGGAGGATTCAGCTCATTAACTCATCCACCACTGTTTACTGTGATTTTCTTCCACTGCAGTGTTATTGCATGCAAAACCTTTTTAATTGTAATTGTGCATGGTTTGTTTTCAGGTGCAGAATAAGGTTGGGACTGTTTTTTTGTTTTTTTTTGTGATTTTTGGAAATGTAGCATGCAAACACATCCAATTCATTTCAACAAAAGTGAATCTCAAGCAAGAGCGTCCTTGTGATTTACTGCTCATGCTGGTTTCTAGATGAGCTGTGATTGATCACGGAGAGAGAGAGGCTGCACTGGTCTACTGTCGATCAAATGCTCCTGTCAGCATTTAGCCATATAACATGTGTATTTTCCACCATAGATCATAAACATTCGCCTGCTCTATGCCGTTTCGGTTTCTGCCGTCTGTCACACGATGGGCAACGGAGGGACAATCAACACAATGGGACATGTCAGTGGAAATGAATAACAATCAAACGCGTCAGAGCTGATTAACAAACATTCTGTCAGTATGCCGCTCCTCTCCACCCACTTAAGTGCAGCCCTAATTCCCTCAGTCTGAAGGGGATTCTAGTTAGAGAAAAGTCTAAACAATCTATGAGGAAGTGGCAGGAAGTGTAGGTTTAAGTGGAACAGTAATATATTAATGATATGAGTACCATACAATCCTTTTTATTATATTATAATTTGCTATAATATATCATTTCTGTATATAACATAAAGCTTTTAGACTCCAATATCAAAGAAGATTCAATGATACTATTGGAGTTGTACTGTGAGGGTGGAACAATTGGGTATACATTAAAAATAGATATATTCAAGTGACAGAAACATGTTTTCCTCTGATTTATCTCTGGGTGCCATATAGAACATAATATGTATTAGAGGACTGATCATGACCTCAGGGCAATTTGCTGTTCTCTATCTATTCCTCTACTTACTTTCCTATTCTGCTGATAGGTGGATTAGCTTCTATAAATTGGACTTACATATAATTAAGTATTTCCCCTCTTCATGGTCTTCCCTGGATTGGCTGTGCCAACTTTCAGCTGCCTTACAGCATTGTGTTTGTAGCAATTTAAAAAGTGCTACAAAAGAAAAAATGGATTATCAATAATCCATAATCCAATAAAAAAAGGAAGTTCAGGACGAATCCTCGCCCACTAACGTCGAACTACTTCGGAAGGCATGGTGAGCCCGACAGATAGATGTAAAATCAATCATCTCTGGAAAACGCCTTTCAGACATCTCACACTTCTCCTACACGCTGTCAGCAAATGTTACTGGCTGTATCATTATATATCTTGTCAGACATTTTAATCACTAGGCTGAGAATATGTGTGTATTAATTTTACTTATCATAATAATTCAGGTTTTGACTGAGCACTGGATCAACATGACCAAAAAAGCCATTTGTGCACAGAAATGTGAATTAGCACAAGGAGGGAAAATGTTAAAATATTTGAAATAGTTTAGCTATACTTCAATTCCTCCTAGTGCAAATGTCAGGCACAACATTTTTGCTTTTTTTAGTTTTGTACAAGGTCCCCAACTGGTGGACTGTGGTCTGAATTTAGACCACAGGGTGAGTCCAGCCGGACCACAAAGTCTTTTCACATAGTGAAATAAATATATGGCGACACTATTTTGTAATAAAATTAAATTTATATCAGGCGCATGAAGCTCAGCTCAGTAGAGCCGTTTGGATCGTACAGAGCCATGGGTCACTATTACAGTTACTCTGCTCACTGTTGCTACGGTCAGATGTGCAGGTGCATGTGCAGTAAAGACAGCAGAGAGCAATGCGCAGATTTCAGTGAGTGGAAAACAATGGCATTCTCAAAAATAAGGAAAATTGACGCTGAAAACTACACAGGTTCTCTCTCATTCACTGACATCCCAACAACGAGCGTATAAGTGCTTATCGAGAATACAGTGGGGTTTAGGAATACATAACAAGCCCGTTACAGATGGGGAAATAGTAAAGGAGTGCATGGAGGCTGCGTGTGAAACGCTTTACGATGGAAAGGAAAGACATGACATGAGAGAAAAAAATTAACAAACACACATTTCACCTGCAACAGCTACAACAAGAGCTGAAATATTAGCAGAGGATGTGCAGTCACAACATGCTGCTGTTCAGACTGTACCTCGCATAGCTTTGGAAGTTGATGAATCTACTGATATTAACGGAAATGCTTTGCTGTGGCATACATTTTAAGATTTTACTATGCAGAGAAGAAAGATATCATCTATGTTACAGCACTTACAATACACACACCAGAGGAGAAAACATATTTCGTATTGTGTACTGTCATTGGAGTGTATCCACAGTTTCGTTGTATTTTGTTGTACAATGACAATAAAGTTCTATTCTATTGTATGCTATATATTTGGCCATAAAAGAGATGTTAATGATACGAGGGATTAGCCTGAAACATGTGGTATCCATCACAATTGATAGAGCACATACATAATATAATATAATATAATATATATATATATATATATATATATATATATATATATATATATATATATATATATATATATATATAATATATATATATAATACACACACACACACACACACACACATATAGAATTGTCCACACCATAGCTGGCAGTTTTTGTTGATGACCGCTGTACGAGAGCTATGAACTTAATGCTGCTTATAACTCAGGGAAGCCAAAAGTGAAATCCAAGAGAGGATGTGGTAGCTCAGTGGTTAAGGCATTGGGGGAAGATTGTAGATTCAAAATCCCACCACCAAGCTGCCACTAGTGGGCCCTTGAGCAAGGCCCTTAACCCTAAATTGTTCAGATGTATGTCTATTTGGAAAACGGCGCCAAATGCCATAACTGTAAATGTTAGAGTGCTAGAAAGCCATTTCTGTGAGAAAAGTTCCTATACTTCATCTGCTCGGCTTGGATCAAAATCATCCTCATGTGTTATACTGCTTGACATACTGTAACATTTCTTTTTGGATTTTTTTTATTATGCCATGTTAAAATACAGATTTCCTAAATCTAACAAGATGTACAGACATATCAAGTAGCAGGAACAGTCCGTCCTCCTGTGGTAACACAGGGAATTATGACTTAGATCTATACTGAAGAATTTATACAGTATATATGTTTACGGTTATGGTTGTATATCGGTTATCACTGGAATATAAACAAGTATGTAAAGGTGAGATTATAAAGGCTGTACATTAAGTCCCCAAGTAAGTAAAAGAGAACATTTATGAAATGCATGAATAAATAATCACAGATGATTTGAGGAATGGGTTTACCTACACCATTTTTTAACCTCTCCCAAAGTGAATAAGTGGAGAGATAGCTGGTGAACATGGCCTTGTATAAACCAGGTATTAAAACAGATGAGCATACACAAATAACTGTGCCACGGCTTGTGCTGACGGAGTTAAAAATGAAGAGGAATGTAGCGACACAAAACTCTCTACACGCTGTTAATATTTTATGAGTAGTCGTCCTGACACCAGGCTGTATATCTCTAATTTGTGAAGCAGGCTGAGGGGGAAAGTAAAAGTGCTGAAGGATGGAGCAGGATGAACAGGAGAAAGGTGTAAATAAAAGAAGACGGAGGAGAAGAGGGAGGAAGAGCAGTGTAGTGGCACAATCGTGAGGGGGAAATGTGGTTGTCAGTGTGATGCGCAAAGCATTTGAAATGGCCCATTTAACCGCGGTGGTGTTTTAGCTCTTGCCGATGCCCCATTTGCATACTTCATGACGGCTGAAGATGGATGGAGAAGATCAGCGTCATTGAGACAAGTGTTTTATCAAGGTTACGTTATCCTCCAAACTCTTAACCCTGCTTTATCTCTCGCCTTCTGTCAGAATATGGAGTTATCAGGCAGTCTAGTCTGAGTGGGGAGAGAGGAAAAAAGAAAACAATTAGATACACAGCGGCGGGCTGATGAAACTGTGACGAGGGGATGCTGACAGTGCCGTCGAATGGCATTTTCATTATGAATACCGTTTGGCATCTCAGGCAAAATGATGCGCCGGAGGCCAAAGCCACTAGTAGGCATGTGCTGATATTACATTTTCATGTCACAGTAAATGCCTAGCATTTTATTACACTTACTATATAGTGTTTTCTTTATAAATACTTGCATCTATTTTCACTGTCCAACATATTATTTGTAAATGAACCCCTGTGAAATGCCATTTAAAATTTAACAGAATTAGAGAGAAAAGGACACTTGCAAAGATTTTAGATCCTTAAGATCCTTAAATCCTTTAATTTTTTTTTCTGAAATGAGAAAGACACCTAGAAGAGAGCTGTCCTGAGAGATGGTCTTTGTGTTCTTTCATGAACACAAACATTATCTAATGTTTCTTTGATAAATTATACAGGAATAATGACATATCTTCTTGTTAGTTTTAGACTATAGTCACATTTGATCTCCCAACGAGCTGCTTCTGAGTGTAGTATGTTGCAAGTGGTGTGTGCGCGCGTATGTGTGTATGTGTG
Source organism: Kryptopterus vitreolus (assembly GCA_030449085.1). Taxonomy (NCBI): domain Eukaryota; kingdom Metazoa; phylum Chordata; class Actinopteri; order Siluriformes; family Siluridae; genus Kryptopterus; species Kryptopterus vitreolus. The sequence continues at coordinate 9,738,634 of JACRUU010000016.1, forward strand.
TGCGCGCACTCTTTTATCCATGTGACTCATGCCTGCATTTCAGTCCACTGGTCATAAAAATGCCAGGCCAGCTTTACCAGCATGAAAGGGAGAAGTAAAAAAGAGGGAGGGTGTGAGAGAAACATATAGAAAAATGCAAGAGAAAGATTGAGCTAGAGAGAAAAAAGAAAAAGAAAAGTACGGTAAAAGAAGATAAAAACCCCTTGACATTAAATTCTGATAATCACACAGTGCAACTGTGGTTAATATGAAGGTGACTCCATATATACTGTATATGACATAAAATGGGGTCAGGAGAAGTCTCTGCATGTGCGTGTGTGTGGCTTAACTTGGCAGTGTTTGATGTCAGCACACTGCCTCGGATCATAACCTTTCCAACAGCGGAGTCCTGAAGTGACCTTCCCAAACAAGAAGCACCTGTTCCCGCTGCTGCAGCACTGCCAGCATTCGACAGGATGATCGCTGCTGAACTGCTGAGCATGCGCTGGCGAGAACAAAGCAGGCACTCTGTAGAGACCGGATTTTATCATTACTACTTTGAGGTATTTACATACCTGAAGTCATTATACTTATGACATCATTACTTTGTAAACTGCAAATTAAGAATCTAATTTTAAGGTCTACATATATTTCACTGGGTCCTTACATTGAAAACAACATTCTGCCCAACCTCACCCCCCACACGTCCCCTTAAAATACATTTGTTGTAAATAAATACAGAATTATGAATTGTGTGTTTCATTTAAAGGTTAAATAAATACCCAATACTGTTGACTAGCAAATTGTCTAAAATACTCACATCTCAACACTGTATACAAGTGCGTGCTACAGTATACTATTGTTGTCAGATTACTGTGAAATTAGACAAATCAAACATTTCAGGTTCATGTTGTAATGGGGGAAAATTCTTTGCATTTCGCCATACACATCCCATTGACCCACTGTAGATTATTTTTCTTAAATTAAGACTTAAGATCCTTTTTGTAGAGTTTTGCCTGTGAATGACCTTTGACTGAACACAAAATTCAGACAGCTATAAAAAATATAAAAGTCTGCATGTATGTGAGAAATACATTTATGTATTACTCTATATAATAATATATGTCAATGTTTAATTCTACATAATGTCTAAAAAAGTCCCATGTCTAATCTAGTTTCACTGGTTCTTTCATTCTACATAATTCTAATTCATAATACATAATTCTTTCATAATTACAATAATTTGCATTGGCAGATTAGTTATCATTAGCTAGCAGAAAGGGAAGTGAAGTGCTGTATGTGTTTGTTCTAGCGCACGTTTAGTGTCTATTCAAGCCTACATTGGCAGCTCAGTTTCTCCTGAATTACAACATAGCTGAGATAGCACCCATGTTCGTGTTTGTTTGTTTGGGTATATATCTCTTTGTGTGTGTGTGCATGTGTGTGTGTGTGTGTGTGTGTGTGTGTGTGTGTGTGTGTGTGTGTGTGTGTGTATTTGTGTGTGCATTGGGATATGGGCCAAAAGTGGTGCACTCTTCTGCTCCAGAACATTTGCTTCCTTTCGAGGGGGGCACAAGGCTCTGCACACTTCCTCGAAAAAATGTTCCCCTGCCACTGATGCCGTGTGCTGAGGGGCTATTTTAAGACATACACACACACACACACACACACACACACACACCTGCGATGGGACTCTCGCAGAGCTAGGCAGGCCGTTAATTGGTGTCAGTTTTGGTAGAAGCTCACCACAGCAGAAAGTCAGAAAACTAGTCCCTGATGAGATGGCAGCTGTAGCCACCAACTTTTTACATCCTATTTGTTTTAATACCTGTTAAACATGTGCCAATAATCAGACATAAACTACAGGCCTTTAACAATGTTGTTTGCAAAGGCAATTCTTTCAAAGGAAAATCTAGATTTATGCAACAATAGATGAACATCACTGCTCTTCAAAGGTGAAGATTACTGCCAAGGCTCCTTGTGAATTTGTGAAAGTTGATATGTTTATAATTATTTTTCAAAAGATAAAACATATCTTTGAAACATTGATATTCCAAAAAGCCATAATATTATTTAGACCTTATCCACTGGTGTTTTTGTTTTATAATGTGTTATGTTGACTGGCAATTTACCTTTGAAATGTAACTATAGTTGCACCGCACGGATCATTATTTTTGTCTTAAGCTCATCATTAGCCGTAAGAGAATAACAGCAAAATGTGTGACCTCACACAGACACACTATAAACCCCTCTAATTATTCCAGCTAAATAAAACCAGTTTCTGCAGTTAACGTGAGAGATGGGCAGTATTGAGTCTACATCTGCCAATACTTAGAACACTGATATCGGGATTGTATAGACAAAGAAAAAAGGATCAGTGGCTGCTGTATCAATAAGTCAAGCCATAAAGCCAAACCCATTTAGCAGGGTGTTTCTGCAGCGCACACTGAGAGGACTGAGCTCTAGGTAATGTTATTCCTCATGAACATTTTCCCCCTCGACACAACAGGGAGACAGGCAGACATAATGAGAGACAGCGGCTTATTACCGCCATATATTAACATGTCTAATTATGAACGATTTGCATAGACGGGCAAATCCTTGCAAGAAATGGAGAGTGAGAGAGAGCGAGAGAGAGAGAGAGAGAGAGAGAGAGAGAGAGAGAGAGAGAGAGAGAGAGAGAGAATGTGTGTGAAAGAGGGAGGGGGTGGAAAAATAGAAAAGATAGATAGAGAAAGATTCTTTAGGGAAAAATCTCTTGATCAACTAGCCATGTATTTTGCATAATAAAAGCAGTACAGAAAATCAGCTTTGTTCAGTATAAGAACTAATAGCACAAGAAATGTCATCCCTCAATATTATTTCAAATATATATAACATGTACCCATTACATTATTAATAGCAATAATAATAGCAATAATAATAATAATAAGGTAGAAATTTTATATGATACTACTTTGTTAGTACAACAACTAAATATTGTAAAACATACTGTGTATTTTGAAAACATCTTCAGGTATAATTATATAGTATTTCTGCTATAAAGACAAGCCTTGTATTCATACAGTTGTGATAAGTTGCAAACGTTTTACCCAGCTGTCTTGCCACAATCTTTTTAGAGGGCAGACATCACATCTGGATCTTATGATATGCTCCTAACATCTGGTCCTTCAATGCATACGAGTAAGCAAATGATAGCTTTGGGTCAAAGTGTATGAGAGGAAGAGAGAGAGAGAGTAAGAGAGAAAGAGAATGTGATTTTAATCAAACTGAATCACTAAAGCAGATGCAGAGTGACTTTATTTTTATTTTTCTGTTTCAGGTAGCAGCAATGTGGTGTTATGATAAAGAAAATACAGATTCATACTTAGAAGAACAAGAAACCTATTTCGGACATTATGCTACACACAGTTAAAGAACCAGACACATACACCTATTTCAAAATTAATATTAATATTTATTAATTATTATTAATATTAAAATGACTAAGCCCGCATAAACTCACAAAGAAACAGCGACAGAGGTTTGACCGGATGAAAAGAATGTAAAGGAAGATTTCATGAAAGTAGAAGAGACAAAAGAGCAAGAGTCCGGGCTAAACCAGAGTAAAAGGGGAAAAATGAAAAAGACTGGGGAAATGATCGAAGGAGATGGAGTGTGTATGTGTGTGAGAGAGTGTGTGTGTGTGTGTGTGTGTGTGTGAGAGAGAGAGAGAGAGAGAGAGAGAGAGAGAGGGGACATGTCAGAGTGAACGTTTTATGACGTTAAATATCGGATGCAAATGAAAAGAGAAAATCTATCATAGCCGTAATGTGGCCTGAAGGGAGAGCGTGGTGAGAGGGAGACAGGGAGTACGGTGATGTATGGACGAGGTGGATGAGAGGTGAAAAGCGTGGCGAGGTGGAGGGATGGAGGGATGGCAGAATGGAGGAATGGAGAGGGGGGAATGGTCCTGGCAGACTTCTAAGAGCCCAGGGCGAAAGTGGAATAAATGTTGATTAGTGTTGATTTTGTCCGACGAGCAGCCGGCGAGTGACGGAAGGACTAAGCTGCAGCGAAAGGCGGCCATTAATCTTGGTCTGGTTTAAGTTGTGTATATTAATTTGTGTCATTTCCACTACGTGGAGAGAGGCCTCTGCTTCTCTTTCCCTCACTCTGCTCCCCCACTCTGCTCCCTCATCACTCTCCCTCTCTCTCTCTCTCTCTCTCTGTTTATGCTTGTGTGTGTGTGTGTGTGTGTGTGTGTGTGTGTGTGTGTGTGTGTGTGTGTGTGTGTGTGTGTGTGTGTGTGTGTGTGTGTGTGTGCGTGTGTGTGAGGGTTGGTAGGCCCATTGGTGGCTCACAGCAGCAGCGAAAGGGAGGAGAGGAAATGAGATTCCGAATCTCACATTAAAGAAAATGAACTCCTACGGGGGTTGGTATGGCAACCACATTCGTAAAAGAGCGCGCCGGTTTAACGTGCTACAAATTTGAAGATTCGATTAAACGTGTAGCGCATTAAGGATGCGGGGGGGGGGGGGGGGGGGGGTTGGAAGCAGGAACTCCAAGCTTCTTACCCACGCGGCTGGTTAAAAAAGGCTTTATGAAAAAGGAAAGCAGAGCCGAGAGATAACATCTCCACTGTGTGCGTGATGTGCTGAACGCTGTGCTTTCAGCTAATATGGAGGCGGCATTGACTGCTAGAGCTGATAAGAAACCCAGCCAGGCACTGATACCAGTTTCAGCCAGTTTCATCTCTGTGATACATATCAATTGCTATAAATATTAAAATGCCACATATACTAATAGAATCAAATGGAAACTGCGCCATTCATGCATGCTCTGACCGGCAGCTTTTTTCCTTCTCTCATGCCAACACTCATGCTTGCACGCGTAGACAGCTTCATCCGAGAGCTCTCAATCAATCGCAGTGAAAACGCAATGTCATAGTTAATTACCAAATTGCATCGGGGCTGAATTTTGGCAATTAAGCTTCTTAATATGATTAACACGTCTCAATTAGGCCTCTGACAATTTGCATAATTCATAAGGTAATGCGATTGCGCTCTGGTGTATGCTCCAAGATAACAATACTAAACATGCTAAATGCGAGCGCAGTGTCTCTTGACATCCATCTCCATGATTGCTGTCCTTAATCGCATTTTAGACACAAGCGCTGAAAAAGCCATGCTTGCAAAAAAATGTACACTTATTACAATGATACAATGGTCTTCTGTATATGTGTGAGGGTGATCATGTCTGGCTGTTTGTGTGTGTGTGTGTGTGTGTGTGTGTGTGTGTGTGTGTGTGTGTGTGTGTGTGTGTGTGTGTGTGTGTGGGTGTGTGTGTGTGGTGTGTCTATTATGCGCAGAATTAGGTTTTAGCGTTTCCGCTCAGAGGATAATTAGCCCGTGTGGCTGAGCAAACAGCTGTGATGCCCATCTCTCTCTCGCATTCTCACTCGCTCTGATGGAGGATGGAGCGCAGAAAGAAAAAGCCCACCATATTAACATCAGGCCATATTTTTGTGTGTCTGAACACACACACACACACACACACACCGTGTTGACAGCATGTGAAGTGCCAGTTTACAGTGTTGTGGGTTTTTGGCATTCACACAGTGGCATGAAGATGTTTTATGTTAGAGAGAGAATCAAATCATTATGCAAAATCGTTAGGCCTGCTGTTTTATTTTGCTGCTTGGTTAGACACACTTAAAGGAAATTCATATCTGTTATTATCTAGATTAATATATTCAAATACATGTTTGCAAATGATAAAAAGACTTGAATGTAGAATCTAAAGGGTTTGAGTGATAATCCTGAGAACAGACTAGTCTATACTAGTTACAAATACATTATGCAATTAGGTAATTGCCAGGATGTAACCCATTAGGGATAATCATTAATCTAATCTTCCTTAATGTACTTTTTGTAAAGTTAAAATGAAATTCAGTAACTGTGCCTTTTTGTATCAATTTCATATCTCAGTCCACATTCATTTTCTTCACTCTCACACATTCTGCAGGAAGCATACTGCTTGTATTAAATCTATTTTTACTTCATTTACATAGCACAGTTTGATAGTTATGAGCTTCTGCATCACCATCAGGAGGTCTACTGCATGACTTCATTTATAAACATCTCACAAATTAAATGGTTTTAATTATACAATATTTCTTAATGCTTTTTATTCATTTTGATGTCTATTTTCAAAACATCTTGCACATATTTAAAGAAGAAGGGTTGCCTGTAATAAAACCTAATAATTCTCAATCTATACAAAGTAACACAATTGTATTCAATTAGACTTTTTGTCTTTCCTTCTGCCACTTTTGGGTGAGGTAAAATCATATGCATAGCATAGTTCTTGAAGTACACATGCAACTCTGTGAGAATTAAACTCTTGACAAGAGCGGCATGATATGGACAGAAATGGCCCACTGCAGTTCTACTGCTGCACATAACATCTGTATTCAAACTAACTGATGACGCTTTAAAGTAACATGGTTAAAGATTCGCTCAGCAAACATTTGACCAAACGTAATTGTTTCGTGTTGGATCACGCTACTGTTACCATTTATCACCATTAATTTATGTGCACAAAACTGTGGAACTTCTAGTTTACAGAACACAATAACATTTTTGGAAAGGTCTGCAAAAATTAACAACATGATAACATCTAAAAAAACAAAAAAAAAAACAATATACTGCCCAATACTACTTAGGTGCACAATACAACTACCTTAGCACAAGTAAAATTGTGAAATAGCTGACAATAGATCATATATGAAAGGTTGAATAGTATAAAATGAGCTTATTTGCAGAAGCCAGTATGAGCAAAAAGAACATTTCATTTCCCTTCATTTTTAGTTCACAGTCTTTTCTAAGATCCAAACAACACTTAAAAAAATTAAGTTTATCTATTAACACCTTTCCAAAATGTGTTAATCCACATTTATATTTCAAAGGTTGTTCCATATTATAAACATAATGGAGTATTTTCAATATATTATTGTATGTCATCATATTATATATTATTGTAATATATTAATGTATTTGAATATGTACTTATCTAATATATTGAAAATACTCCATTACGTTTAGAATATGCAACAACCTCTACGTTGATGTTGTTCTACGTACTGTAAGACTCCACCTTTTCCTTTTCAAGCCGGCTTCTATTTTAAAGCCGACAAACACCTTTCTCAGTTTTTTGTTCTTTTTCTTGGCATGGTGTCAACCACACATTAGTGGTCACTGTTTTAAAACCACTGTGATGAAATTGCAAGGTGTATTTTATTTCAGCGTGCGCCCTGGTTCCCATGAAGTGAATGGTGCTGACGGAGAGGCCTGGCTAAAATGATTTACTCCAGCTGTAATGAGCTATACAGCAGTAACTGTATACTATGACTACTGTCACCTTTAGCGCTGTGCAAAACGCAGCACAGTCTTGCAGTAATCAGATCTCTGGCTCGTTTCAGCCTTGTCAAATATTCCACCGTCGCCCTCTCTCCTCACCCCATTCTCACCCTTCAAAAAATAACATTACATCACCCCACAGCTCGCTCTTATAAATGGGTCATTCCCCGAGGGCGTGAAACCTTATGCTGGTCAAACACACACCGCTGGAAAACAGGCTCTTTGTTGAGAGAAGAGGGGGGAAAAAATCAAACGGCAGGCCTGTCTGTCTCAAACTGTATTCAGGAGGACTGCTGCGTTTTGATGCAGGTTTATAAGATTTAGATTTGCAACAATTGTAAGATGTTTACAGCTCCTTTTCGTTTCCAATTTTTCTCAGGTGGCATTTGTATTACAAGTCGCTTTTCCAAAAATCTGAGAACAGGACTTTACTGATTATGATGCTATGAGAACCTCAACGCTGGAGAGAGAAAAGGAGATTGAATTGATTTAGCACGTTAATTCATTTTTAAATGTCGCTTGGTGGAGTTTAAGAGCAGAAAAACGAGAAGGGAAAATGAAAAAGTCACAGAGAGCATTAACAGTTTCTGTAACGGCTTTATTTACGACAGGGAAAAAACAGCAAATTAGGAAAGCGTGTGAAGTGAAACTGGAACTCAAGAAACTATTTGTATCCTGTTTATTTATGTACGCCAGGAGCAGAGTGCGAGTGTTACTCAATTCTTGCCGTTCTCCTGTTTGGTTTTTCTTAGCCAAGGTTCAAGGCAGTGTCATGGAGCGGCATGCATGTGACGCTAGGCAACCGCACGCCTTGACACCATCCGTAAGTGCCTGAAGATCCAAGCATTCGTTCCTCTGAGACTAGTTTCTAAGTGTCAGAAGAGACAAAACCCGAAAAATGACACACACGCACACAGCAAAGAACATTTGCACTTTCTCCTTTCAAGTGTAAGGCTGGGTTATATCATTGTGGCGTGTCATGTGGAGTAACGAAGAGTTTGTGAGTGGTGTTAAAGTCTGTATGAGAGATAGAGGAAGATAGGCAGAGACACAGAGAGACAGAGAGAGAGAGAGAGAGAGAGAGAGAGAGAGAGAGAGAGAGAGATACAGAAAGGGGTGGAGTTGGGGCTGTATTTTTGGAAAACCATCAAAACTCCAGGGACTGGAGGCACTCTGAAAAGACATGGCCATTGTTTTCAGCAGCGTTTACCAGCTGACCTTACTCTTTCTTCCTCTTCCTTACTAAAATTAAAATTAACTTATGTGAACCATTCAGCATGACAACTGCCAAATATGATGGTTTTTAATACATCATTGTATCTGTATTAAATTCTGTATGGCACTTCATTTCAATAACTGGGCCAGGGAACTTTTTATACCACAGCATCGCTACACAATTCAATCAATCACTTTTTTCACTCAGAATTGAAAGGTTTTTGGCCAGAGGTTATCAGAGGAACACTGGGATCATTGAAACAAAAGAATCCAAGAACAAAAAAAAAGAGAAATATAAAAATGTGTATATATATATATATATATATATATATATATATATATATATATATATATACTCAAATTAAATGTAACAGCATTAATTTTAATAACATGTGTTTAACGCGGCTTGCATTATTATGAGTGATTTGCTGCTTCACTCCGCGTTGTGTTAGCGAATGAACGAAACTCGAACAAAGAAGAACAAATAGATAAAGAAACTAAATTTCCTTAAATTACGCCTAATAGCTGTGCATTCACAACAGGTTTGAGCTACATTCTACGTTACGCATATTACCATATGTGACCTTACAGAAGTGCTTTGCATTTCCAAGTTCAGTAGTTTATATGCAACCGGAACATAATTCTTAAAGGAGCCACATACAATATTTTACAATTGAAACATCCACTAAAATGTAACACTGAAATTAACAAGAAATTAATTAATGAAAATAAATTATTATTAAAAGAATTATTTCCAGAGTAAAATAAATATTAAATAATCAATAACTTAAGGGAGAGATTTTGATAGAAATTTATATAATTATAACATCTGTTACACTGTTACACATTTATACTAAGATCTTAAGCCTGTGTTACTGTTTCATCAGCTGTGTAAAGCGATTTATTGTGTATTTGGCACTAATCCAGTGTTTTAATAGCTTTTCGAAAGTTATGTTATTTAGTTTCTTCTATTACTTGATATGCTTGAGTAAATTCCTTTTTAAATAAAGGTTTATCTTTAGATTCATTTTGAGCAGTGGGGTGTGTTTAGGTCTTTCATGACCGTAAAAAATGTTTTTGCACAATGTACATATAAGTAAAAAGATAATATTTCTACATTTAGATAAGAAAGACAACGACAAACATATCGTAGATATCAAGCCATAAATTGAATTTCCAGAACAGATTCAAAGTGTCTTTGATTACATTTTACAAGGGCCATTATTCTTCCCCAAGACATCTGCTCACTTTGATGATGATGATGATGATGATGATATGATGATATGATAATAATGGCGGTGAAAGACACTAAGTTAAAAATCTCTCACTTTGTTTCTTATTTCATTCATCACCTATCTATATCTTTAAACATTTAGTACATTATCTTGACAAACTATGATAAAAAGGAATTACAATGAGATATAAACTAATGCCAATATAATCTATACTGAATGAAAATTGTGAATGAAATTTGCGAAAAAGAAAAAAAAATTAATAATTATATATATATATATATATATATATATATATATATATATATATATATATATATATATATATATATATATATATATATATATATATATATATACACACATATAAATGCCCTGTCTCAAATTGAAAACAAAACTATAATACAAAGCCAGTATTTCAGAAGTAAAATTATTGAACTGCTTATAAAGTGTATGAAGGTGAACACAAATTGAAAAGGCTGTGTGTAAAACAACACTCTCAGTTCACTGAGCTGAGAGTGAAACTATGTAAGGAATGAACATGTAGACTTGGTTCAAAAAAGAAGAGTGTCAAAAGTGAAAAAAATTCTGGGGAAAAATTCTGACTGAAAAATTCAACAAAAACTCTGCTTGCATGAGTACTTCGAGGCGGTATGAAAAAATAGTAAAACAAAGTATAGGTCATAAAATCAGGTCATGCCCTTTGTCCCATGTATACACTCCGCTGCAGGCGTTGAGTATCACACCCATTAAGCTTGAAACACATACACACAAACACACACACACACACACACACATACACGCGCCCGTTTTAAATGCAACAAACAACAAGTGAGACAAAACAACAATGTTCTGCCAAAAATACATTTCCTATCTTGAATCACAAAGAATTTGTATAAATGGAATATTAATTAATGTAAATTAAATTAAAGAGCATCACATACAGTAATTCAACGCTTGTGTTTTGTAAAAGTAAACAAAACTAAATAACATTTCAGGCTGAATGAAACTTGCTAGAGCAATAATTTTCCTCAAATATATTATTTAACAAATATAATAAGTTTAGTAACCATGTTCAAATTGAGTTTATATTCTTAAGCATTATGCTTTGAAACAAAGTGCTACATTCCAGTACATATACTGTGCATGCACACACACACACACACACACACACACACACACACACACACACACACACACACACACACACACACACACACACACACACACACAGACTTACAAAACACTACCATAATAAAACCATTTTAAAAATCCAGAAATGTACAAGCATATCAGATTGTGTCCATCGTTTTATCGCTTTCAAATTTTAAACGTGTGTATGTAGAGGTGTAGGAGATAATTTTCCAGCTCAGGGTTAACATTGTCGTTATAAATTAGTGCTATTTTCTTTTCATCATCATTATTCTCTATTCTTTTCCTTTCTGCAAATAGAAAATAGATAGTGAATATCTCTAGCAGAAAACAAATAAATTAACGACACAAAAACTCTGTAAAACTGATTCATTACACAGGACTCGCCATGATTACTGTTTCCTTTAAACATTCTCCTTGGACTCCACAGTAATTTCCTCCATACAGTTATGCATCTGCTCCCACACATATTTATATACAGTGATGTAAACAGGACTACGAAACTCATGGTACATACACACTTATATACACACACTGCTTTAACAATGCGCCACTATTGATCACTATGAAATGAACATCCTTTCTGAGTGAGAATGTAAAGCAAGAGTTTCAAAGTCAAAGTTTCTGAATGACTAAAGCTGAATGACTTCCTTCAACTATAACACAAAAGCCAGCCAATGAAGAAGTCATTAATGATCCAATCTGATGACTATATTTGTTATTGATGTTAATTATTATAACATATTATAATAATATAATATGTTGTATAATATAAAAATATAAACCTGTATAAGGTTTGAACCTTATAAAACCTGTATAATAAACCTGTATAAGCTGTCATTATTGAAAAAAAAACAAATGTTCAGAACTGACTTACAGTAAATTTGGTTAAAACAAAGGCTAATTATGCTTAGTCATTCAATTGATATAAAGAAACTGTCATAAAACACTCAATAATATCAACAAAATGAATAAATACTATAATATCATAGTTATAACAACACTATCATTTATATAATAAAAACAGATCTTTGACATTTTTGCTTGATGTAAAGGAATATAACAGAACATACCATTATTCACATGCTTCATGCAAGTTTAATCTTAGAACTGTGACTATCTCGCACTATTAATAAGTTCATGTATTTACAGAAATGTCTGCAATATCTATTTCTATACTATAATTAGATGCATTATTACACGTCTGTAATATATGTATTATTATTATTATTATTATTATTATTATTATTATTTTATTTTATATATTTTATTATTATTATTATATACTGATTCTTATAACAGTATAAAATGTTAAATAATTTGAATTATTTTTTAATGTTTTAACAAGTGTTTGTGTCTTACTAAGTGAACACCTGAAACACATTTGAGACCATACTAATAATGAAAATTAAATATCTAAATAAAATAAAATAAATAAATAATTTTATTGTGACTCATATGTGTCTCATTCATATGCCACTGGTGACAAACATATAATATTTGATATTTTGATATATTATTAGAAAAAAAAATGTTTGGATATTTACATTTACATTCTATTTGGGACATGAGACATCTATTTTGGGCAAAACCTCTTAAAAAAACAAATTTCCCTACAATACAATATAATATTAGTGTATAATATTGTACAATATTTGTGTAATGTAATATGTATATTTTCTGCTGAATAAATTGAATGTTTTTTATGCAATTTTTTTCACCATATGAGACTTAAATTGTAGAGAGTTAAATTGTAAAGACCAAGAACATTTTTTGTTAATGTAATAATTAAAAAACAATAATAACATCCCACAATATATTACAATGATAAAGTAATTATAAACAATTTTCAACTCGTGCTTTTTTAAACCACTATTACTTCGAGCTGAGACAGCTGCTGGATTTAAGCATGCTTCTGAAACTCTTCACTCCTTGTAAACCGAGGCGCTAACGTGTTGCATTAATAAACACGAAAACCTCAAACAGCTGGATCATATGGATTTCAACACTCGAGGAAGCTTGTGCAAGAAACGCAGACACTTAACTTTTTCCGCCCCTAAAATCTCAAGCCAGACAAGATTTGTGCTAAATATTTTGCTCGCCCTAATCTACGTTGAGACGCTGGGAGGAGCAAGGACAGCCATGGGATTCCCCTACAGGATATTTTAGTCCAAACTAAACACACACACTAAGAGAGCTCTCCAGCAAAAGACCAAACAAATACACCTCAAATCTAAACCTTCTTAAAGCCCCGTCAATCAGTGAACACGCTGTATACCTGCACTGTCTTACAGTCCTGGGTTCTAGCTTTGACCTGTGATCCCCAGCAGCATTGCTCGAAACGGGAAGGTGAGCTTAAGGGAAAAAGACAGAGTGAGCTTGTCTGGAATAGGTCCATGTCACCCTGTGCTCGAACTTTGAATGAACCCGTGGAGGGAGTGATAAAACTCGGTGCATAGCTACAACCCCCCTGCTGCTGCAAAACAACACAGACGGAGAGAAAGGGAAAGGCAACAGGGGAGTCTGACTTCAATGCAAACGCCACACCAGGGCAACGGTGCAGCCGAGGAAGTTGAATAAACAACGCTGTTCATGCCGGCGTTATCAGGCCGAGGGGAGAGCGTTCGGAGAGAGATATCTTCTTTAGATATCTCCATCCGTTTTATTTCACGCACTAATAACTGCGAAAAATGCCTCAGCCTTTTCTGTGCTGAATCGAAGGTGCAAATTCTGCGCCGCTCCACCTCTCCCGAGGTGAAAATAAAAAGTCAGGAGTCTATATAGTACGAGTTTCATGTCACCCGTGTCATTTTATATTGTCAGCAAGAAGGACTGGTAGCACTGTTATCACCAAATGGACATGCCACAAATTAATTCCCTGAATGTATTTAACTGATACACACACACACACACACACACACACACACACAGAGGAAACCTGGCACCTTGTAATTTAGCCTAATCATTAAACACTTAAAATCATGCAGGGCAATTTTTCCACTGCGTTTCTGCTCAATGTGACTCTTGCAGCTCTTAAAACCCCGAATGTAAAAAAAAAAAAAAAAAATATATATATATATATATATATATATATTATATATATATATATATATGTATGTGTGTGTGTGTGTGTGTGTGTGATATGGGAGACAGCAGTGAATAAAAGCGACAGTGACAGAGCAGTAAGGCAGAAACATCTGTACACAAACAGACATTTTCAGCTGCAAGACCGAGAACTCCCGATGCAAATCAAACAAAACCATCAACAAGTGGTCAAGGTGGCACATTCATGCGTTAGCATTTTAAAAATACACTTTTACACTCAAGCAAGAATTAAAGAAAAATAAATCCAACTATAAGAGATGTGCTTCCCAAAATGTGCATAAATACACCAATGAATATAGACAAGCTATTTTTATCTAGTATCAGAGTTTTACCATAAACGAGCTAAAGCGGCAGGACAAAAAAAAGGGAAAAACTTCTGTTTATTTTAAATGTGTATTCTTGAACATTAATAAATTACTGACGCTTTTTTCAGTGTTTTTCTTCAATTCATTTGAACTGAACCGTTCCTTCAACACTTAATACAGGCCTTAGTTGTGTTGTGCGTGTTTATCTTTAATAGTAATATTGATGGTGAATGTATTTAATGTAGCTGTTTTTAGAAATATGTATCCAACACGTAAAGGCACAGACTCATTTATAACAACAGTTATACATATTTGTAGAGGCTAAAACCTCTATAACCTGCTGAACCTGGGCTATTTATATGGACTAAGTGACGGTGTTGTTACCGAAAATAAATAAACATAGATAGATAGATAGATAGATAGATAGATAGATAGATAGATAGATAGATAGATAGATAGATAGATAGATAGATAGATAGATAGATAGATAGATAGATAGATAGATAGATAGATAGATAGATGTAAGATAGATAGATGTAAAACAGAGATATAAACTGACCTGTTTTTTCTTTTATTTCACACAGGACGTTAAAGAGCGCCGGCTTCATCCTGTGACAGTTGAGCGCGTGCTTCCTAAAACGCCAGAAAAAATCAGGTAAAATGGGCGCGTGATCTGAAGCTCGCGCTGTAAAAAAAACCTTCCCGCCTTTTCGCGCGCGCTGGGGAAACGCGGAGCGAATGCGGCGCTGATGAACAAATCCTCCATCAGCGGTGTAGCGCAGGCGTCCGGCGAAACTTCCACATCCATAACGCTCTCTCTCTCTCTCTCCCTCTCTCTCCTACATTACTGTTCTACATTCAAATTCATGTTCAGAGACCTACTGACTGCGATTATATTATTAACTTGTCTCACATGATTCGAACAATGATGGCGGTTGTCTTAATTTGACAGCAAACTTACTGCTTTGTTATGTTACAATATTTGGTCCTAAAAAAATTTTAGTCCTGAAGAATCAGCCAGGACACGTCTCAAATCGGAGACTGATGTGCTAAATGGACTGTCAGAGGAGTGCCCTGTTCCTGGGTTCCCTGTTAGCGGGCCACAGTACTGAGCGCTTCTGGAGATAGCAGCATCCAGCGGCCGGTCGTCATGGTAACAGGGAAAGCTTCGATAGCTAGCTCTTCAACAGAAATCCAATTCATGTACAGCTTAGAAACTTTTTTGACAATAAATAGCGCTAGGGTTTATAAAGCCTTTATTTAGTAATACATTTATTAATAATATCAATTATAAATATATTTGATCTACTATTAAATCTGGAGTATTGTACTTTGTGTATCTAAACAATCATGTCGGCGTGAAGGAACCAATGGTCAGGTTAGCAGTCACCTCAGCTAACTCAAATCGTTTATAAAGTGGCCAACATATTATTTTTACACTGTCAAATAAGTTTGTGAGTGAAAACTAATTTTGATTTGAATTGTATGTACATATTAGGCCTCATAGTAACGTGATTAAAGTGGTTTACATCCAACTATAATACACTTGATACAAATCAGGTCACAATTAAAAAAAAAAAAAAATAATATATATATATATATATATATATATATATATATATACATGAAAACATTAGGTCATTTTTATAAAGCTGATGTTTTTCTTTTTTTATTATTATTATTATTGTTATTAAGTATAATAATAATTATTATGAATTACATTGCTACTCTTACTACAAATAGTTGAGTAATAGTCAAATTATTATACTATTATTTAGGAGTGTTTGTGCAGTAATGATAATAATAAGA
This sequence comes from Kryptopterus vitreolus, assembly GCA_030449085.1. Lineage (NCBI taxonomy): Eukaryota > Metazoa > Chordata > Actinopteri > Siluriformes > Siluridae > Kryptopterus > Kryptopterus vitreolus. Next base: position 9,754,831 of record JACRUU010000016.1, read on the forward strand.
AGAATAAAAGAAGAAGAAGAATTATTGTTATTGTTAATATTATCATGATTATTATTATTATTGTAATTAAATATTGTTAATATTATAATAATACAAATATTTTATGAGTATATTATTACAAGTAAATAAATGTACTACATATGTAATTCGACTTAATAGGAAAACTATGCACTGCAATATAACTGTCCACTCACCGTGATACTGAACGTGTATGCGTGTGTGTGTGTGTGCGTGTGTGTGTGTGTGTGTGTGTGTGTGTGTGTGTGTGTGTGTGTGTGTGTGTGTGTGTTTTGACAGCTTACCTGGCCTGCGCTTCGTCCAGACTTTGGTCTGTAATGGTCATGATTTGTTGTAAAATGTCTCCGATGTCCTGCTTTCTGCCGTCGCCATCGGCTCCTCCGGTTCCCTCCTGCATGTGCTGAGGCAGGCCCGGGTGCGCGGCCATCCCCACGCCGGCGTGCGAGTGCATCATCCGCGGCTGCTCGTCCATGTCTGCCGCTTCCCTCTCTCTATTTCTCTCTCTCTCCCTCTCTCTGCAGCTTCTGCTAAACCTTACGTCTCAGACAGGGTCGGTGAACACACTCACGCACACACAAAATAATAATAAAAAAAACGCGTGCAAGCTTGTGTTTGGACTCTGTGAAATATGAGCTGAACTCTGATGGCCGGGTTGGACTTCAGCAGTGGATTGAAGCGCGTGTGTAAATTGGAGGCTGTCTCACCGTGCTCCGGGTAAATCACAGTGGCTGCGATGTGAACTGAACACTCTTCCAGGCAGCCGCTCTCAGTTCAGTCCATCCTCTCGCTTTTGTTACACGTTCTCAGTGCATACACCGACTTTGGAGCACAAACGCCGCCCGCGAGACACGATTGGAGGGTCTCGCCCATCAACTCCCGCCCATCATACACAATTGGACAGTTCTCGCCACAAGCTCCGCCTCCTATGCCTATCTTCGAACGTCAATCATGGCGCAGAGAGAAGGCGTTGGGACGCGGGAACGAGCCTACTATAAGCCTGCTCTTCCTGATGCTCCTCCACGAACCTAGGCTGGACTGGGTTTCACTGATTTCAAAGACAACACGACGCATACTTAAAATGTATATTTTTCATGCTACATTTGGGCAAAGTGAACAATCATTTTTGTTTACTGCGTTTCACTGCAAGATGTCAAACAGGATATAAATGACACCTATCACGATTTAGTCTACCCTGTTCATGAATTTATTGATATTTATACCAAGGAGACCTTTTCCAAAAAGAATTCTCTAAAATAATACAAATAAACCTATGTTCAGCATTGCAGCAGAATATAACATTTTCATCCAGTCTCAATGCTTCCAACTTCCAAGCGGACAGATTTTGAATCTTATTACATGACCCACATTCAAAGTTATTTAAACACGCAAAATAAAAAAAATAATCTAAAGAAAACATGGATTAGGTGTAGCTACTTTATTGACAGTATCTTGCTTTACCTATTACACAGCAGATTGCTCATCAAATTTCTCTTCTTCATATATTTTCTAGACTATATTAATTTTACTGTGCAAATGACAATGTCATATTACATTTACGGCATTTGGCAGACGCCCTTATCCAGAGCGACTTACAACTGAGCAATTGAGGGATAAGGGCCTTGCTCAAGGGCCCACTAGTGGTAGCTTGGTGGTGGTGGGGTTTGAACCTGCGATCTTCTGGTCCAGAGGCCAACACCTTACCACTAAGCCACCACCTCCCTATATTATTAGTATAAAACAAAAAAGTCCTATTGGGTTTCATGCATGCAGTTGTGTCAGCTTTTATTTTTGTTTGCCGTACTTGTTATGGAAATCCCTAACCCCTACTTTTAGGATATCAACGAAATCCTCTTTATTTCTCTCCAAGATACCATTATATTTTTCCAGCTTAATACCAAGTAGCATATTTACTCTACAGTGGTAGATAAGGTTCTAAACAGTGGACTTAGTGACTGCTAAGTGACTGTGCTCTAATTCTTTAAAAAAAAGCAGTCATTTTGATTTGTTTAGTACATTAGGTTGCCTTACATATCAGGGCACTCCTTATATAATTCCACACATCAAGCCTTTTGACTGAATGCAGTCTAAACCCACACAAACCCATTTTGTACAGCCTGCTACATGGTCCGTGAGATTGTGGTTTTATTCTGGTGCTCAGTGCAATGTGTATTATTTTTTCCAGGTATGTTGGAGGCCTACGCTTGGCTGCGTTTGCTTGCCTCGCCCTGATGTAAGCCGATGACCCATAGTGTGCAGGCAAGTGTGTGTGCGTGTGTGTGTGGTGTGTGTGTGTGTGTGTGTTTCTGCGCCTGTGTGTGCGAGTGTGCGTATGTTTGTGTGTGTGTGTGTCGAGGCTGAAAAGTGCCCTTCAGGCCTACCGAGTCCTCCAATCCACTGCGTCTGCCATGGGGGGCTACAGGAAAAGGGGCAAGGCACACATCCACCCACACAGATAGCACAGATTGTCTCAACACTAATCCTACATGACTGAAAGATGTTTTATACTGAAGACTTAAAAAGATGATATACGAGAACATCAGCTTTTTACACATTCCTTTTATATATATGTGTGTTACACCTCAGTAAAGGTACATTAAAATTATTATTTTGTATAATTGTTAACTTTCCTAATATCCAAAATTCTGAGCTCCATGAAAGTGATTATATATTGATTGTTGCATTGAAACACTGTGTTCAGGTGAGATGTGAGAGGAAAATGTCCAGCTTTGTTGAAGATAAGGGTATAAGAAAATACAGAAGAAGATTGTCAACACATCAAACTTTGAAGCACACAGACCACAGGAGTAGGACAACTCCATCAAGCTCCATTCCTATCAGCGGAAGAACGCCAATTACTGTTGCCTCACTTCAATGTGGCCTCATATATCATTAAAAGAAACATTTAAATAGGAATATATAAATGAAAGTAATTTGAGACATACTAAATGAGTCATATTGTATTGCACTATTTGTAACAATGAAAATTAATTCGTGATGAAAGTTGTTTACGTATATATAGGTTTTATTGTCACTTCAAATATTGTATGCCATATAAACATTCAAACAGTAACAGTAAATTGTAAATTAATCAATCTATCAGTTTATTAGCTAGACTAACTAACAATCTGGGAAATCTAATACGTTTATATCAATACAAGAAACATGCAATAGTAGAGCAGGGGACAGGTCATTATACAAAGTGAAGCAACTTAGCAATTAATATTTGGAATATAAGCAAGTAAGCATTAATCTAGTCAGCATTTACACACCACTAAGATAAATGTCTCAGTATTTATAGCTCAGCTACCTTCTCCCAGGTACATAATTTTAAGCAAATTTAGTGCAGTACAACATTCCATGAAAGCTTCAATAAACTTGCTGAACCAAATTGTTGCACCAACAAATGTAAATACAATTTCTTGCTTAATAGGTATTGATTATAACTTATAAATGGTATTGATATTGACTTAACAACTACAACATTTGTAGATAAGTTAATCTGTCTGGCTATAGATAAGTGTATGGTTGGGATCAAGTAACTAGCCAGGAATAATGAGTAAACAAATAAAACTTCTTTGAAGGACTCCTCAAAACTGGAACACAAATCTGGTAGGAATGCATCTCTTCAAATATATGTTGGTTCAAATATATATAAATATATATATATGTGTTGGTTGAAAGTCTGAGAACATCAGAGAACATGTGTACCATCCATATCTATACATTCTCAGAAATATAGAGAAACTGTAATAAATACTGTATCGTAATACATCGTTCACAATACATTCACCTGGAAATACATTAAAGTACTACACTTAAATATACTTAAAGTACTTAAAGTGCGCATTTAATGCATCATGTTACACCCCTAATGATTCGAAAATATCACCCTTTTTCTGAATATATGCATAAAATCATATTTTATTTGCTATCATGATCCCTACTCAGTGATGAGTGTTGTTTAGAGAGCGTCCATGTGTATGTGTGTACGAGGCTCTTTAGACCGAACGATTGTGTGCTGGCTTGGAGCACGACTGGGCAGATGTTTGGCCAGTGCGACAATGTCTGGTGCTGCACACACACACACACACACACACGCGCTCCCTCAGGTATTCTCGTTAGACCAACACTTAGCAGATGGCACAGCAAACATTCGGCCGCTTATCACTGCCAGGAACGAAGCGAATCTGCCCTCCTGTAGCGGCCAAATCAGTTCACTTAGGAATACAGGTTTCACCTCACCTTAAATTTCTGCAGCTAATACAAAACTGTTTTAAATTTGAAAAAAAAAGATACGGTTGTTAGAACTGGACCGTGTGCATGTGTATAGCGTAAATACTTTCATCTAGTTTGCGTTTTGCAGAGTCCTATAGTGCCTAGCTTTCTGTTTATTACAGCCATTGAGAGAAACCGATGTTCATGTTGCTCGAGTGCGCCGGTGGCAGACTAGCGAACTCTTCTACTTGGGTATTGTTTTCTTGATATTGCCATCCTAATGTGATTCAGTGTGTTATTGTTACAGTTATTAAAAGTAACAGGGGTTATTTCAGACAGCTGTGTGAAATGCAACACCAGCGCAGGAAGACACGGCATTCTCGTCCTCCTGTCTCCCTATAGATCACAGCACGGAGACAGTTATACTGAGACGACACACACCTCCGATAAGAGCATTAGCACCTGAGGACAAAGAGACGCAGGACACCTCTTTCGGAATTTTATTAGGAAAGCGCAACTAGTTCATCAAGCGATAAATTGTGACCGTGGAGCCTGCAGTATTAATTTAACTAAGATTTCTGTGCTGTAAATATTTATTTTAATATTGCGCCATAAACAAAGCGATCATAATTCGTTGTTTTAATAATGTAAAAACGGCAAAATTGTGACAGGCCCTGATGACGTACTGCTGCAGACAGATTTGAGAACTTCTACAGCTGCATATCAACCAGAGACTGGGAATTAACGCCAAATCGTATATCACATATCTCATCTGTGAAAAAGCTCACTGTAATCACTTAACCCCCCCGCTTTGACGTGCATGGAAATGTGTGTGTGTGTGTGTGTGTGTGTGTGGTGTGTTGGTAAACTAATGCATCGTGTGTCTGTGTGTGTAAGGGTGGGGTGAGGGATATATTCGTTTGAGTGTATTGGAGCTGACACTAGTGTTCTCCGTAGTGGATCAGTTGATTTCTCAGCAGACAGGAACCGTTTGTAGTGCCCTTAGTCATTTCCGGAGATAAAGAGGCTCTGTGCTTTCAGTGCCTCTCATGTCAGGGCCAACTTTATCAGGACTGGAAGGATAGAGAATAAATTCACAATATGATAACTGCACAACTATTCCAAGTAATAACAGGGGGGGAAAAAACCCAGCATATTGCGATTACACATTGTGAAATACAAGACAGTAAAACAAACTGATGTTATCGTGAAATGACACGATGAAAATTTCTCTTGCATTCGTTTAAAAAAAATGTAATTGTCTTTTTCCCATCATACAACTTTGAAACTTTAAGGCGACTTAACTAAAAGAGTGATCCAGATATTAATACATTTTGAAGGATAGCTGATTTATAATGTACTGTATGAAATGATAAAATGACCGTGCAGTATAAAACTATATAACTGTCATAAATACTGCCATTTGTTTTAGACAGTAAGGTGCATTTCTATTTACAAGGTCCCAAAACAAGAATATCCATAAACAAGATAATTACATTTTTTTCCAAATCTTCATTTGACGGTGTCAAAATTGCCTTGAATGCATAATAATTGCATAATAATTGTGAATAACACAATATTATAGATTTCACGCAAGTCATTGAAGAGAGCTGTAGCTTCGCATTTTACACTAAAATACTTTTTAAATCCTTTCTCATGATGTGTTCTCATGTGGCCGTTCTCATCCAGAAGAAACGAATCCAAAACCAAACTCCACCGTCTCACGATCAACTTCATTCCTATGTGTTTGACCCGTCTCTCCAGAGTGTGAATTGAATAATATTTCATCATCTGTATGAAATGGAGTTGTTTTTCTCTTCTCATCGTGGCTCCAGAACTTCTTATACACTTAATTCAATCTCCACTTTTCTCCTAAGGGTGATTTAGGAGAAAGAACTGAGAAAGCGGTGATCTTTAATACAACACTGAGATGTCCTTTGTATCTCTTGAGATAAAGAAAGGTGACCTCAAGCAATACTGTTCTCCTATCTGTGGCCACCAGAGATAAAGGTGTAATCCAACACATACAAACACACACACACACACACACACACACACACACACACACACACACACACACACACACACACACACACAATATGTTTTGTGAGTTACTTATATCGCCACCATCCATATTATAATACAAAAGAATAACTTTTACAATAAAAAGGACATTACTGACACAACCATTGTTTCATTCCTCTTCGATAAGTGCTTTATCCAGCTCAGGGTCAGGGTGGACCCAAATCCTATCCTAGGAACACTATATGTGAGGTGGGATTACACCCGGGATGGGACAGCAGTCCATTGCAGCTGACGGTGTCCCACATTTAAATAAATCATGGAAATAATATGCTTCATTAGTCCTGTTTGCTTCAGTGTCTTTTAGCCAAAAGACAGTTCATTCATTGATAGATTTATTCCTTCATTCATACGATCATTTCCTTTATGCCTTTGTTCTGGACAAGATTAGCCAAGGAAGCTGAAAAACCCACTTGATACAACGGCAGTCAATTACAGAGCAACCTACACCCCCCCCCTCTCCCCCCCCCCCCCCCCCCCCCAGGGGCAATTTAGATTCTTCAGTCACCTAAAATATGTAAATGCTTAGTGAAAATTTTGAAATCCAACCATTAAATGGTAGCAATAAGGGTTTTAGAATGTAACTGAGATGAGAGAACGTCAGAAAAAGGCTGTGCTAATGTTCTTTTATTCTTAACTTTTCAACACCACCACCCATTACACACACGGACACACACACACACACACAGAGACGCATACACAACACACACACACACACACACACCCACACACACACACACACACACACACACACACGGATATATGCATTTGCAGCTTTGCATTCCAGCTCATCACAGATTTTAATGAGCAGAGAAAATCTGATTTTCTCCTTAGTGTTAATTTGAAGCTGAATATTTTGACTCAATCATTAACGCATTCCCATGGTGCACAGTGTCAGTGAATGTTAGAAGCACTGTTCTGCTCATTAGTTTGTGGGCTCACATAGACACCCACATGCGCACACACACACATACACACACACACACACACACACACACACACACACACACACACACACACACACACACACACACACACACACACACACACACACACACATTCCAAATTACTGAATGTTGTTAATGCTATTACACCACCTAGGTTTTAGGCAGATGTGCAAATTAGGGAATGCTATTTATTCAGATCCAAGCTTTTAAATATAGAAAAGAATTAAACAGTAGGAACATATACAATATACAAAGCATACACTGCATAAAACGTATGCATAATTTGAAAATGTTCTTTTTGTAGCTGTTAGAAAAACTGTTTTTTTTTTTCAAAAAAACAAAAAAACAATTACAATGCATTTAACATGCAGTAAATCATTAAGTGGTTAGTACAATATAAACAAATGCAGACCAGCTACTGTATTCAACAATCAGGACAGATGATGAGCCGAGGGTTGAAAAGACACAGAATGAGTTGAGAGTGAGCCTGGAGAGATTCTCCCGAGAGAGGTCGAGAGAGCAGTGATGAGAGAGAGAGAGAGAGAGAGAGAGAGAGGAGAGAGAGAGAGAGAGAGAGAGAGAGAGAGTGAGAGATACAGATGGAGAGGAAGGAACACTATTTGTAATATTTGACATGTACTCCTCCAGCAGCTGTCAATACAATATGTGTGGTGGCTTGGGAAATCCCTTCACGTGATCAAATGTGAGATTATCTACTATGTACAGTTCCGAAAAAACTCCTGCTGATCTCATAACGAATGCATCTGTAATTGGTCATATATGCATTTATGTGCTTAACTATTCACAAAACTTGATAAAAAATATCACTTAAGTTTTGCAGACATCTGTAATCAAAACGAATGTCATTACTGTCCGTTTGTTAAATTGTTTCCCTAACTGACGTGATTATTGTGAAAGGAAAGGAAAGGAAAAATGACAAATTAGCCTAAATAAAAACATATTTACAGCTATTTAAAGCTAAAGCTCATGTCTTAATATTTGATTCTTTTTTTTTTATGTAAAATCTACAAATATCATAAGAAAAAATAACTCCATTGTTTTGGCCCACACTCTCTAATAGTAAGAGAAAACAAATGATGTGGACCACCATTGTTTGTTTTTCAACCAATCGGAACAATCTCTAATCGCCTGCCAATCGGCTTGCAGGTACATACATGTGCATGTGTCTGAGAGAACGTATTGCGAGTATTTTTGTAGACAACATGTGGTAGATGACTTGTGGTAGGTCTATTTCTGCTAGAATTATTGACTATTCATTTAACCTACGCAATGATTGTAGGGAAGAAGCAGGCGATGGAAGTAGGCGACAGTGGCGAATTTAAAGATTTGCGGATTACATGACACATCTCCAGGTTTTTCTGAATAAACCTATCATCTTAAACAGCTATTCTGTCAAATCACAGTGAGCCACGTGAGCTTGTACATCTTCAGCTCGTTCAGGTGGTTCAGGTTCATTCTGTCAGGAGCCTCTTTGCTCCGTGTCCTTCTGTAATCACAGTCTGGCCATACCTCCACGAGCCTCCTGTCACATCAATCACCAGCTTGTTTATTTGCAAAGGCTCATTATGTTAGGCTGGCATCTGCCCTCCTCCTCCTCCTCCTCCTTCTCCTCTGATCCCATCCTCCTGTTCCCGTGCTAAAATATTACTCTCTAAAAGTACAATAGCACAGCTCCGGAGATTAGGGATTCCCCCAATCCGACACTAACTTCCTAATTAGCTGAACGCTGAAGTAAGCTGGGAAAACGCCTAAAAATAAAACATGATTAGCAAGGACCTCTAGGAGTTATGAAAAAATGTCTTAGTGGTAATTACTGCTAAGTAGAGGTCAAAACAAGACAGCTTTCATTATCCCATCCATCTAAACATCTAGACACCACTCGATCTTGCTGCAGGATTGCAAGAGCTCGTATGTATTTGTTTACCTTTAGAGTATCAAATGGGAAGGTTTAAAATGTGTGGCCTCAAGAGGCAGGATTCCACTGCATAAAAAGTGCATGGGCTTTACTGTGAGCAATTCATAAATTTAGAGTATCAGGGAAGGTTTAAAATGTGTGGCGGGCAGGATCAATAAAAAGTGCCCACAATTCATAAATCAGCGGTCAATACCCACGCCGTCAGCACCGCTTAAGACGGTTCTATAACGAAAAGGCAGGCACAATTTGAGAAAACGAACAGTATTAGCAGGCCGAGAAACAAATTCTCAGATACTTACAATTACAATAGAGATGACGTTTTGGACACAGGGATCGAGGTAGACAAACGAATTACCTCATTAAACCAATAAAAAGGAGTGATTAAGACGAGGAAGTTTGTTTCCAAATGTAATTGCATAAACTCTTAAAGACCGTTGTCACTTTATGCGCACTTTAAATTCATTTGCCTAATAAGTGAATCTGATGCTTTTGCCACAGTTTGCGACTGTTTCATCTTCAAACTGCACACTTTTAAATGAGCAAAAACCAACCAAACATAAAAGATGAAATATTTACTTTTTAATCCCAGATTTCTAGAATACCTAATATATCTGCAGCACTACACTTCAGTGTAATATTTCTGTCGTTGCTTTTCTATTTGCAGTGTGTAATGAAGTGCAGTAGTCCCGTGGTAAGAACTTTTACCTGGATATGTCCAATTTACACTGTTTGTGAAGATACCACAAGCTGACCATTCTTGTATTTTCCTTCTTTGAACATTCAATAAAAGGCTTGATAAATACCCGCTGTGTGAATTTGCTGAATTAGAACAGAGAATATATAAACCCATTATAGACACTGCTCTACTAGAACAGTGCTTAATGTAGCAGTGTGACCTTATCCGGTAGGACAAAAATATGGTTTAAACAAGAAATATGGGGTTATACTGCAAAGGTGTATTCCGCACACACACACAGACACACACACACACACACACACACACACACACACACACACACACACACACACATAGCTCTGCTGCAATTATAGTTGTGTGATAATATGAGACAGCCGGATTCAGCTGCATACACATGTTGGCCACAAATGCAAATGAACAACCATGGAATGTAAAAAGAACATCGTCCTTAATGACATGCTAGAGGCCAAAACACTCATATTTTAAGCAAATTTCTTTACACAGAGCTCTCCACTCGACATCCACAGAGGCTGTCCTTGCACAGAGCTGTTCTGCTTTCTCTGCTCACTCACACTAGGGTGATAATGCAAAAGAGAACATTTGTAAATCCGAGTTATTTATAATCAAAATATACAAAACAGGTGTGTATTTGGTTTCCCATGCCCATATATTCCACCCGGCTCTATAACCTTTTGTAGGGCAGAGTAGAGTGTATGGGTAGAGGATAGCGTGTATAGGCATTTCAGAGAAGCAACGTAGGTCCCTACAACATACAGCTGACCCCTATGAATAGCCTCTTAGTTAATCTTCTAATTAGCAGACCATACAAAATAGCACTCTTCATAAATCACTCAGCTAAAGCCCCGATGGAGCACACAGAGAAGCTAAATACACGTGACCTCTAGCAATATGTTACAGATAACGTTGTTAATGTTACGCTTTATTTCATTAAACATTTGTTAGAGCATTTATTTTGTAAACCCATCACTTACAGACATTTCTCAGTGGTAGGACTGTGCATTATGGGTAACAGAGTCCGTCATGTTTATTGTTACGATGCAACATAGCTGATTAATATAAACAAAAGAATAGACTGAAATAGGGATGGTGTAAAAATAAATATTGATTAGATGTTACTAGCAGTGACTGAATATTGGCAGTGGTGGGATGAGTACTGACTTGGTTAGCTTACTGGCTCATGCTAATTAGCACATTCATTTATTCTAGCTAAACAGCTTGTAGCAAACATCTTCCTTATAGATTCCCCAGATAAATACCTATAGGGTAAGTCTGCACCAAATGCTAAAATAATATTTTGAAATGAACACAGAGCTTTTATACTGGAAAAGATCAGGCTGGATAGTCAAGCTCACTCGTGGCATATCTGTATGTGTTGAGCTATAAAATGCTGATATCTCCCTGGGTTTCAGTTTGGGTAATTTGCAGATCATTATCACGCTGTTTGCTCAGATGAATTTTAAACTGAAGATACCTGATAAATTGGGCCAGGGATGTTCATCTGTCTCCACTGTCTCAGCCATAAAGCATTTGCAACATTTGGCACCTCAAGTGTGGAATTTCATCAGGAAACTGTTTTACATTGATTGACAACATAATGTGTGTTTTTTTTTCTGGTAATGTAGTATTATGTCATTTTTGATGGTTATCAAAACTAAATGCAAGGATATATATATATATATATATATATATATATATATATATATATATATATATATATATATATATATATATATATGTGTGTGTGTGTGTGTGTGTGTGTGTGTGTGTGTATGTGCATAGTGTGTGTGTGTGTGTGTGTATGCATAGGTATTCCACCCCTAGAATTTGAAAACATGCACCTCCATACACCTCATTCAGCACCATCCTCGGCTGAAGCAGGTATATAAGGCATGAAAAAAGAAAAAAAAAGCACTAAGGTTCTCCGTAAAGAACAAGAGCTCATGTCTAGTTAGTGTTCAAGTAAATTTAAGCAAACACAACAGAATGAGAAGTAGTTCAGGCAGCAAGCTTTAAACAGCCAAGGGAGGGCTGGTAGACCCCAAGGGCATCTTAATATATTAGAACTGACAAGTCTTACTTACCCTTATATTTGCTTGCACATTAGTGATATTGATACTGATTAGAGCTGGGCAAAGACCCTTAGAGCGGCAGGTGCTCAACATTAAAATGGAGCATGTGGATCAGGATTCCAAATGCAGCACAACATGATGGACCATTAGTAGCTATATTCAAACAGAGCACAAACACTATATGATGTGATTGGAATGGTAAATATTTATCGACTGGCAGCATCCTAAATATGGAAAGACAATTATTATTATAATAACAGAGACAAAGGGTGGCACAGTGGGTACCGTTGCCTCCAGGAGCTCTAGAATCCATGGTCTGAGGTTGCTATCTGTGTAGATATTCTGTGCATTTCATTCCATTTGAGCACTGGGTCTTTTCTCTGGGTTATCTGGTTTCCCCGTACCTCTCAGTGATAGACTAGTAGGTGAATTGTGCCCCAGGCATGAAAGAGTGTGCATGGTACACTTCTGCAAATGCTTTCTAGCTAGCAGAAATTGTGCAATAGATTTATTTAGCATGCTAACTTTTTTTTCCAATAAAGTGCAACAGCAAATCTGATGTGATGATATACAGTACAAACATTTAATCTAAAGTGTTTTAAACACAAGAAACTCCACAGCTCCACATTGCTAATTGAAGACTAAATACAGGGTAATGGGTTGTGTTTGTATTACAATAGCAGGACACACGATGACAGCTACTGCGCTTTTTTTTTATTCCTATATTTAAAAAGGGTCGAGGTAGCTTATAAAAGCTCCCCTTTTTCATATGCTAAGGTTGTCAGGTGTAGCGCCCAAGTAGCTTGATGAAGATGCAGGGCATTCCTAACAAAAGGGGTCCTTTTGGGAGTGGTGCCCCTTTGGAGAAAAATAATCACCACAGACACTTCCCTTACAGGCTAAGGAACAGTGTGGGGAAAAACATGTGGGCTTTCCTGTCTAAGCAGTGCATCACTATGGCCTACAAACTAGCTAGACATCTCTATGAGGACCGTCTCCTTCTCATGGGAATTATTTAGAGTTATGGCAGGAGTCAGTGCTGCTGCTCCTATGAGAGCATCACCATGCATTTTCTCCAGGTTTTACAAGGTTAACATCACTCCTGCAAGTAGTGGTGGTCATCTCCGAGCAACTTTCGGTGACATTCTTAGGTGAGTATTATTTCTCATTACACCGGGCCTTATTTATCAAGCTGAATATGTGCTGATCTATGCATAAATTCTCCATTTATTAAAGTGCTTTGAAAATCAGCAATATATATTAATCTGGCATATTTTTAATTAGGCTCGGTTTATATTCAAACCCATCTTTACTTTCCATTCTTTACCTATATCATCCATGCGATTATTATTTCCCCTGCTAGATAAGTTGAAATTGAATTCGAGATGTGTACGTACTATCACTATGATTATGTGGCTCCCGATAACTGCTTGTGTTTTTATCATTTGGGGACTCCACAAGGTTCTGGGAAACGATGTGGGTATGACAATGGTATTTATTGCAAATACTCCATCATATGTCACCAGGTGACTTTGTTGGAAGGTTCACCCTTGGTAATTATCTAGGGTTCATAGAACAATAACAGCAAAGATTGATGTTTTTTCCCCCCTACATGACCATGACTTTTCTTTCAACAGATTACAATGGTTAAGCCACTGGTTGTCCATCAATACATGGTTTTCATTAAAATCAATGGCACCTGGTTTGATTTGAAATGGGAATTGCTGCCTTTACTCTCTGCATGGCTATTACAACAAAGAGAAAAAATTCCATATTCCATAGTGTTGAACCACCAGCAAGGCTTAATTTGAATGAGCCATATGTGTAGAAAAAATGACTTAAACTGGTTTCCTTTTGCCACACTGCAGTTTGTCACAGTCTTGTCTTGGGTTTTTCACAGTGGGGCTTCTTGATTGTCCAGTCAGCCAACTGCTAGTGAATAAGAACTATTCATCAGTCCTTAAATAGAAAGAAGGATCAAAGCTCAAAAGGTGTAATTTGTCCTAATGGGAAAAAAATAACACTTAAACTGAGTTCCTTCTAAATCTTTTGAAGGCTTTTTGCCACTGCCCAGGCATTCCCCCTTGTAAAAATGCCTTTGACCACATCTTCCAAATTATAGCAGTTAATTCCAACCCTTAGATTTATGCACCACGTATATGTATATGCTCAATAATTTCCCTCACAGGATCGATAAAGTATTTCTAAGTCTAAGTCTATATGCAGTTCATAATCGTAAACACATACATCAACCATGGATTTATAAAATGTAAATTTCACTGGTAATACAGTGGTGAGTTACAGTGAGCTATGGTGCACAACAACATTCATAAATTCACAAGTGGCAAAAGAAACACTTCAACATATGTGGAACAACAAGAAAACTTTAGATATGATAATATGCTATATAGATTTATGCTAGTTTCACTAGCTAGCAATTTGCATGCTCATTTTCTCGTGTCTACTGATGTAAAGCGGGTGAGACTCTCTCATTAAGCAACCTCCTTTGTAGAAATGCTCTATAATTCATGTATTAGGCACCTTACTGACCTTTGTGCGTCTCCTGCATAAAAGCACTGACGGGGGATTTTAAAAGCCAGCAGAACCAAATAACAAACTCGTGATGAATGCCCCTGTGTATTGCCCACTGAATAGTGTGATCCTCTGTTGATCTTGGCTGATACGGGAAGACTGAGAAACGAGACACCATTTCCTCCAGCTCCATTTGCCAGATCTGAATCTGGCCGTGACTACATTGATGAAATATTCAGTGTGTTTGTGATATGGTGCGTCCGCCGAGGACTCAGACGACCCTTACGACACGCGCATTCCAAAACCATCAACCTCTCCTGTTTCTTTTAAATTCTGTAAGCCGAGCGCGAACCGAAGGCCGAGATAAATTAGGCGGGAAGTGCTGACTCATCACTCCGTCTCCACGCTGTTGCGCTGACCCTGAAGGGGCAGCCGGGGGAGGAATTGAGAAATGCCCGTTTTAATGCCTATCCAATATATACGGCATCTGTTCTGCCACAGGCTGAAGCAATCATGCACCAGTCCATTAGACTAGGATGTTTGTCAAAGAGCAGCGCATCTTTACGAAGTGCCCACACTGGCTCGTGTTCAAGGTTAACCTTAGAGGCGCCTGATTGTCACGAGAAGGTTAAACAACACATTAACATGCATTAAAATATTAAATTATGGGTCCATTTACTATAGGAGAGAAAAAAAACAACATAAAAGGGCTTTTAAAATTATGAAGGCGATTGATGAAGGAGGGAGCCAAAGAGGTCATCACTTATGTGGAGTATATGTAGCTAAAGATGGCTTAAAAATAAGAGCACGCAGAGCAGAAACGGAAAACTGTACCAAATGAAAGTGTTAGTGTACTCGTGACGACTTCAACATACGACTCTGCCAAAAAATGATGGCGTTTTAAATTCAGTCAAAGATACGCAAGCAAAATGGAGAAACGAATTTGGATCACAAAACAAAATCATCTGTATCATTTTAAACAATATGAACAGCTAATATTATTTACAACCCCAATTCCAATAAAAATGTAAAGTTCAAATAAAGACAGAATGCAAATCTCAACTAAGGAAATGTAGTATTTTAATAATAAACAATGCTATTTTGAATTTTGTGAAAGTTGGGATGGAAGTGTTAATAGGGCACTACACAGTGGAATACACGGCTCTCTCCCACTTTTTTTGAGACTTAATGAGTAAAAAATTCATTAATCATATCTCCTTTAATTAATTAATTTATTTATTTATTTATTTTTAAGATGTAAATAAAAACAGAATGCAATCTTTTGCATATTCCAACACATATGTTATTCACTATAGTACACATGTTTAAAAATCTAGTTGATGGCTGCAACAGGTCGGAAAACATATGGATCAGGGAAAGAAAAGCATGAATTAAATATTATTAATATCTTGCATAAACACTTTTTAAATAATTAACAACAGGTCAGTAATACTGGATAGTTATCTTATTGTTTTTTGGAACTGGGATTAAAAAGTGTGGTTAGAAAAAACATAACAATTTATTTTGTATTTCTTATTCTTGATAATCTCATGTTCATATACTAATGACTTTAAAGTAGCCTTCCAGATTTATCATTAAATAATGAATGAAATATAAAAATACAGAATAAAATGTTTACAATAGTGTGAATTAGAGTGCCCAAGCATTTTGGTTCAGTATCTTACCCCACTGCAAACCGTGTGATAGAAACGGGGGTATTATCTGTTAATCTGTCAGAAAATATGAAAAACAAACACTTGCAGTGAAATAAACGATTATTATTAATAATTACAAGACATTTGGCAGGACAGTTTCCATTTGTCATTCAAGGCCCATGAAATACAATCGCAAATCGTTACAAAATGTTGGTATGAGACCAAATTTGTTTACTGTATTAGACATTTCATTTGTCTGAGGCTCTTAGTCGGCTTTGTCACTCAAGGAGAACAAAAGACACAATGATGCAAGCAGCAAGAATATAAGCCTAGTGATGCTGAGTTTGATCACCAAACAGTTGTGGCACAAGACAAACCGACTTTCACTTGTACTGCCAGTAAGGTAACGTTCGATATTTTGCAACAGGATTAAAAACAGCCCTATAGGCCTAGACACACACACACGGTGAGAGGGTAAAAAATGTTTGCTTTCATAGGTTGCAGGCTCTAAAAGGCCACTGAACTGATAGTGCAGAGTTTTAATAAAAGCAGTAGTGGCATATAAAATAAGCTTTGTAATTGGTAAATATCATATGCACGCAGGCCATAGGGGATAACAGAGGAGAAAACCTGTGAAACAAACATTATATTCTTTTAAAGAACGATATTACTGTAGGAAATGATACCACAGTGTTATTGAATCATGAATTTATTTGAAATAACAGTAGCTTGGACATTAGCTATGTGAATTAGAAAGCAAGTTCATATTAGTGTTCTCTCTCTCTTATGAGTTTATCATTTCAGTGTCAGCAACTCATTTGTTAATTAATTTGTTCATTTGTTGCGATCATTAATATAATGAAGCATTCTGTAACGAAATGCTTCGTTAGACTTTATGTATATAACATTTGTTAACATTTACACGAAAGAAGGAATATGGCAAAGCCACTGTTTAGAGTTTCTACGGTGTAGATTTTAGCTATACATAAAATGTAGCGATGAAAACACACAATGTGTTTAAATGTAATTCTTGTAATCATTAACAAATGTCTTAAAGACCCTACAAAGTGGACACTATATTCTATATTTGATCTTTTTCCTGTAGCAGCATCATGCAACCGTATTATTTATTTCTTTTCTTTTTTGCTGTGGTGACTTTGGTTATATTTAAACGTCTTGCCGATAAAGTATATGTCGAACCTGAACCTTGAGTAAAATTCTCCCTGGGACATGATTCAGAATCTTTTTATACAATTTGATTAAATTAGTTTTTTGGCTTTACACCAAAAAATCCACAAAGGTGCTTCAAAGGAAATGTATCAGAGGGGGGGGAAATGCACCGAAGGAAGATAAAGGTTGCACACAAGGAAAAATTACACATTGTTCCCCCACCTCTTTATTAAACTGCCCCAAGAGAAACATTCCCATGTAATATTCCCATTTACATAGCACATAGCAATTGTTTTTGAGCCTATACTACAGTATTAGCTGATGTATGATGCTGAGCTGGAAAAGCGGTGCACGGCAGAGAGCACAGAGCAGACATATTCCTCAGAGACGCTTTATTGATTTAGATGTGGTGCAGGATATGAGGCGGTTGACAGTGTTGTGCTATTGGCAGGAGCTGAGCTCAGATCGTCTGCGGTTCTAACACCTTCAACTGAAACACATCCACCTCAACTGAGCCTCAGCAATTAGATGGTCCGAGCACTAACGGCTAGTTACAGTGGACGTACACGTCTCTTCTCCCATCTCATCCATCCATTTAGGTAATTGAAGGATCGGGAAAGCCATCGTGTACCAGCCTCACTCCCAGCATGCATCTCTTCCCTTTCGTCCAGTGTGACTGACAGCTTTCCCTTTTTAACGATCCCATATCCAGCAAGTTCAATTTACCTTATTGCAACATGTACAGGGGAAAAAGAAGGAGGGGGTCCATCTCTCTCTCTCTCTCTCTCTCTCTCTTTCTCTCTCACACACACAAACACACATACCCACAAACCACAGAGCAGCCTTATAAGACAAGTTAATATGAAAGAGTGGGAGAGACACAAAGAGATAGAGGAGGGAAAATGGAGTGTGAGAGAGAGAGAGCCACAGAAATATAGTGAGCACGGTATTTATTTATTTATTTATTTATTTGCCAATAGGACCTGTTTTAAACACATGTTTAAACACAGCTGCATCTTTCTCCTCTCTTACAAAATCTGCAGTTTGAATTGCGGAATCTGCTTGGAAGCATTTTCATTTTAAACGCACACATAAATATATGAACAATACGAATCCAACCGAAAGGAAGCAGCAATCTCTGTGAATGTATGTTTGGGATAAGTGATTTGTATTGTACTGAACAGCTATCAAAAGCCAAACAATTGCTACTTTCAGTATTGAGAACAAATAATCAATGGTAAAATCCGCTTGAAATGTTGAAATATAGTGTCAAAAATCCCCATGCGTACAGTAGATGAAGATGCTTCTGTACACTACAGTGACACAATAAGTGTATACAGTTCTGTCTGTACACTTCCGCTACCACTCATAGTCATGGTCACATGTTTATCTTCATACCTCCACTCACTCTTTGAGTTCCTTTATAATTGAATCACAAATACACACATACACACACACACACACACACACACACATATATATAGTGGTGTCAGAATCAGGTGTCTTAAGTCAAGTAGATGGCAGTGCCATTTTCACTGGCTAATTAGCATTAATAAAGAGGCTGTTCCTTGTCTCTGCATGTTTTATTTCACTCCTAAAAATCCCAGGACAGTCGACAGCACCGGAGCTCGGGGAAAATCCGACTGTCACACAACATGACGGACGAGTGGTGGTGTCAGAGCCACGCAGCTCCAGTGTGACAGATTGAGAAGAGCCATCCCTCAGTCAGACAGGCACGCTTCATTTTCGAATTAATAAATCTGAATAAAATATTTTGGCCTTCATTATGGGAGCGTGCTGCTTGACAGCTCCACATGCTGAGAGTGGAGGGGGAGATGGAGAGAAGAATGGAGAGAGGAATGAAGCTTGGAGGGGAGGACGGCACTGCTGGGGAGAACAGCTTGCTCCAAATCCACCTGGGCTTCAGCATGTGATGTGCGAGTCTGTAGGTGTGCGTGCGTGTGTGTGTGTTTGTGTGTGTACACAAACGCATGTTTGTGTGTGTATATGTGTTAACATGTCTAACAGTGTGTGCAGCGCATCAGTAAGTGGTTATCCCCCGTTATGCGTGCATACCGCGTGTGTTAACGTCGGCCCAGTGAGAGCATACGCATCTGATGGATCGAATCCTGCTTCTCTACTGTCAGGCTCTCTGTGGTCGTCAGTGACTAGCTAAACGCTCAAAATGCTCTTTTCCCAAGAGGGCCGAGTTAACGCTCAGCTCTCACAACCGCCCGAACATACGGCGAAGACATCAAACTCGGAAAACCTACAGAATACAAAAAATGAAATCCCGTGCCTCTCTAAGCGTATCTCCAATTCCTGACGGTGGAACAGAGCGACCAAAATGTTCATTATAATTTTGCAATGATAAAAATTTAGCTGTTCGTTTTATGCTTCAAGCTTTACAGTGAGCATATGTGACATGCAGGAACACAGGCCTGTTCCGTACACCAACATCCTGTCTCGAAAAGGAAAAGAAAAAAAAAATATTATATACATATACATTATACATTATTATACATGTATATACATTATATTGTATATACAATATACATTATTCAGGGTTTCACCGCTGTTCCATTTCAAAAAAAGGTAATTAAGTAGCTTAAAGCTATTACTACTTTGTTCATATGCTGACAATAAAACCTGCATGTTGCAGTACTTAAACTGCCACGGTAAGCTCCAGAACATGCCAATTTAATACACTGTCAGAGAAAAAGGTACTGCACTGGGATATTATTTTTCTCCAGGGCACAAACAATGTAAATGTACCAAGTGAGGTTGACATTTATTGACAGGTCAGTGAGCGCTCTATAGTGTATAAATGTAAGTTCTAGCGGTGACTCTGCGGTAGGCTGTAGTTATGGACTGACTGGCCTGCAATTAATTCAAGCCTTTTTTATTGTTAGTTTGATGATGCATTTGATCACAAACACTTGATTTGTGATATTAGTGATGTGTATTGTTATAAATATGTTCATGCATTTTTTTGGTACATTAACAATTTTATGACTATTGTTATATTAGGATTAAACGTTTTATTCAAGGAACCTATACAAGTAGCAATGTAAAAACAAATGTAAAAATGTACAATTTACGGACAAAAGTCATAAGTTTTTGTGTTGTGAAAATCACATTCCCCACTGAATCCCAAATATTTTGTTATAATATCCTCTTCTCTCCTAGGAAGATATTCTAATAGATGTTGTACATTTGTGAGATATCATTCAGCTACGAGTGTGTAAAGTCAAGTACTGATGTAGACGAGGTGAAGAGACCCGGGGTGCAGTCAGCGTTCAAATTCCTTCCAAAAGGTGCTCAGTAGGGTCGAGGTCAGAGCTCTATAGCAGGAGATCTTCAACTCTAAACCATCATATATGTATGGAGCTGTCATTGTGCATTTGTCATGCTGGAACAGGTTTGCATCTCCCAGTACGATTTAATTCATGATATCAAAAGGCATCCTATTTAATGGATTTATCCATTTCCTAATGGATTAATACACACATACAATTGTGTGCCTCCAACTTTGTGGTAAAACTTTAAGGAAGAACCACATAAGGCTGTTAAAATTAGGTGTCCCTATACTTTTGTCCATATAGTGTTTGGTTATAATAAAAAAAAAATTGCAAGTATTAACTGAAGTGCAACAAATGTAAAAGGAGTTTGTGGTAAACACTGCAGCAGAGTACACAAATACACCCGAAGAACCACAGGGGAAAATCTGTACATCTCTAATACACAAAATTCATGTGGTGAGGTTTTATTTATAGCAATTACTAGATATTCTAACAGAGATCCCATTAAAGTTATGCCCATAGCTGGACCTGGAAATAAGGATTCTTCAGTCGTGTTAGTGCAAAGTCTCTAGATGGAACAATTAGATCTTCTCCTGGGTTCCCTGATGTATAGCTAATTACAGCTTTTCGCAGGAGGCACAGTAAACAATTCCTTCAGTTATTAACAAGAAGATAAAAAAAAACTACAACAATCCTTTTAGTGCTGGCGAGCTAATAAATATGTACTATATAATGAATGTTTGCATGCCTTGGGTATCATGGGTTTTTTTGGAAGATCGTTTATTTTACAACCTGACAGCGTTGACTGATGTTTTTGTCTTGATTGCAGGGAGATGAGTGGTGGGTCCTGTAAACGGGAAAACAGTCTCTGGATCATCCTGGCAGATTACAAATTGGAGTTTTTAGATATCGCTTTAACTGCCGTTTTAAGTACCAAAAGAAGCCTTTCTGTCTTAGCAATGGAATCAGCAATGACTTGCGACTATTGATTTTAGCGGAAGGTGTTTTTTTTTTTTAAAAAACATATCCAGTTTGGTGTAAATTTCTCTCTGTAATTAACTCTGTAATTAATTGCTTTGCTGCTCTTTTTCAGAAAAAAATGTAATAGATATAGGTATGGCATAGTGGTAATCCTGCCCAAAAATGGCTTCTAATTGTAATTGTTAGTCAGTATCACTCACATTGTTTATTGGTATTTATTAGAATTGTAAATAAAGCTCTCATGTAGATTAACACTGAATAATACTATACACATATATCTATCTGTCTATCTATCTATCTATCTATCTATCTATCTATCTATCTATCTATCTATCTATCTATCTATCTATCTATTTAAGGACGGACAGACAGTTATTGAACATAGTTTGTACTCCAGTGTGTTTGTAATGTCTGTGGGTGAGCCATGGAGAACAAGATACAATAAAGAAGAGCAATGAAATCAAATGTGTCTCCATATACACTGTGCTTTATGGAAATAAGTCAGGGTGGACAGCTTTAGATGTACAAATCAGGGTGAGATGATGGAGACTGGTGAAATCTTTAGCCAGTGTTGCAATTACATGGTGGGGGAAGGGTGTCTGTGTCCAGGCAGAGGCTCCATGGCTGCCAGGCAAAACAGATTAAAATTCAAAAGCAAAACTAATATGCCCTTTGAAGACGGAAAGCCTCTCTGTGTGCGTGTGTGTGCGTGTATGTGTGTGTGTGTGTGTGTGTGTGTGTGTGTGTGTGTGTGTGTGTGTGTGTGTGTGTGTGTGTGTGTGTGTGAGCGAGCAAGCATAAGAACTTACAGCTCCAGGCTGTAACTCATTTCAATATGTAAATGCATCAGTAGCACAAAAGAAATTCAGGCCACATTATGTATACACAGCACATTAAAAAAAAAGGTCAAGGCAGGCTTCACTGTGTCATTAAATTGTATCCTCATTTTTATTTTTGCTTTTCTGTTTGCATGCTTGGTATGAGCTTATTTGCAATATTTATAGGAGCGATTAATAAATAGCATGCTATTCTTATGACTTCACAAATCTAGGAGTAATATGAAGCCATAAATTGAAGAGGCTAGCCAAGAAGCCAGAAAAGAAAAAGTATGTGCTTTCAGAATGTCTTAAGCACACACAAAACCCTGTGTTTTATTTATTATTTGCTTACCACTTGCAAAGAAAGGATGGGGTGGTAGATGAGAAAAGGGTCAGAAGGGAGAAAGAAAACATGCATATAAGCAAACATATAAAAGCTGTAGAGTAACTAAGCCAATGGCAAAACATTCAACTCTAAATCCAAGTCATACCACGATGAGACAAATGCTGACCCTCAAATATCATTCGGTATTGTTGTTGTGCATAAGGCAGATCTTGAACTATCTCTAAAGATGCATTGATAAATGTCATGATTTGATTGCTTGTCTCTGATCACAGACTTGTCTCTGATCACACACATACACACACACACACACACACACCTGAATATCACGTTGTCTTCTAATTAGTACTTTTGTGGTAATTTTTTTGTGTTTTTCGTCCTGTTACATCTTGCTAAGTCTGTGTTCATGTTTTATTGTTACTTACTGTTTTAGATTTGTTTGCTATTTTTTAAAATCTATTTTATGTTTACAACTTCGGGGGGCACGGTGGCTTAGTGGTTAGCACGTTCGCCTGGGTCCGGGTTCGATTCCCGTCTCGGCCATGTGTGTGTGGAGTTTGCATGTTCTCCCCATGCCTCAGGGGTTTTTTCTCTGGGTTCTCCGGTTTCCACCTGGTCCAAAAAACATGCACGGTAGGTTGATTGGCACCTTGGAAAATTGTCCCTAGTGTGTGAATGTGTGTGTGAATGTGTGTGTGACTGTTTGTGTGTGTGTGTGTGTGTGTGTGTGTGTGTGTGTGTGTGTCCTGCGATGGGTTGGCATTCCATCCAGGGTGTATCCTGCCTTAATGCTCATAGACGCCTGAGATAGGCACAGACTCCCCGTGACCCGAGGGAAGGTCGGATATAGCGGTAGAAGATGAATGAATGAATGAATGTTTACAACTTAAGTAACAGGAATATCACCACTTGCATTCTCACTCCTTATATGGTAATACAATTATTTCCAGATCATATACAAGTATATGTAATTTTGTTTTGTTTTTGGTTGATTGGCAAAATGATATTATTTTTAATGAAATGAATAACCTATATTAAAGGCTGTAATATACATCGTGTCTCATTCTCTTTTCGTAACTTATGTTGCTTTATTTTTTTTCTTCTTTCTTCCTTTTGGGTCTTATTAGGGGTCTTTTTAAACCAGCTGATAAGAAATAGTTTCATTTACTATTATCAGAAATCCAGTGGGTCAAAAGTCTCCTGATGTGAGGTTGATTGTCTCTGTAAACAATCGTTAAACCGATATAATAACCTTTAGCAGCCTCTGATTGGTGAATTTGTCATAATTAGCAATTAATTAGAAGTGCACCTGTGACTGAAAACAAGCCTACCTTTAAGGGAAATACGTTTATTTCCTATTGCTACTGTTGAAAACCCCCCAAAAGCTAGCCACGAAAATTTTAACTGTGTGCAATTTCCACTCAGCTGTAAAAAAAAATATCTGTATGCAAAATGGCTTTGTTCATGGTGCAAATAATCGAGTGGGTTGAAATAAACAGGTGAACAAATTTTACAAACGGTTCAACTGCACCCAATGTAGACACCAAAGGATGGTATGAATGTTCTAAGGAATCAGGTACCAGAGTATGTAATACATCCAACATTTAGAAAGTCATACACTGATCTATGATGTGTGAAAGAAATCACCAGAATAAACTCCATTGGTCTTAACATAAAAAAAAACATTAACACATAAACTCCACGTGTCCTTTTAATAAATTAGGATTTCGGTTGAAAGAATACATTTTCGCTGTAAAGCATGGGATGGCAGCACCAAGGTGCGAGAGTGGTTTTCTGGAAAGACAACTGTCTTTGTTCTGAGCACACATAACTGTATCAACGGATATAACATTAAAATGAGTTCAAGGTGCTGTGAAATGAATCTTAACTTCCAGGAAAAGTGTAGAGCCCTTTTTCACTGCTTTATACTCCTACAAACCTTTTGGGTGCATGCAATTCATAGCACCTTGCATCCATTATTAATGACTTCTTGCTTATACTGCTCCTTGCTGCTCAGGTTGGCCACTCTCTATTAAAGATATAATTTAAATGCCATGAAGATGTTCTACCAGGTTCCTTGCACTATAGGAATACAATGTACTCCAATCTCCTTTTGATATTTTTACAATCATCTTTGCTTTATGTTGGACCTACCTGCTCCATTATTATTATTATTATTATTATTATTATTATTATTATTATTATTATATTAAATCAGATATCACAGCGATACCCCACGAGTATGAGTTTATCTATTGGAGCATCCCTAATTTTCACATAGGATCAAATGATTGACACGTGATCCACAAACAAAAGACATGACAAGACGGATATTGTAGATGTTACTATACATCAGAATCAAGCCACTGAGATCAGTCTGTCTAAGGTATTGAAAAGGATTGTGCTGAACAATCAAAAATGGACCAGACAACGGTGTATGTGTGTGTGTTTGTGTGTTTCTGAGAGACGTGCCATCCTAATGCCTTTTGGCAACTCATGTACAACTGATAGGACAATATTTCATATGAGGTCAGGGCCCATAACACACCTTTTCAACACTGAGGTGATGAATCGGGTTTGACTGGCTCATTCAGAATGCACTGGACAAACACACAAACAGAGTATGACTGTAAACTATATAGGCAGGGACAGAGTAGAGACAATCTTAACCTGTCATTAATGATGAAAGCAGCAGTCTGAAAGCGAGACGCTGCTTATTACAGTGGATAAATAGGCAGGAGCAGCTAGTGAGCTAATCTACCGGCTCTTCCCTTCAACCGCACATCCAATACACTCAATAACTGGCAATAGAGATTAATCTCAAAATGTTATTTGCCAGTCGTTTGGGAAATAACAAATGCTGGGCGAGTTTCAGATTTTCTCGTTCTGTATTGTAAAGAGGCTGAGAGCAAAAGTAATAAAGCCCTAGCACAGAGCTAGAGGACTCTCTGATACAGTCGGCATAAATATTACATTAATTAAGTATTCCGTGTTTAAAGTAGTCGGCAGAAAGAAGGCACTAAATAGTAAAATAAAGCAGGAAAGAAAAAAATCTTTGAGCTTAGCTAACACATGCTAAATTTGTTACTAAAGTTAGACCGAATAAGGGCATTACCGCAATTATTTATGAAACACGTTAAAAATAAGAAGTGTTCACAGCTGGTGGATTTTAAAGGTGACGATAGTGACAAATGATCACTTTTGAGATCGGTCGATCGAATGTCACTTTAGTTCAATTTTAGCCTAGGATCAGCATATAAAGTATCAAAGCCATAAAGAGTCCTGCCTTTTCCTTGACCCTCCCTTAACCCCCACCACCTCCTCCTCCTCCACCTTTCTCTCTCTCTCTCTCTCTCTCTCTCTTCTCTCTCTCTCTCTCTCTCTCTCTCTCTCTCTCTCTCTCTCTCTCTCTCTCTCTCTCTCTCTGTGTGCAAGGTATCTCCCTGGCGCACCATCCTTATTCAGCTCCGGACTGACAGTGTGTTTAATCTTTTCTCAGCCTCTCTCCTGGAGATTGGGGAAACAAAAATCAATACTTCTCTGGCAGGCATTCTGGAGGGCTGTGAATTACAGGGCCGCCGTCCCTGCAGCGTCGGCTGGCCTTGAGCAGAGAATCATGGGAGATCGGACCAGGTCAGGGGTCGTGACAGGAGCAGTGTGGGCAAAGAAAGGTATTTACTGCAGGCCCTGACTGAAATGAGAAATAAGTCCTGTGCTGGAGCCAAGAGGGGCTGAAATCAAACAGACCTTCAGACAGTTCAGTTCTCTCTGTTTCTAATAGACACTCAGACTCACGTTCAGTCTCTTTTTCTCTCTCCAAACACACACGCACGCACACACACACACACACACACACACACACACACACACATGCACACACAAACACACACACACCTCTTCAGATGATGTATAGTGCCTCTGACGGTCATCTGGCCGTCCAGAGCCACAAATCCTGCAGGAGAACATATCGACACCCCAGTGTGTCATTAGGTTTTAATCACAGAGGTGATGCACGCTTCAATCCCCACTGTGCCACAACGCTGGCCACAGACCAAACACTTATAGCTGACCTCCATAAATCCACCCCCCCTACAACAGACATACACACACACACACCCACACACCACACACACACACACACACACACACACATACATACCCTTCAGTCTGGGCTTTAAAGATGACAATAATTATCTTAACAAATACAGCATTTAAATGCAGCCCTTTCCTGATATCTGAATACCTGGAAAATGACACTACATTTCCATTTTCTGTGTCATTAAAAGAAAACTAAAGCAACTGCGATATGCAAACAGGGTCAATTGATGGTTCTAAAATTAGCATAAATATTAACTTAAAAAAAAAATTAATTAAGTACTCAAAGTACTTGGCAGGATACTGGCAGTAAAATATGCTGTAAAAAATCTCTGTGCTCTGTGTGACAACTGTTCATTAAAAGGTAACTACAGTTAGTGAATAAGTGAGACGTTCCAACACACTGAAATGCCATCAGAATCAGGATTAGATTTGATACTATGATGAAAATAAATATAAGATTCTTCATCAGAATTTATTTGAATCAGAATCATAATTAGAATATGTATACATATTATAGTATTATATACATAGATATAGATATAGATATATATTGATACAGATATAGATATAGATATTATTATTAATAATAATAATAATAATAATAATGATAATAATGATTTTACTACTAATATTTTTATTATTATCATTAATTTTATAACAGTAAATCCACCATACAGCAAATGAATACCAAGTATGTTCCCAATGCATATATTCTTTCGAAATGTGCTTGTCATCGTGTACTAGTTATGAGAAGATCAATAACTGATAATCAGACGTTTGTTTTTTTGTTTAAACGTCTCTCAGTATACAGAATTACAGAACATATCTACATTTCACAGTATACAAGATAATTGTGGCTCACATCTGTATGGCTTTAGGAACTGCTGATCATAATGAGGGTAAGACTAGGTTCTGTGGGGCTCATCTACATTACTGATGACCACAGCATCAGTTTGGAACCAATCCAAAAAAGGAAGAGCATGAGTGTGTGTGTGTGTGTGTGTGTGTGTGTGTGTGTGTGTGTGTGTTGTGTGTGAGTGTGTGTAGAGAGAAAGAGAGAGAGAGAGAGAGAGAGAGAGAGAGAGAGTGTGTGGGTAAGGGGGTGCATATCAAAAAATAATTTGGTATAACGATGGTGCACTGCATGCAAACTGCTCTTAATAGAGTCGATAGCGTAATTGTGATTTTATCATTAACTTCTACTGGTTTAAAGTGCTGCTAGCATGCAATATCCCTCCCACCTTCTCCTTTCTTTCTGCCTGTCTCTCTATCAACCTATTTCTTTTAGTGTTTCTTTTCGATTTCTGTTTCTCTCCTTTTTTTTGTATCCTCCTCTTTGTTTTCTCTTTGTGTCTTTTGTCCTCTGGCGATCTCAATCAGCTGACAATGATATTTATTTCAGTTCCCCTTGCATGTATGATTGCCGGCTAACAAACACTATCATTCTTAAAGAGTTCAAATGCAGGTCCAGAATGAGGTTCATCGGTTCCAGATATGGCTTGATTAATTTGCGTTTGAGAGGCAGAGCTTTAGTGGTAGGATCGATAGCCATGCGGTCACCTGCCAATACCGTGCAAACTGACTAATTAGCCAATAGGCTCTCTGGCAGGACTGACACTGAATGCACAAAAAGCTGCCAGAAGGAACACTCCATCCCTATTCCATTTTTAAGGCACCCTTAACCACTTGCCCTTGATCTTTTTCCTCTAGGTTTGATCTAAGTTTCAACTTAATGACCATTTAGATACTTTATTAGTACAGTATGATGTATGAGCATAAGATGAGTATTGACATTGGAATAACTTTTAAGCACATCTTATATAGAAAACATGATATGAGAAATATGCCTTAAATCCAGCCATTGAATGGCTTTCATTCTATATTTGTATTGTCAATTTCTCATAGGACATATTGGAATTGGTAAAAAAATAAAAAACAAAAAAACTCAGCTATGAGCCCAAGCCTTGGTATCGCCAAGCTGCCACTATAGGGGTCCTTGAGAAAGACCCTTATCTTGCAGAGGTCTAGGGGTTCTGTAGCATGGCTGACCCTGTGTTCTGACCCTAGCTTCCTAACATTGCTGGGATGTGCTAGAAAGAATTTCACAATGCGGCAAAGTACATATTACTAGTAAAAAATACTATTTCTTTTTGCATTGGTTTGGCTGGTGGGTCTCTGTAGAACTAAAAATATGGTTCCTCAATTAAACCGTTGCATTTCTAGGAATCATCAATGTATGTAAAAACATACATTTCTGTTCTCACAAAAGAATCCATAATAATTTCCAAATATCGAATATACAGATCATTAATAAAAAATATATGCAAACACCAAAAGTTTTTCACATTGCCATAGGAATTGGGATTCTTCTGGAAGCAATAAAACTGATGAATTCCTCTACAAATACCAGCAAACTTTATGTTTCTTCTTGTCATTCTGGTTACCTCACTTACATTTGTGTCATAATGGTGATATGCTTTCATGCCTGCTTCGGCTTCAGTGAAATCTCACTGTCTTTCCTCTGCTAAGAATAAACATGATCTCGATAGAATCTCTATGGAAACTGTTCACACTTTCCATCAACGATCCCAAGGTTCAACATTGTAGCTGGTATTTGCACCGGTAATGGTGGAAAGGTGAATAATTGGCATCACCGTTCTTGTGCATGTACAGTTAATGGGACTGTTGACGCATTTTGCAATATGGAGTCAATTATTACATTATGCTCAGAGTGCTCTAATTTGAATGTTCTGTGTGTCATTTTGTGAGCAAAACTATATTAGGCATTAGCACTTTGAGTTGTAGCCAACAGTCTTTTCCTGCTAAGGAACAACGTAAAGCTCATAAACACTGACAACTTGCTAACTGTGCATTCAGCAGTCACAATTAAAGCTTATCTGGGAATCATGGAGTGATTTTTTAATTGTTTTTTTTTTTCAAGTAGGAAGTGAATTACCTTAACAGGTCAAGTCCTAATTGCTTTGTTGGAGTGTGTTTTCATGGTGCCTGTGTGTGTGTTTATTTATTTGTTGAAAAGCTATTCTGAAAGATTTGACCTTGTGGGATCATTTTTCCAGTGCCTATGAGAAAACGTTCAATTCAAATTCACATACAAAAAGCAATAAATGAATAAAATTAAACAAAATAAAACTTTTTTCAATCCTGGCACTAACACTAGGGTTAGTTGCGTTCATTTGCTACTTTAATAATCATGTTGATAAAATGTGTGTCTATGCTTATGAGTGTGTGTATGCCTATAACAAAGCGAGTTTGTCGAAGTTTTGTTATTTGTTTTTTAACTCCCACAGACTTATCCAAGAAAATCTAGAACATTTCTTTTCTCGATTTCATCACTGTGTCTTGTTAATAAAAAAAAAATGCAGCATTTGAGATACTTGTGTCATATATCTTAATTCCTCAACCCACCTGCAGTGTTTACCTGAAGCCATCGGAGGATGCTAATTTGACAGAACTAATTGCTATACAACAGAAAATCTATAAATAGCCAGCGGGAAGGCTGACTGCACATGAGAGCGAGAACTCAACACGGTTTGTTTTGACAGGAACGTGACAGAGTTTAATGACAAGCCCACTGTTAACACTCACTATGAATATGTACATTACAGGATCAGAAACTCCTTATGATGGTTTTTACACAGCCTGTCCATTGCCACGGAAAAGATGCGAGAACAGAATATTATAACGTACACTAGGATAACATCTCTACACAGGCATGGGTATTCAGTACTCTTACGAGTGTGCTCTATAATAAAACACCAACAAAAATAACTCTTGTTCTCTTGTGCATTACTACAAGGTCAACGAGAATATAATATTGAAATAATTATTTCCGTAAGAAACGAATACACACATCCTTATAGCTGCAGAAGTCATGAAGTTTATACTGGTAGCTAATCTAAGCATATTTTTAAAAAGTCATATTACTAGTAGTAGTCACAGAAGTCATAGTAGTAGTAGTAGTAGTTATTAGCTGTATTAGTAGTATTAGTTGTATTAGCAGTAGTACTATTAGTTGTATTAGCTGTATTATTATTATGATTATTATTAGTAGTAGTAGTATTAGCTGTATTAGTAGTATTAGTTGTATTAGCAGTAGTACTATTAGTTGTATTAGCTGTATTAATATTATTATTAGTAGTAGTAGTAGTAGTAGTAGTAGTATTACTACTATTATTATTACTATTAATACTATTACTAATAGTATTAGCTGTATTATTATTATTATCAGTAGTAGTAGTAGTATTGACTGTATTATTAACACTATTATTAGTATAATAATTATTAGTAGTAACAGTAACAGTAGCAGTAGTAGATGTATTATTACTAATATTATTAGTAGTAATAGTAGTGGTATTATTATTATTATTATGTATTAACAATAATTATTATGTATTATTAGTATTATTATTACTATCATTATTATTATTAGCAGTAGTAGAAGTAGTAGTAGTGGTATTAGCTTATTATATTATTATTATTATTATTAGTAGTAGTATTATTATTATTATTATAGTAGTAGTAGTAGTAGTTAGTAGTAGTAGTAGTAGTAGTGGTATTAGCGGTATTATTATTATTATTAGTAGTAGTAGTAGTAGTAGTAGTAGTAGTATTCGCTATTATTATTATTATTATTATTATTATTATTATTATAGTTATTATTAGTAGTAGTAGTAGTAGTAGTAGTGGTATTAGCTGTATTATTATTATTATTATTATCGTAGTAGTAGTAGTAGTAGTAGTAGTAGTAGTAGTGGTATTAGGTATATTATTATTATAGTATTAGTAGTAGTAGTAGTAGTAGTAGTAGTAGTAGTAGTAGTAGTAGTAGTAGTGGTATTAGCTGTATTATTATTATTATTATTATTATTATTATTATTATTATAGTAGTAGTAGTATAGTAGTAGTAGTAGTAGTATAGGGTATTAGCTGTATTATTATTATTATTATTATTATTATTATTATAGTAGTAGTAGTAGTGGTATTAGCTGTATTATTATTATTATTATTATTAGTAGTATTATAGTAGTAGTAGTAGTAGTAGTAGTAGTAGTGGCATTAGCTGTATTATTAGTATTATTAGTAGTAGTAGTAGTAGTAGTAGTAGTATTAGTAGTATTATTATTATATTATTATTATTAGTAGTAGTAGTAGTAGTAGTAGTAGTAGTAGTAGTATTATTAGTAGTAGTAGTAGTAGTGGTAGTAGTGGTAGCTTTATTAGTAACACTATTTTAGTATAATTATTATAGTAGTAACAGTAGCAGATGTATTATTACTAATATTATTAGTAGTAATAGTAGTAGTATCTGTATTATTATTATTATTATTATATTCATGTTTATTATTAGCAGTAGTAGAAGTAGTAGTGGTATTAGCTGTATTATTATTATTATTATTATCATTATTATTATTAGTAGTAGTAGAGTAGTAGTAGTGGTATTATGTATTATTATTAGTAGTAGTAGTAGTAGCTGTGTCATTATCATTATTAATATTAGTAGTAGTAGTAGTAGTAGTATTAGCGTATTATTATTAGTAGTAGTAATAGTAGTAGTAGTGGTATTAGCTGTATTATTATTATTATTAGTAGTAGTAGTGGTATTAGCTGTATTATAGTAGTAGTAGTAGTAGTAGTAGTAGTAGAAGTAGTGTAGTAGTATGTATTAGTGTATTACTAATGTAGGATTATTAGCGGTTTATTATTATTATTATTAGTAGTAGTAGTAGGTATTAGCGGTAGTATTATTATTATTATTATTATATAGTATATTATTATATAGTATTAGTTATTATATTATATAGTAGTAGTAGTAGTAGTAGTAGTAGTGTATAGAGTAATAGTAGTAGTAGTAGTAGTAGTAATAGTAGAAGTAGTAGTGGTATTAGCTGTATTATTATTATTATTATTATTATTATAGTAGTAGTAGTAGTAGTAGTAGTAGTAGTATTAGCTCTATTATTATTAGTAGTAGTAATAATAGAAGTAGTGGTATTAGCTGTATTATTATTATTATTATTATTAGTAGTAGTAGTAGTATAGCTGTATTAGTAGTATTAGTTGTATTAGCAGTAGTACTATTAGTTGTATTAGCTGTATTAATATTATTATTAGTAGTAGTAGTAGTAGTAGTAGTAGTATTAGCTGTATTATTACTAGTAGCAGTAATAGTAGAAGAGTGGTATTAGCTGTATTATTATTATTATTAGCAGTAGTAGAAGTAGTAGTAGTGGTATTAGCTGCATTATTGTTATTATTATTATTAGTAGTAGTGTTAGTAGTAACTCTTTCATCCTTAACTGAAGATTTATTTAAAAACCTACTTAATTGCTGCATATTTACAGAGCTACACATTACTAAAACGTCCTGACAAAATTGGAAAATCTCTGTTAATTAATGTGATCATATTTAAAGTTAATGTGATGTAATTGTGAATTAATAAGGTCTCTTGACCGAAAATGTCGCATGATCAAATTCCAGCACCACCAAACTGCCACTAGTAGGACACTGAGAAAGACCTTTAACCCTCAGTTGCTCATTTGTAAAATGGTGGAGGGTTGCGTTAGGAAGGGGCAAAATGTGTTAAACCGAATATGCGAATCACAAAAATACTGTGATTCGCTGTGCGACCAGTAACAGGAGCAACCAAAAGAGAGTGCATGTATGGGACAGGTCCCAGGATAAACTTGTTGCACTGACTGTGCTTCTAATAGTCAGCTTTAAAGAAAAACATGATAAACATATTATAAAAATAGAAAAAATGGATAATTAAAAAAAAACAGACAAACATAGAAGCCAACACTGTCTAGAGACACATGTTTCTCTATTTTATGGCCTTCACAGTCGCCAGATTTCAGCTTAGCTAAACACCTTTTAGAGATTTTGTGCTACACATCAGCAATCTTTGCCATCATCAGCAAATGACAAAGTTGAGTAAATATATACTAAGGCAGAAGTGTTTTAAAATATAGAATATATAGATATAATAAAATCAGCATAAAATACAGTTCATTCATTCATTCATCTTCTACCGCTTTATCCGATCTTCACTCGGGTCACGGGGAGCCTGTGCCTATCTCAGGTGTCTATGGGCATTAAGGCAGGATACACCCTGGATGGAATGCCAACCCATCGCAGGGCACACACACACACACACACATTCACATTCACACACACATTCATACACTAGGGACAATTTTCCAAGGTGCCAATCAACCTACCGTGCATGTTTTTGGACCGGGAGGAAACCGGAGAACCCAGGGAAAAACCTCCTTGAGGCACGGGGAGAACATGCAAACTCCACACACACATGACCGAGACGGGAATCGAACCCAGATCCTGGCGGTGTGAGGCGAATGTGCTAACCACTACGCCACCGTGCCTTAAAATACAGTTTTACCTAAAAAAATTAAATTATATATATATATATATATATATATATATATATATATATATATATATATATATATATATATATATATATACTGTATAGTAATGGAGAAAATGAACAAATAAATCTGTGTTAAATGCTGTAATAATAATAATAATAATACATCAATAATAATAGTAACTATTGCATAATACTTTTTAAAATTAAAGCAGTGTTTCAAGACATCATAAATACCGATCTGTTGTCCTGCAGTGATCAAGCTCTTATTCATTTGCTGCAGTTTTAGTTCTTGTCTCATTTCTGCTCGCCCAAGGCTGCTGCAGAGAGCTCGACTGGTCAATACACACACGGCCTCCAGCTGTCCAAAAGCCCTGCACATTACACACTTACTGCTGGCACACACACACACACACACACACACACACACACACACACACACACACACAAACACACAGCATCAATTATAGCAACTAACTCACTCTTCAGTGCTATTGAACTAGTGCTGACAACAAGGCTACGAATTACAGCCTGCAGAAGAAGAGATTTCCACGTGCCATGCATTTAAAAGAATACACACCCAAACATGTGCCTGCAACAGAAATAGTCTTATAAATAATTTTAAAACTGTCAAACTTTACACAATTATATATAAGCCATATTTGTATATATTTTTCTGTCTAATTATCTAAGAGTCTATATATTTATTCTTTTTAAGCACATACTCATACCTAATATTTTTTTATTATAATATGCCAGTTTAATAACAGCAGTTATATTTTATTTAAGAATTTTTATTACTAATATTTGGGATATATTTAAAGTTTATATATATATATATATATATATATATATATATATATATATATATATATATATATATATATATATATATATACATATATGTGTGTGTGTGAGTGTTTGTATATTTAAAAAAAAAAAAACATAGATATTTTCAATTGAAATATGTTTTTGTTTTGTTTTCTTCACACATGTTTACCCTTCCAGTTTGCCCCCTTTATGTGTGTTCTTTGTGACTTTCTCCTGCTGAAATGTACCGTATCAGACACTGTGATTTTTAATTCGAGACACAGAGGAGTAATTGAAACTTTCTCTGATGTTTTGCCGCTTGATTTGACACCGGCCTCTGCACATGGCACAAAATCGATAGTGCTGCCTGTCTGCAGCCTAACTGAGCGAACGCTCCCTCACTTCTCACACCACAACACACAGCCCGGGTTAAGTGATCTGCTTCTGATGCTGTAGGGACATACACACACAAACACACACACACACACACACACACACACACACACACACACACACACACACACACACACACACAGCACTGGGAAAGAAACAATTATTTCTATTCTCAGGACATATGGGGCTTGTAAGCCTTGGTGTGTGTATCATATTTATATTGATTTCAGTGTCCTGTCAGAAAATGTGCTTGAATCTGCTTTTCTTGATCGTTCAATCATCATTTGGTCACATTTTGGTTAAGTGTAGATACAGATTATGCTTTGATTAGATAACAGTGAGACTGAGTGCATATTTTCATGCAAATATGAGTGTGTTTCGTGTGTGTGTGTGTGTGTGTGTGTGGTGGTGGGGGATGGCTGTGATGGCCAATGAGTCTCTCTAGGGCATTGAGAAAACATCATTAATAAGAGCAGATGCAATATCCATCCCATAATGCCACGCACCACAAAGAAATGAGCTAAAAATTCAAAACCAAACCGCAACAGTGACCTCTGTCTTTATTCTGAGGCTGGTGGGTCACTGACAATCTGCCAGCCGACGCCACTTGGTTTCAGCTTGGGTAGGTGACTCTGTGAGTCTGTGTGTGTGTGTGTGTGTGTGTGTGTGTGTGTGTGTGTGTGTCCGCGCGCGCGTGCGCGTGTGTGTGTAATGTCCAGGGTGACCTTCTCTGTCAACCCTATTGTTATCTTGTCTTGCTATATAGCATTAGCTATGACCCCTGAAGGTGAAGAAAATAATAGAAAGCTAATAATTTGAAATGTACCACTCCTGTAGCCAGTATCTTTGAACTGAAATGTGATCAAATTAGATTTTTTTTTCCACGAAAGAAATTCAATTCATACAATATTCCTCCTCAGCCCATATATACTCTATAGTAGGATCATTTGCCTTTTTAGTTTTGAACTTATTTAGCTACCAAGTAATAAATGTACGCCTGACAAAATCTTTTCAGTAATCATATACAAAAGCCACATCCGTATTATATGTACAAACACTTGCCAAAATGGAGATTAATACGTCAGAAATTGTACTCTGTACCCATGCCAAAAATATATATAATATTTTATAAACTATCAGATTACAAACAGTAAGCTACGCATGACCATTATGATGTTAATTAATGGACATAATGGGGATATACATCTTAGACTAGATGTTTTTAATTGATACACCACATGCACAAATTAAAGTGTAATAATAAAAAAAGATACAAATAATAGTGAAAAAAATAGAGTCTATGACAACTCTAATGTGAGTTATGCACTTTTGCAGCACTACAAAAATCTCCTCTTATAAAGTAATTTATGAAAATGAGAGAAATCAGGGAGGTGGTATCCCAGTGGTTTAGGTATTGGCCTCTGGACCGTAAGATCACAGGTTCAAATCCCACCACCACCAAGCTGCTGCTAGTGGGCACTTGAGCAAGGCCCTTAAACAGTCTACTCCTGAGGTCAGGGCAGCTGCCCAAGCATTTCACTGCATATCATACTGTGTATGACTGTGTATGTGACCAATAAAATTTGAATTTGAATTTGAATTTGAATTTGAATTAACCATCAATTGCTCAGTTGTAAGTCACTCTGTATAAGGGCGTCTGTCAAATGCTATAAATGTAAATGTAAATCGTAAATGCAGATTCAGAATTCAGTCAGTCAGTGACTTCAGGCTTTGAATGATGCTGCCATTTTCTGCAGTGACATATCATAGCTCTTTGACTGGACACTGCATTCTTGACAAAAGTCTGTGCTCTGTGATTGCTGCTTTATGCACTAATACTCATAACAAATGCAGCATCAGCAAATCTACTCTAAAAGACTGTCTAACACTTTTCATTCATTTCATATGATTTCATTGAACTAGCTTTATAGTGCATTCACTTGTTTGTTTATCTATTTTTTCTCAGTAATGGGCGGTAATGATTTAAAATATACTTAAGTACAATGCTTCAAACCATACATATTTATGTGAAGTCCAGGTTTTAAAAGTAGACTTTAAAAAGTAGAAATAATCATCAACTACCCAATTGCAGTAATGTGAGTAAATAACATGTGTAATTTGACTTTCCATCGCTGTGTATAATTATACAATATATAAGGATCCTGGCACCACTGCTAAATACCTAACTATATTATAAGGAACAATTTATGAATTAAGAGATAGCGAGACACTGATTTGACTAAACAAGCAGAGCACAAGCATTTGGCCAAAACAGCTCGCCATCTAATATGATTAGACTGATAACGGAGGTGGTGTTTAATTCACCATAGTCGACTTAATTAGCATAGGAACAGACTGACAAACAGAAAAACATTTGTAGATTATTTGTGTCAGGTGCAAACATATTAGCAGGAAATTTCTCAAGTAGCTTTTTTACCCTAGCACTCATAAATATAGCTACAGTAGCAATGTATTTACTTAAGTATATATTATATATTATATAAATCAGTGTGAGGGGCACGGGGTTTGGTACGTTCGCCTCACACCGTCCGGGTTAGAAACTTAGTAGTGATATTTTACAACACATTCCCTAGTCCATAGCCCTGCGATGGGTTGGCATCCAGGGTGGCATTATCCACTCCTGAAAGGCACAGGCTCCCCGTGACCCGAGAAGATGAAGCGGTGAAGATGAATGAATGAATAAATCAGTGTGTTTGGTACGGTAGAAACTTAGTAGTGATATTTTACAACACATTCCCTAGGCCACAGCCACTCAAAGGTAGTGAAGCTGACTCTAAGCGTGCACTAAGTGTGCACTCTAAGCTGACATTAATGCAGATGATAATATAGTTAAAGTTTCAATTTTCAAAAGCAGAACTAACCTATGCAAAAATATATTTTGCTAAAAAAATGCAATTATCTCAAGTATAAAGCATATTGCAGCCTTGCTGTTCCTCATGCATTTGCATAGCCACAAGCTCCAATGGCAGCATTATTCCAGTTTTTAATGTCTTATGTTATTAGCATAAACGTATACTGTTAATAAAGTAAAGTGTTTGGAATTGCACATGTCGTCATGAGTGCATTTAGGGAAAAGATTTCATGGGAGGCTAACATTACTTGATTCTTCCATTAGCAGTATTGCTGTAGTGCAAAATTCAGACACCAAACATGTCTCGGCTTATCTACTGCATTTGAAATAAGGGAAGATGGTGACCTGTTTCTCTAAGAATGAAGCAAGAGGTTACTATAGCAGCTTGGCTTTGCTCAGTAGTAGTAATCATAATTTTAGGCACACTGCTTTCATATACTGCCAGTTTTGAGATGCTGTTCCAATGACTTCATCCCATAATCACAGTAAAGTGCTTCTTCCTGAGCAGCCCTATAGAGCACCAGCATGGGGATAAAGGTTGATGCAGGGATGTGAATCGTGCAGGAGATGCTTGATCTCGTAGCCCAGATCTCCCGGATTTAATGCACTTAGGCAAATAGAGGGGCGCAGAGCCATTTGGAGAAGTAGAGAGAGATTACACGAGCTGGTGATTTAGAGGCGGCCTGTCAGAGAGCCATGAGGCTGCCGTCGCCTCACTGGAGATGAAAATGGCTCCCATAATGGCAGAGGCGACGATTGTGCTGCATTGGACGGATGGACCATTATGGCGTGTCAACACAGAAGAAAAAAGAGCTCAACCATGAGGAGGTGCAATTAGTGAGTGTGGGTAGAACGGAGGGGGTATGAAGAGAGATTGGGGGGGGGGGTGCAAAGGGGTACCAGTGGATTGCACTGAGAGGGGCCAAAAGATTAAGTGAAAGGTCTGCTAACGATGAGATTTATGAGTAGTTCCTCCAAAGACCTGCTGCACAACAGAGAATGGGGTCATAATGAATTCTGAGCAAACGTTAGGAACAGTGAAGTAGAGGACGGCGTGGGGGTCAGTGTTGTTAGACACTCCTGTCTTGTCCTAACTAACAGTATAGGGGGTCAACGGGGTTCGTATTAGACTTTAGCTATGTTATCACGCATGCTCTGCATAGTTATGCGCATTAAACTGCAACACATATTTGTTTCTGCTATATCAATACGTGACCTGTGTGAAAACCAGTCATGGTTTTGTGTTAGACATAAAAACAACAAATCACTGTGTACATTTATATTTTAGGTTAATCCTTAATCACCATGCACAGAAATAATTTTAATATTCACATACGTTTTAATATAGGGTTGATAAATCAGGTGAGTATGACGTGGCCGATTTTGCTGCAAGTAAAGGCAATAGCATTTTTATCCATAAACATGTCAGTGCTGGGATTTGTCCAGATGAATATCTGCTCCTTGATATTTGCAAATCGCAAATAAATGAAAGCCTCATAAACATCACTCCCATCCTCTGCTAGGTTTTGAGTAATAAAGGTAATCCGTGGGCGGCTGAACGCACCTCGAGCCTGCTGGCTCTCGTTAACACACGCGGCTGCTTTCGACAAACGAGCCATGGCAATTAGTGCTGGATTAATTGGTGTCTTTATCTCATTAGGGCCAATCAGATGCTAGTATGATGAGGTTTGCTAGGCTCGGCGTTTGTTTAAGTGGATTGCTATAATTGCTGTCATTATTACGGGCTCTTTAGCGAGACGTGCTGAGAGCCATGCTGCGTGTGACTCGTCGAGCCCAGCAGTGTGGATCACCCTGCAAAACACTCCTCGATGTGGTGTTGTGGAGCTCTGGTCATTAGCCCCTAACATAAACCCATTATTGCGCCCCCGTACTCAGGAGCGACTCGGCCTTTTGTGTTCACACCTAATTACTGACCCGCCTAACCTCACACAAAGTTTTACAAGCCCCGTTTCAGTGGATCTGGCAACTGGGAGAGACACTGGCCAGCATATGATGTGATCTTTATGAAGCCCTAGGGTGTGTTTTGTCAGTGTTGACAGAGAAAAGACCTTAAACCTGACACACACACACACACACACACACACACACACACACACACACAGTCTTTCTAAAGGCCCTTTATAACCGAGCAATTGATGGTTAGTGAGCTCAAGAAAACACAGACAATGGCAGAGGAAAATGGTGTTGAAAAAAACATCAACTGACCTCCTGTCGACTCATTATATACAATACTCTGACCTTGCAAACACATAAAACTGTAATGATAACCTACTTTGGCTATTTTGTATCTAACGGACCAAGACCAATTTACCCTCGCGAAGGAACCTCTTTTTTTTTTATGATGGCGTTTAAGATCTGCGCATATCATCTCTGGGAGAAGGGGAGGAATAAAGCGGCAGCGGTATGAATCGCAGTGGAAACACTAAAGCCATTGATCCTGTAGTGGACAAACTTTACACACGCTTGTAAGTCCTCTAAGGGGACCAATCAACTTTTATGTGCCTCATAACTGTTTCACCCCTCTTAAGCGTTAACAGCCTAAGCCAGGCTGAGTGGCAGTGAACTCTGCGCTGGTGAGAGAAGCCTATCGTCACTACATTTGTAATAATAATACTTCAATAATAATATTGTGCATATATAAAAACAATGTTTTATTCACAAATTTAAATAAAACATTTAACACCGAAATTAAATCTATAAATCGTTAAAACGTTTGAGAAAATACTCCCCACTCAAACACACACAACATTTTAAATCAAATACTGACCTTTCCCCGTACAACAAACAACATTATTCATTCCATATACACCCAGTAAACAACCATCTTGTCACCGGCATTCCCTATTAAACACTACATATACACTATCACAACCCAACTCTGTAATCTAATCACCAAAATTAGCAAAGCTAATTCTACACCACAGATTAACATTTATCCTCATTTTGCACCACATTCACTAAATCACTAAACACAAACACAGACTTTCTCCTTCAAATCCTACTCATAGTCCACTAGACCAAAAGTACATACCAGCATTCCTCATTGAACATGAATAAACATCATGAACATGAATTGAACTTGTATTGCACACTAACTTTCATCAGGCATCATTAAGAAGCAAGCCATAACATTTTCCACCACACACCCACATGTTCCATCAAATGTCGCATCACAGCGGACGAGTGCTTTCACAATGATTTGTTTTATTAGCACAAAGTTTTATTAGCACAAATAAAAAAACCAGACTGATTTGATTTGTAAATCGGAAACTGCCATACACACACACACACACACACAAACACACAATCACATTTGACACACCAACCCAGCATTTGAGATTGTAATGCTGTGAGCTCTACAAAGTAAAGAAGGGAGCCGTATAAGTGCAAGTCTGCTGAAAAGAAGCTGTCTTTTCTACTTTTTCCCCTCACAGCACCTGTCAAGGATCACTGCAGCTGGCAGTGCATGATTTAGCACTAGAACAACAGAGGCTTTAAAAAAAAAGTACAATATGCACATTCATCGTGCTCCATGTTCGCTCCAAGCTTCTTCTTGAGCTGGTCCTAGTGCAGTTCCCGAATATTCCATACTGTAACCGTAAAGCCTTTTTTTCCCCCCACCTGTAATAACGAATCATCTGCATGACTGCTGAATGTGGGACAACAAGGAAAGTAAAGGAATTATTAGCATGAGATATCGAATAGAGTTTTGTTATTATTTTTGAGTTTGGTGAAATGACAAGAAAAAATACATTATTCAAGAGGAGATTCTTGAAGGAAATACTCATCTCCAAGTGGATGCAATAACTGATAAGTGTGCATCATTGTTCTCGCAGCTCCATTAAAACGGCAGCTTTTTCTCGGAAAGAAGAAGAAGAAGAAGAAGAAGAAGAAGAAGAAGGTGGAAAAAAAACACACGCAGACAAATACACACTCAAGCAGAAATATTTATGCCAGTGGCGAGCAGAAGCATCACTGCTTCAAAACACAATTGGAGGAGAAATTGAGAGAAAGCCCATGAAGAAATGCAGTGTGGTGGAGAATGCCAAAGAAAAAAAAATCCTGGCTTTGCTTTCTTTGAAGTAATTTCTCTTTCTCTCTCTCTCTCTCGCTCTCTCTCTTTCTCACACAGACACACACACACACACACACACACACACACACACACACACACACACACACACACACACACACACACACAGAGTTTTATCAGCTAGGCATGCCTTTATCTTTGCCCTCTCCTCCCTCTGTTTACTGCATGGATGGCCCTCTCTCATCCTCTCCTTTTCTCTCCTCTCCTCTCCTCTCCTCTCATTTGTTAGCAAGTCTTTGATTCCTCAGAATGCCAATGGATCATCCTTTCTCCAGCCGAGCCCTGCCACGTACAAGCATCGCCAGTTTATATTGTATTCTGTTCATATACACCATTTATCTATTATTTATGACTAACCACTACTGTCATGTGCTGCTAGAATACACACTATCAGGCTAGCTTTCCTTCTCCCATCCTTCTGCTACCGTTTATCACCGCAACACGTACACCGTACTTTCTATCTAAAAGTCTCAAAGCGCCGCAATGAAAACCTTGTCAGGCTCGTTTGTGTAGAGTACCATTAACCAAATACATTTAACTTCACAGCAGACGATGAAATAAGAACAGAACATATCTCTCTTTATATATATTTCCTCTTTGCAATCCCCCCTCAACCTCCCCACCACCTTTGGAAGTGTGTAAAGGCTCCTCTGACCCTCAGGCAGCCCATCAGTCCACACATATGAATCATGGAAATGCCAACTGCAAAGGTCACCACGGCAACGGGGCACAGATGCCACGGCAACCAGGCCTAGACACCGGTTCACTTTGAAAACAAGAAACAGTGAATACAAACACACAGAATCATATCGATTCGCTAAAGGTCAGAATAAATGCAACTGAACTACATATATTTCATTGATATGACTTTTTTTGCCACAATATTAATTGCAAAATAGAAGCAGGAAAAAAAAACTTACCTGAAGTGGAATGATGTTAATGCATTCTCTTAGCCCTATGTGCTTTGTATTCCAGGTCGAGATAAAGAGTTCCTCATTTGTGATTTATTCAATAATATAAACAATGGCATGTACATATTGTACTGTATTGTAGCTAGTATAATGAAAAACATTTTTCAAATGTATATTATTTTATTACTTCTTACAATCACTAATTTGTTTGGTCAAGCTGCATTTAATTAATTCCAATATTTATAGCAACAACTCTGTAACATTATACTGTGTGAAACACTCTGACTGTGCTTACTATGTAAAAATCACATTTTTGATCGACAATTAACTGCAGCTGAAAGTGTCACCATTCTGTCACTATTCAGCATTCAACACATTATCCACCTGTGAGTGTGAATTCTGTTTCACTGAAAAAATATATATAACTATTCAGACATATTATTATTATTATCATTTTTTATTATTATTATTATTATTATTATTATTATTATTATTATCATTATTCATTTATTATTATTATTATTATTATTATTATTATTATTATTATTATTAATAATGAAATCTTATTTTATTTTATTTTATTGTAATGGAACTGTCTAGAAGCAGTTAGCATCACACTTGCAATCATGCTGTTGTATTCGTGCTGATGCTTCAGTACATCAGCACGGCTGCGATTTTGTGCAGCCTTGTGTCGACTTTCGAATGTCAATGTTCAGTACAACAGCACTTTTGTTCCTGAGCT
The DNA here is from genome assembly GCA_030449085.1 of Kryptopterus vitreolus. Classification (NCBI taxonomy): domain Eukaryota; kingdom Metazoa; phylum Chordata; class Actinopteri; order Siluriformes; family Siluridae; genus Kryptopterus; species Kryptopterus vitreolus. The sequence goes on from JACRUU010000016.1 coordinate 9,798,962, forward strand.
ATTGCATGGATAGAAGGAAAGTAAGATACAGAATAATGACCTCACATCGTCTTTTTAAGTGTTCCTGTGCAGAGATTTTTAATCATAGTGCCTTTACTCCATTAGCCTTTACAGAAAAGGTCAAGAAGGGGCAATGCATTATTCTGATCTAAATTATGGCATGAAGTGTAATCCTTATCTAACAAATTCTTATTCCATGCTTCTGCAGTGTGTAAATAGGTTTAATAATGCGTCTCACTAGCCATTTTCTATAGAAGTCAGTGTTATGATTACCTCAATTTTTACTTTACTTTTACTCATTTTCACCCTGTTTATTCTATTGAAGTCCAGGCAATGAAAACCAAATTTGCCAATGTGCTGCGATTTGGTTTTCAATTATTCACATTGAACAACAGATGCAGATGCATTTGGTTTAGTCGTGGTTTATCTTTTACAATTAATTTTTTTGGATACTCACTGTTTATGTAAACATCCTTAAACAGTTATTATAGATATTATAGTTAATATTATCATTCATTCATTCATTCATTCATCTTCTACCGCTTTATCCGATCTTCCCTCGGGTCACGGGGAGCCTGTGCCTATCTCAGGCGTCTATGGGCATTAAGGCAGGATACACCCTGGATGGAATGCCAACCCATCGCAGGACACACACACACACTCACATTCGCACACACATTCATACACTAGGGACAATTTTCCAAGGTGCCAATCAACCTACCGTGCATGTTTTTTAACCGGGAGGAAACCGGAGAACCCTGAGAAAAAACCCCTGAGGCACGGGGAGAACATGCAAACTCCACACACACATGTCCGAGACGGGAATCGAACCTGGACCCTGGCGGTGTGTGGCGAACGTGCTAACCACTACCACTTAACTGCCCCCAGTTAATATTATTATTATTATTATTATTATTATTATTATTATTGTTATTATTGCTATTATTATTATTATTATTATTATTATTTTGCTGTTGAATATGGCGTGATGCAGATAAATTGGATAAAGTGCTCAGATTTTAGATCATCATATTTTTGTTAATGTGGAAATTTGTTAATAAATGGAGGTGAAATTCAAATTTCATCACATTTAACAGCTCATCTGTAATATAATCAGACAAAGGAGATTATACTGTCACCTTCTAGGACACAAAGGAAGCATATTGCACTTCAGAAAAATGTTCCGAAAAATGGATACGATTAAAATAGTGATTTATTTGCAGATTTCGATAACACATTTAAATAGAATATCTAATTTGGGAACATGGCACCTTCTCTTTAATGCCATCAAATCCATTAGCTTAATATCTGTATATTTCCTGTAATCCCTGCCTATTTTGTTCTTAAAATGGTGGATTTTAGATGGGTGTCATGGATGTGAAAACTGACATTTAAATATTATTTATATATTACACAGAGAGGTTGATGAGGAAACTCTAAATATTTTTTTTAACTCTTCTGTCAACCAGCTTGTTATTTCCCCAAGAAATTAATAATTTAATGGCCAATTATACATGACAGCAAGTCCTCATTTATTGACTATGTTCTAGATTTGGAAAAGAGCTAGATACTGAATAGGAGGCCTTATTTTCAAGGTGGTGACAGACATCATGAATATGTTAATATTTGTTCTTTTTTTTAAATAGACAAATTTCGACAAATGCTATAACCATTTAAAATCCTATGTTCAGAGAAGCGGAAAGTGCAAAGTTCAGAGAACGGTCAGGGGAAGATTTGCCACCGAAAGCAACCGAAACTTCTAGATTGTGACGACACAAGTTAAAGTCTTTCAAACTTGATCTGCGACAGCTTGCGAGCTGGAGTGAAAGGTACGGCACACTTCACCATCTATGAGTGTCTTCCCAACAGATGGATCAAAGATGTGCATCGCACTGAAAATCTGGAGATCTTAATAATTCAGCAACTTCTTGTCTGACATCGAGTGTAGTTCAGCTCTCTCTCAAACCGGGCACATATGGAAAGACAGACGTTCCTCGCCCAGAAAAACGCGAATCTAACAGGAGAAGTCCCCAAAGAGATGAGAGAAAAAGCGAGAAAGGTACGGATGGACAGAATGCTACTCAACCCCCCTGAGGCCTTGCAAGACTTCTCCCTTAGTGTTTGTATGCGTGTGTGTATGTGCGTTAGCGTGTGTGAAGTGTGTGTAAGTGTGCAGATGTGAACAGCTTGATACAGTGCACCACATGCTGCAGGGAAAAAGTCCTCCTGTTCACAACGTTAATTTGTGCTGAAATTAGCGACCAGCCTGAAGTCTGCCATTCTGCAAATGATTGATTAAACTTACCAACTTTATCAAGAAAACTTACTTTAGACGGAAAGAGTAAACAGGTATTTTAACCACAAAACATTTTTTGGACTACATTTGCGATTAAACATAAACCATAAATGTCATCAATAACGTCTTTAATTACTGACATGAACCTTATTGAACCTCATTAAAAGCGTTAATTTGATCTGTTATTGGTATGCAGGGCTGTGCTGAGAATTAGACAATGGTCTCCGAAGGGCTTCACTGCTTAATGAGAAAATAAATGGAAATTAAATAGGGCTGTCAAAATTAACGCATTAATACCGCATTAGCGCCATATATGTTTTTCGCTACTATTTTGGATGCCGTCGTCGCATTTAGAAACACTAGGGAACTCATTTTGAACCACTGACGTATTTCTAGTGTTTTGATTGAAAGACGGAGAGCCCTGCAATTGGTTTATTAAGTAAAGACTGCTGGATGTTGATGAGTAACCATAATTACCTTGGGGTTATTGCACATTATGTTGATGAAAATTGGAATTGTGTTCACATCCTCTTACCATAATAAGAAAAGGGGCACAATGCCAAAGTGTGCGCAAAAGCATTTTATGGATGTAGCAAAAGTAGATGATGTTGATTGCAGCTTACTTTTGAATACTTGTCCAGCACAATTCTGCCGATATTTTATTTTATGCCACCTAATAAATAGATTAACACTCACATTAATAACTTATACTTATTCAGTATGCTTGGTTTGCGAGGCGGTGTGCACCTTTCTTTCCGGCTGCTAGAATGTCTTCTAAAGCACTCGGCATGAATCTTTCAAATCCTCTCAAACCTGATGGCCAGACAGTCCTATTCAACATGTACAACAACAGCTGTACATAAAACATGAACATTTGATGGAAACTGGAGAGGGTTTTGTGCTGCTTCTGCAGATTTCAGTATGACTTTTCTCCGGCATGCCCAATCCTTCTGACACAAAGACGAAAAAAAAAGAAAAAGATGGTGGGATAATTGATATTGTTCTTTAATGCAATCTACCTGGTTTTTGGAAATCGGCCAAAGACAGACACGGTGTAAATGGCCAGCACTTGCAGATGGAGATAGAAATAAGGCATTCTAATGGCATGCGGTTTAAAAACATGCCCCCTTCTTTTTAACAGCGATATTGTATAATGTTGATATATGCTTTCTATGCTGCTACGATGATCTCTTTAAACTGAAAGAACAGAAGGCCTGGTGAGTTAAAGTATTACTCTGCATTACCATTATTGCAAGCCCTCATAAACATGCAGAATGTATCATGTAACAGCTGGCTTAAGAACATTCTGACTTTGTTCATTCACTGTGGAATCACTTAACTTAAAATCCAAGTAGCTCATGGTTTGCTGAAATTAAAGTGATTTGAGGCACTGATGTACAGACAAATCTCCTGCGTTCTGTGTAAACCGCAAGCTTCATTTTACTCAAGGGTGTAACAATAGCTGAGCTAATGGACTGCTGGGTCTCTGAGAAGTGGCCTGGTGACACACATTTATCAGCATCCTGATGCACGGTGATATTCTCTCACCGCAACTTTCCAGACCAGAACTTGCACACAGTCAGTAGCATGCTGATATAAAAAAGTCACTATTTTCAAGTTTCCAGCCAACACTAATTCGTGCACTCCACCTTTCGTTTATATATTAGGGGCAACATAAAAGGGCCTGTATATGATCCTGTATAGGGAATAAATCAAACTGAAACAAAAAGCAATATTATGAGTTCATCTACAGAGCAGACTCTGGTGAGTGAAAGTACACAATGGAGAAACTGATCATTATTATTTAGTACTCACACCACTAGCTTTCTGATGGTTTTCAAAATTTAATGAACTAGCTGCCTATTATTAGGCTGTACAAAAACAACAACATTTTCTCCACATCGCACCTGATTTTTAACATCAGACATTACAATAAAATACAAATGTCTATAAATAACATTCTTATAAGAATATATTAATAAAAATAAAAAATCCCTTTGATTTTTATTGATTTTTTGTTGTGACTCTTAAATGACCTATTATTCAAGAGAGAGAAGGAGGTGGAATATATGTACAAGTACACAATGAGCATTCTATTAAAAAATTTACTTTTTTAAAAAGTGCCTGCTATCTAGGAATCACTTACAAATACAGAAACAATGGCATATATATATATATATATATATATATATATATATATATATATATATATATATAATGTCTGATTAATTCGAGAGAGAGATTTGATGGCTTGCTGCAACTTTCACTTTTAAAGGCTGCTTGGTTGGCTTGGCATGGCTTCAACACCTTTTGGAGCTCTGTCGTTTTTCTGATGGAGAAATTGGCTGTGGTGTCCTCACATTGCTCTAATATTAGTCCCTGATGAGGTCTGTCATCTCCTGATTTTATGGACACAGTAATGTAGTCCCTGAGGTCACAGAGACAGAGAGTACAGCATCATGGGAGTCTAGGATATCTTGGTGCCTTGCATGCACCTTTTTTCTTTGTTATTTTCTGGGCCACAATTTAGAGAGACATATCTTTGTCTTTTGGCTTTTGAATCTATCTATCTATCTATCTATCTATCTATCTATCTATCTATCTATCTATCTATCTATCTATCTATCTATCTATCTATCTATCTATCTATCTATCTCTCTATCTATCTATCTATCTCTCTCTCTGTCTGTCTGTCTGTCTGTCCATCTAATGGAAAGTCTCATTTTTACCAAATGTACTAGTATTTGAGTATCTGGCCAAAAATAATGGCTTTTTTTTTAAACATTGTAAAATGTTTGTTAATGTTTGCATCTGTGTATTGCATATAATATTAGGATTTAGAAATTATAGTTGTGGTCCACTTATTTAATGGGTTATGCGGCATTCTAAGAACGCTGTTACATTTACATGTCGCTGTACTGAATTTCAACACGGCTCTGATTACCTGCTTTGGTGTACCTACTGTATGGCTGAATAACGTCCATGTTGATATTCAGTACAACAGAACGCTTGCTGATATTGCTTAATTAATGCCTGATCCGTTAGAAGGAATAATTTTCATTACTGCTAGACACGGTGGCTTGTGATTAAACTCTAGTGAAAGGAATGAGGAGTGTTATTGGGGTTAATGGGGTTAATGCCTTGGAGTGTATCAGTGAGTTTGGAAATAATTTTTTGCTGTAATTTGTCTTATGCTGGTTTGAAATTACGTGGCATGCTGATGCTCCAGATTTTCTGGTGTGCCTAGTTGGAGCGATGTATTTTTAAGTGTCTATTTTGACCAAGAAGGAATGTCCTGACAGGTACAGTTTCCTGTCCAGAACACATAACTGAGTAGGCAATTTTTAGGTCACTTATTCTAGCCCACTTTTCTGCTCAGTTGAGCAGTTCGGTCTTTAAATAGGGCTGCTCTCGCACAGGTCTGTGCAACATGCCATTTAGTCCCAGCTGCCAATGGCCACCACTTCACAATCGTCACCAGATTTGTAGTAAATAGTTCTATTAAAAAGATTTTCCTTGCAAAACTATTTTGAGATATGGATTTTCAATGGGAAAGACAGCCCTATGTGACAGTACCTCCTCTGTACAGGAAAAAAAAAGATAGTCAAGAACGTACCTTAACACTGTCTGTTATACTTGCGTTTCTCTAAGGATATGATCTTCTAGTCGTTGTGTTCTGAGATTTTCCCACAAAGAAGCAGATAAGTGGAAAATCAAAATAGAGATTTGACACTGAGATTTAATGTCAAGTGTGCATGGTGTTGCAAAAAACATGTTATTTAAGGCAACTGAAGCTCATGTCTTAAGGTCTTATACTGGCAACAGAGTCAAGTTCCAGACAGCTCTAGCTGGACCCTTGAGCCAGACCTTTAAAGAAGCAATCTGTAATTTTTAGAGCACTCAGATGGCTGAAAGGCAAATTTCAGTTGCAATGAAAACATTGACAGGCCATCCTCTTTCCTCTGACCAACCCCACACCCTCTATTGAAAATATATTTATAGGCATCATGGTTGACCTTTAAGGGGAAAGGGGGAACGCTGAGCAGTGCTGCTTTAGCCGAGGAGGAGCTGATTTTCAAGCTGAATACAAAAATGCAAATACAAAAAAGATTGATAGTAAAAATAAGACACATTCATTTCACGGCAGTATTACAGCATTTCTAAGTGTACTTTGTAACAATATAGAATGGAGCAAACTGGGTAAAGTTGAACTTATTGGCATACCCGAATGTGGGATGGCTATTATTGGTGTTAGGAGAAATAGCAAACAAAAATAAAATGAGACTGACACTGGAATCATTTTGCGAACACTGTGCACAGCTCTGTTTTTAATAAGCCTTGTTGTGCTCTGCTAACATTGTACCACAAATTCACACTTTCAGAGAGTTACATAAAATCCCCAGTGTTTTGGCTTCTACTTTGCATGCAGTTCCTGTTTATGAGTCGGTAAGTGAACAATAACATGATTTCCCCCATTTATTACAATCAATTAGAAAAGGTTATGAATAATTCTAATGTATAGTAACTTGAATCATTACATACAGTGGATCATTATTAGTGCTTACTAACATATAAAAAAAAAACATAGATAAACAATAACTGCCAAAAAATGCAATATAAATTTATTTGAGAGATGATTGGCAAGAACGGGCTTAAAACCTTTTTTTTAGCCGTCAGGGACAAAAATGTAAAGACCCAATGTAAACAATATTCATTTGTAAGTTGAGATCAGTCGGCTTAATGTGTTGTGTTCACTGGCATCAAGTGGTGTCTAGAATTTTTTGAAAGCCAGAGTCTCACAGTGTGACCTCAGCTATGACGCATCATCTAAAAGCCACCAAAAGCAGGACGGTACAGGATAATGTGACAGCAACAAATAATAGCAATAGTGAAACATAAACGAAACCTGTGGGATTTAAAAAAAAGAAGAGCCGTTTGTTGAATTGTGGCAGCAGAGAAAATGTCTCTGCTACCACGAGTGTTAATGGACAGAAAAAATATCCTTATTACCAAACTTTCACTTTGACAAATGGATATTCCACGTTGTCCTCTTTTGCCCAGAGGCAAAAACTCATCCTTTTTGTCTTTTTTTTGTGTTTTCATTGCTACTATTACATCGAGGGCTTGGATCTGTTTAATGGAAACCTCCTTTAAGCGCAATCCCGGTGTCTATTGTTAGAGAATATTCATTGTCTGTTCTGACACAAAGAACATGCCATCATTCAGTCTTCTGCAGAACCAGCCTAAGATCTGATTGGAATCATCTCAGGATAATTTTGCAATGCTGCTGTAATCTCACACACTAAAACCTATTTACACACAGAGCAATACTCACATCGCTGCTTAATCCCAGGGCTAGCCAGCAGCAGTAGTTTGCAGCTAGATAACGGATGGCAAACAAGTTTGCAACCAGCCACGACTCAGAAATAGTGCACTAGGCAGTATTCACCCTGTAGGGAGCCAATGACAAACTCAAAACACACACACACACACACACACACACATACACATATATATACCCACAATCAAAAGTTCAGGATGAGCTAGTTAGGTAGGCTGCATCCTCTGTCTCTCAATCTCTGGCTCTCGCTGCCAGTCTTATGGCCTAGCCTCAGGCGCACATAGTTGTTAGTGTCTAACAGCGGAGATGGTGGTGTGAGAGCAAGGCAGGGTCTCATTACCTCCACCACACACACACACACACACACACACACACACCATTCGCCTGTAGTACAGGGCATGTGTATGTGTGTGGTAGCTGGATCCTGATGTGTTGTGATGTTAGGAGAATAATGAGGCTCCATGGTGTGAGACTCAACATGTTCGTAGGAGTGATGGTTCAGGAGGGGAACAGCAGTAGCAGCATCCAGCTAGTGAGGAAAGGAAGGTCAGAGAGTAAAATCTACTGTGCCCCTACTATCCTTCGTTTCCATAACGCTACTTTTGGCAATCTCTGTTTCTCTTTGCCTCATCAGGGGCAGACTTGTTATTCATTTGCTCAACCGCATATATAGTAACTTTGACTTTGGCCTCCTCATAGTCTGCGAAGCACTTTATTTAATGTAGTTTTGAAAATTAATTTTGCAGTTCTGCGGTAAATATAGACAGAGACGTATAAAGAAAAAAGAAAGAAAGAAATCTATACGGCAGCCTCGATGCTTTCATATCACGCAAGATCAGGAAACAGTCTAGTGAGAGAGCAGCCACTGTTGAGTAGCTTAATATTATTGACTAGTCAACGCACTGAGGCTGTAAAGAGCAGACGAATGCATGCACACACACACACACACACACACACACACACACAAACACTCACACACACACACATCCTTCTCCACGTCTCCACGCCAACGCCTCCCTGACTGACAGGTGCATTTGATAAGACATGAGTTTTCCATTACTGTGTCTGGGCTGATGGCTATGAGTGCATACACGTGTAGAGCTAATACAGAGCCGTGTCTGCATCGCTCACGCCTCGCACTGCTGCACCGCAATACCCGCTGATTGCACAGGCGCACAGAATTTCCCACCCCGTCCCGACTCATGACCTTCTGTCACACAGACACACACATTGCACAAGGCATTGGGCATCCAGGAATCTCAGAGCATGTGTGTGTGTGTGTGTGTGTGTGTGTGTGTGTGTGTGTGTGGTTGCTGATATATGCAGGGGTCGGATAGTGCGGTGGCTGGGACTAGATTTGGAAGACTTCTTTCTGCCTCTCGAATAATTCAGACATGACACTCCACATCTGATGTCAGATTAAACAATTTCTGAGAAGACGCAGACTGTAAATAAGATCTGGACCAGGTGACAGCATTATTTTCGATGGGCAGGAGATGAAGGTGATCTTACCTCCTATTTGGGGTCTTGTAAAGTGAATATTGGGAAGGCACAAGATTGGGTGGGTGATGTGATCTCATAAAAAAATGAATGGTGGACCGAACAGGGAATCGAATTGCTGATGGTCATCATTTCTTTGATCCATGGATGAGATTATGTCCAAGAGAGGCAAAGGACAAAATGAAGGCAAAACTATCAGCATGTACAACAGACTCTGCTTTTAAATTATACTATGGCCAATGAATAAAATGAAAAAAAAGCACATTTTGATTAAGTTTTATTTTTTATGATTATTATTTCACAAATGTGCATATCATTATAGGATGCCATTATTGCCTCATTGTTCCAGTTCCTTGAGCCTATATATCATGTTTTATTTGCATAACTAAAGTTATTAGTCTAATTGCAATGGCAACATATGAATACAGTAGAAGTCATTATTGATGTCATATAAATGGTAAATATATAGTATCGCATTTATTAATTTAGAATTGTGATTACATTTTTAGCTTCTTCGTCTAATCAAATAATAGTAAGCCTTCCGGCCAATCACAAGCAGGAGATTTTTAATGAGCATTGTATAATTACATTTTTCATATAGTGTGTACATTTAAGGATGTTTCTTGGAACATAATGGTAACAAAAAATTCACTCATTGCTACATATCTTTACGCAGCGATAGATATCTCCCATAGATATATAAAACAATGCAAGAAAATGGTAACCAAAGTGTAGATGGTAACTAACTGCAGATATATATATATATAGTAAAGATTTCTGATGGAAAATAAATGCTTGAGGTGATGTAACACATTTACACAGTGGCCCAAAAACAACAATTGACTACAACACCCACTTACAAGTACTAGATCACATTCATGTGACCCTTTATTCTGCACAACACATGAAGTCAATTATTATAATCACAGGCACAATCTTTAAATACTCTTTGTTTACATACACAGCATTTGCTTCAGTCCTGCACCTGTCTACACCAATTATTTTTATTCTCTGCTACAGATTACAACTGCATTTCTTTGTATCTTTCCTAAGACGGTAAATTTGTACATTGCTTAACTTCTGCCTGTTCATTCACCTTGACTCTACTAAATGTTTTGATCTATTTGCTTTTTATTTAATACAGAAAATTTATCTGAAGCTGTCATCATCTCCAATACCTGACATTATCTATAATAAGTTCTCCAGAAAGGGCTTGATGACAATGAGATAAGACAAGCAGGGTTTGAAAGTGATGTGATGTGTTAATGTGCTTGATTTGTAATGAAATATTGAAATATGTGATGAAAAACAAGTTAATGGTGCCGTGCTGCTCATTTTCTTTGGCGTGTTCTTTGCGATCCAGAGCACTGACACTTTTGTGAAAAGGGAGAGGGTACTTTTGAGTAAAGCGCTTTTAATGAGGGATTAACTAGACCCACGTTAGAATATCTTGATTCTAGTATCATTATCAATGATGGATTGCTTGATTTGAGGTAGCCAATGGCATTATCCCAGTGTTTGGGCTTGAATAAAGATTGACTTGAATGCTTTTTTTGCTGTTGGATTCTCAGTGAAGGATGACAAAGTGTAAGGTCATATACACAAAAGAGCAGACAAGATGCTGAGAGAAAGCACTTTCTGTTTGTCTCCTCTTTTCTCTCTCCTCTGCAGGGTGATGTATGTATCTCCAATACTCGCCTTCAGAGGAGCGATTGCATTCCAGCGTGACAATCCTATCAGATGGGTAATAAAAAGAAGAGGTTTTGTCTGCCTTCTCTCTCCCTCTCTCTCTCACACACATACATTCTCCATCCATCTCTTCTTCACTCTTTCTCTTCTTGCAGTGATGAGGAAGTCTTGCAGACAAAGCCAGGCAGGTGGATTACCCTGAGCTCACGAAACTCACTCTTTCATAGATTGTGATCAGATTCTTGCATGCACACACACACACACACACACACACACACACACACACACACACACACACACACACACACACACACACACACACACAGCCAACACTCAGTTTCATTGTGTTATCTAATCCACTGATAATCTGCCTCTAGTCTCCACTGAGACATGACAAATGATGATCAAATACATATTTACGACTAAGAAAAGCAGGGGGGGAAACAGATTTTGCAGAGTTGAGCATATTTCCTCACACACTCTGCTGACAGGACACTGGAAAGAATATAAAAATGACAACCAACTATGAGAAAAAAGCCACCAGGGTTCACATTAATCAAGCTGAGGCGCCAGCTAGCACTGTGGATTTGCACAAAAACACCTCGTCCCATTTCCACAGGGTAAGACAAGTGGGGCTGCTCCAATCCCACAGCACAACCGAAGCCAAGAACTTCCTGTTTTTTGTTTTGCTTCGGTTCAAATACTTTACAGGTGTGACAAAGCCTGATGCCGCACTTACAAACCAGTAAGGGTCTAACTTGTGTTTCGGTCCATAACAACTGCTAGCTAGGATTTCAAATGCTTAATGTTGTCAAAAGTCATCTTTTTTTCTACAAGTAGTTTAAATCTGTCTTGTACAACTCACCATTCTGCTGATTTATTATTTTTTATATCAGACTCACAATGCTCACTGTTTATTTTATTTTGTTCGCAGTTGACAATTTTAAGTAAACCCGGGGAGCTCCTTATTCTTATTGAGAATGAAAGCAAGTTCAACAAGCTGGGGAAAAAAATTACCAGTACATGTACATGATTGTTGTGAGTATCTCGTTCTTTTTAGACTTATTCATTGGATTCATTTGTCAGCAAAACCAATGCAAATCTATTTATTTATGTTATCAATTTGTATGCGATTTTATAAAGATTTTCAAAAGGTTTTACTGCAGAGATATCGAAATAGAATTATAATAAAATGCATTGAGTCTCTCTCAGTAAATAAATCAACACTGATAACAATTTTAAGATAGAATCATCCTAACATTGTTTTGAGTTTTTATATTCATATACATACACACACACACATACACACACACACACACACACACACACACACACAAATCTTATATATAAGAAAAAAAAAAAAAAAAAAATATATATATAAATATATATATATAACTCAATGATTTATTTATATATATATATATATATATATATATATATATATATATATATATATATTATATATATATATATATATATATACATATATATGAAGCTGCTATTATCTGCTATAGTAATGTGTTATCTGCTATCGTCTTTAGTTGCTCTAATGATCCAGAAACTGTAGATTTTGCAGATATACAGATGAACAATTTATTGTAACATATCGTATACATCTCATAATACAAATAATACTGCTGGACGTAAAGCCTCAAAGCCCTGACCATGTTTTGGAGATCCTCCCGAAGGTAGGTGCTTCACTTTTATTAGTTTGAACAGAATATAAGGGTTAAGAGCTAAAGGAATTGAGTAGAAAGCCTTTAGCTGTGGCAGCTTCTGCCATTATTCAAAAGAGTTCCCATTATTCAAATAGTATTCAGTCCAAGTTTATTGTGCTGGCAGAGAGGCCACAGAGATTATGCACACCAGCACTAAATCAATTTGCCAATTAAATCTGGCATGGATTTTTTTATAAAGGGAGAAAGAGGAAGCCGAGTAAAACGGATTTCCCAGTAGTGTTCGCTTTCTCACTGCCACTGCTATTCCTGGTCCTTAAACGGATGGAAACACATCCATTTTTGGAACAAGAACTCAAAACTAAACTACTTTGAGCTTTTCAAATAGAATAATCTGTCCTGTTGGTTCCTTTTACGGGATGTGGGGGCAAACAACAGGAAACACACTGACAGTATGAAAAAGGGACCTTGTACCATTTTAATGTTTGTAAATGTGTCTATAAATATGAACATCGCTGTAGCAAAAATAGAAACGTCGAGTCATTATAAATGATTTATATATATTTAAAGAATTTTATCTTTAGTGCATGAAGGCTTTACTTATGAGATCTGCTTTACTAAAAAAACACATTTGGATGATTATCAGAAGATTGTGAGTTAAAACTCCCAGCATCACCCAGCTGTGACCTGTGCAAGCTCCAATCAGACTATATCATCATACAAAAGTTTTAAATAGCAACAAAACTATTCTCTCTAGAATATTAGTTGACGTGAGCTGCATGGCTGGTAAATGCGTCACAGCACTACATATGTTCACAATCTCGGTATAATTTCTGACAGCATGCTTGTTTTGAACCATATATTACGTCATTCATTGTTTTGTTTTTGATCAGCTCCACAAAAACTCTTCTACTCTTCAACATCAACCTTTTACTGCTGAATCCCAAACTCATACTTACATCATTTTAGGATAACAAAATTTCCTTGTCTATGTCATTTAATTAAAATACAGAATAAGATAGACTATAATGCCATATTCATAACTGTAATCCAACAAAGGCCACAAAGGCCTGCTTAGGACCACTGTTTAAAAAATAGTACACAATAAAACATTTGGAGAGTTTTAATATTTAGTGTGACTCATTATGACTCTGATTTCAGGAGTTCCTTCTCTCATTTATAAATTCACCATAACTTGTACTTTTTTCCCCCTTTCAATTTCTTACTAGTTTTTTTTATGACTTATTTTAATGTATATCTTGTGCGACCTTGAGTGTTAGAATGGCGCAATATAAATGGAAAGCATTATTATTTCATTTGTGGTGAGCGGTCTTCAAGAAACTTCTTTGGAGTCAGAGCTGGCAGATTAAAATGGAACCAAAGCGTGGGGGAAATAATAGCTGTGTATTGCACCGGCATGGAATTAAATGAACTCCACTAGATGGTGTGTACTTTGCTAAAATGGCAAAATGTGTGTGTTGGTGCCACTCTGTATGTGGATGTCTGTACCAGAAATCAGACTAATGTCAGGCCATTATTTAATTACGATGTGTAGCTTGTTTACCGTATTTCTGATGCATGCAGCATACTAAATTGACATGATTGCTATGACTTCACCTTCTCTAAGAAATCATTGAATTGGGCTTTATAACCAGACTGAAGTTCATTTGTATACTGTGGTATTTTTATGTTTTTTTACTAGATGTCCTGTTTGTCTAAGTTATTTCTCAGGAAACAAAATTAAGGCCATGTTATTTATAAAGAAAATTGCAATTCAACAAATAAATTGTCATACATTTAAAGTCATATCCCATACTGAGGATTGACTTGTTACTGCAAAATTGGTACAGATTGCCTGTGAGAGCAAACACACAATATGCACCAGCTTGGACATTTAGAAAAGCCACCTCAACTCACCTCATTTTTACCTATAGTTTAACTTCGCCTAATCAGTTATGGCAGTATTTATTTTCCCAGCTAGTGGTATTCAATATGAATGATTACATAAATATTCATATTAATAATAGTTTCTAGATATTTATCTATATCTATATAGATATAGATATCTATATATCATCTCTATCAGATCCAGTGGCAATGGGTGCTCAGCACTTGCTTTTCTGCTATTCTTGCCTTTCCGAGAACTAAAATGGGGGTGGAGTAAAGGGGCCTTGGGGAGTGTCTATAACAAGACTGACAGGAGGTACACGTCAATGCAATCAAGACTGTACTGGACCTGTTTTCCCAGACGGTTTTTCTCAGGCATATGGTACACTTCTGTCAATGACATTTAACAATCCATAATGTTTTACATTATTTTTCCACTTTTACATATCTGTATCAGTAAGACAGGAAAATATGAGCGTATTCACAAAATACTAATGAACTACATCATTATTTATTGTGTGCATGCAGTGCATTTCTGTTTTCAATTAAATTAATGCACCATGGTGAACCATATTACCTTTTATCTGTCTATAGAATGGGCCAATATGTTTTACATGTGCATATCAGAGAGGTGCAATTACTTATTTTGATTTATATGTTGTCAGAAATATGATGGTATAAAGCAAAATTGGAACAGCATAGAGTGGGTAAATACATCTGACTCTATTATTCATTTAAGTGTTACTATGGAGTGTAAAAAAACACCCTATAAAGATCATTTTCTTGAGTGTCAGGAATTATTTTTATAGGTTCCATGAATATGTTTATATCCTTCCCACCCAGGTCTAAACCATAAGCCCGAAAAGGAGAGAAAGATGCTGTTCTATTTGCTGTATGCATGATGTGAAGATATGTTAACTCTCCTGCTGTGTGCTTTTGCAAAATCATATGGTTATTATCAAATTCCTTTGAAGATTAAAAAAAAAAAGTGAATACAGTGAAGAAACAGAATAGCAATGAAAGTGCGATTCCACAGGAGATTCAATTTGTTGGTGGATATCACCAGTGGTGAGGAAAAAGCGCAAAATTATGAAGGTCATCAAGTAATAGCTGAAAAAAATTTTTTTAAATGTAAAAAAAAATCCATTTGCCATCATGTAATATCCCACTTGTTAGTAAGAGGAGAGCCAGGGGAGAGGGTGTCTTTTTCATTGCTGCTCTGTACCTATTCTGTAATTAGTTGTTTGTTTTTGCAGCTTCAGGATAATGTCCTATATTCAGGTGCAATGGTTTATATTATTGAATTTTTTAACCAAAAAAATATGCAATGAGGTGTTTTTGTTAAAATAACATAAAAATGTTCTTCGATCAGTCATTATATGTATCTGAATCCTTGCATATACTTATTAACCTTGAATGTATCCTTTCGTAGTATTTCTAATTATATGCATTTACAAAGTCAGTGCTTAAGGTGTTTGTATGAACCACTCTGCAGATAAAACAGATGTGCAGAGGGCGGAAAGAGGTGGGGCTATCATTAAAGAGAGACCAGATGTAACACTGTTTTTCCCTTAGTCTGCCAGCTGCTGCACTCACTGGTAAAACATGAGCCTAATTCTCTGAACAATGCAACTGCGGATGAGTCTGAAAAACCGCCGTGGCCACAGACCACAAAAACGTGAATGACAGTAATGATGAAGAAGGTAGAGGCATTGATCTATGTCAAGTTGCATGCTGGCTATATAAAAATATATATTCTTTAACCAGTTCTAATCTTTGTTGTTTGGTAAGTATATACAGTATATATGACATATATGATGTATTTTTTCAGATGTCCATTTTTTTAGCCTGGTGCCAATGCTAATTAAGTTCTAGGCTTGTGAATTTCAATCATGGTAAAGCTTCACACAGAGGGCAATGAACAGAAGGTCATAATTAGCCAACACAGCAGCACACATGATTTTTATATTATCAATGACTGCAACCAAAAACAAAACTCACTCTCCATTAAAAAGTGTACTGTACATATTACCGTTATAAAAACTGTCTTTGGACAATATTTTTACAGCAAATTTAGATTCTTAAAGATTTTCTTTTTTCTTTTGATCTTTTATAATAGCATTTAGAGTTTCATTTCAGCAACCCATATTGTTCTGTAATTAAGCTAAATATAACATAAATATAACATAGTTAATATAGTGTAGTAGAAAACTTCATATCCTGTAGCGTTTCTCTTAATAGATTCAAAGGTGCTGAACCAAGGGACAATGGTGTATTTTTCACACACTGCTTGTTGATGCTTGTTTTCCCCAATGGTTGTTTTTGTCATGTGTGGTATGCAGATGCATGCTTAGCAATTTATTTCTATGTTGCTCTGGAACTCAGACGATATGTTTTTGATTAAAAAACCATAATGTTTATGAGTGTCCTTTCATAGCCTTTACTGAAGGCATTAAAACAAGGTTGAAAAGCTGCATTTCGTCTTTTCAAAATGCTTTGAGCTTTTCCTGGGTCAATAAAGGTTTAGCATTGGCTGTACTCTGAACTTATATTTTAGCTTTTCTTTTTCTAGCTTTGGCTCAGGAAACAAGAATTTCTACGTAGAGCTCCATCAGGGGAATTGAAATAGGAATTAATCAATAGCCCTGTATACAAAACCTCAGCATGTTCCAAGGCCTTGCATCTTCTAGTCCACTAACATGATTTACGGTCTTTTCAGTGAGACATCCACACTTGTCTCAACTCTGTAGCTTTGGGGTTTAGACTTATTTAATGTAGAACAATCTAGAGAGCTGCTGAACAGCTGTCTGCCGGTGTTGTGTTTTTCATGTACTTTCCTTCTACAGTACAATGGAATTGCTGTGTTTTTATATATATATATATATATATATATATATATATATATATATATATATATATATATATATATAATATATACTATATATATATATATATATATATATATATAAATAACTAAGAGTTTCTTTGAAGATTTTATGTATGATCAGTAATCAAAATGCTTATCTGTTTTTTATGATTTTTTTATCTGTGATTTTTAAGTAGGGATAACACTGACTACTTCTAGCTGAACGCAAATTACGTACTTCTAGCTGAACGTGGTTAATATGAACAGTATCGAAATGAAAATTATATTATTATTATTATTATTATTATTATTATTATTATTATTGTCATTTTCATATCACTCAAAGACATTCATTTGAGCCCAGAAAAGAGAATTGTAATTGATACTGTTAATTAAGATGAGTGAAGGTCAGCTATTTCTGTAACATAAACCCAATGTTTTCCATTAAAAATCTTTTCTAACTGATTTTAGATGTAAAATATAAAAAATGTTTTTTTATGTAAATAAACTCTTTAATATGGATTGAGAATACGTTTCTCTGCAGTGATGGAAATTTTGTGTCATTTCAGTGACTCAGGTCATTTCAGGTCACCTCTAAAATGACTCCAAATATATATTGCAGTGATATGGCCAGTGATTGTTCTTCTGTCCCTAAGTATTCAGAATATTGTTATAAATGTGGAAGTGTTATATTAATTTTTGAAGCTTAAAAAAATTCTGGGTATTGCATTTAACAAAATGTTCTTTTGATAAGTCCAAGGTGTCAGGGGTTAAGAGACTGGGTTGCTGATCAGAAGATCTGTGGTTCAAGCCTGGGTATCACCAAGCTGCCACTCTTGGGTCCTCGAACAAGGCCCTTAACCCTCTGTGCTCCAGGGGCGCTGTGTCATGGCTGACCCTGCGCTCTGACCTCAACTTCCTAACAATACGAAGAAAAAATTTCACTGTGATGTGACAAATAAAGTCTATTCACCTAATAAATAAAGAATTATATGTTTTGACAAAAACATACTTGCTTTGTCTGTGATTTAGGTAGAAGATTTATTTTTTATTCTAATAATCTGATTTCATCTTACACAATCATAGCAGCAGTTCAAATCCCTCCATATATGCTACTGAGAGTCACGCACACACTTTTTTCCATTCATAGCCCTGATGTTAAAGATTTGATAAATTGAGCTGCAAGCGTAACAGCATTGCCTACATCTACAAAAAGGGAAAAGAAAAAAAAGACTCATATAGCTTTCAACTCTGCAATAATACAGCAAATTGATAATTTACCATTTACCAAGCAACAGCGCACTTCGAAAATAGATTATGACAGACTTAAGTGATCTAATACATTAGTGTAAACCCAGACCGTGGTACCATATGAAATATGCAATGGTAGTCAAACCCATGTTGTTATTGTTGGCATCTTCCAGATATATGATCTGTCGCTGAAAGAAAAACCTACATTTCTAAATTAGAGAACTGGAATGAAATCACACTATTCATTTACAGGCTGTTATTTGCTGCTGAAAGAGAATGGCAAATTCATTTGTTTAAAAGTCATACATTTCCCGAAAAGCCATTCATGACATCAAAACTAACAAAGTTAAGCATGGATTCAATTGCATATAGCTTTACTAACACTGTGATAACTGCTACAAATATACACACACCCGAACTATTCATGTCTACAGTATATGTACTTGTGGAGTCTCTCCTTATATGTATAGTCCCTCTTTGCTGTTAGAATAACCCTTCAGGGGAGTCTTTTAGCTTGATTTTGCAGGGTGGCATTGGGGATTTGCTCATTCAACCCAAAAAACATTAAGTAAGGTCAGGAATTGATGTCTCAAGGGGAGGCCTGGTGCGCACTCAGTGTTCCAGTTCATGAGAAAGGTGTTCGGTGAGGTTGAGGTCAGGACTTTATACAAACCACTTGAGTTCTTCCACTCCAGCCATTTTACACCCTGTCTTTATGGCCCATGCAATGTGCGCAGTAGTATTGTCATGCTGAAACAAGTTTGGGCCTGTAAAATGAGGGGAAATCATAAATCTATGGTAAAAAAAAAAGACATTCGATGCCATTGTTTGCATGGTGAAAATAATGAGGAAGACCCATGTATAAGTCTGATGTTCAGGTGTCCACATATTTACAATAAAAAAATGAATGCACTGTATTTTGTAATATATTTAGCTACCGAGTTCTGTGTATTATTGAGCTGAAAGATAAAATTCAGTAAATGTGAATTATTACATTTTTAGCTTTCATTAGTTCAGTCTGCTGTGATACTGACAAATCCTTTTTTGAATCATTTTGCTTATTGGTACAGCAATAATCGAAATGTTTAAACATATTTAAACACACAGTTTTTGCCCCTTGATAAACGGTTCACTGTAATACATAAAACATTTGATCTGTAGGCATGTAATGTACATGTTTGTTGTTGCATAATATAACATTATCCATATCTTTCCCATTCCCTGTATATCCTAGTATTATTATCCTGCAAATTTCACATTGTTATTTTGAAACACAAATGCACAAATGATTGTGGCAAAGAAAGTTCCTGTAGGAGCATAAACAAACACCTAGCAAAGAAGCAAAACAAAAAGAAAAATCCATGCAATATCAGAAAATGTTGCAAACATTAGTGTAAAAGTCTTTTCGAGTGGGTACGACTTCAGTGTATCACAATCTATAATTTTACTGTAGGATCAATGGCCACAACATATACTCAGTCAAAATATTATATTAAATATTGACTAAAAAAAAAAAACACTGGGAAATTTCCTTCGCTGAAAAATGCTACAGCACGGCACACACTGATTCCTGAGAAACTAATCGATGAGCCCAAGCCAACCGAGGGGGTGGGGCGGCGGGGATGTGGGGCGAGTCTGGGCAGCTTCGGTGACCGAGTGACCTTTTTTTCTCATCTCTGGGGTGATGATGACTATGACAAGTTGCATTGATCCGGTGGTTCATAATGTCAAAAAAAACCCTTACTACTATAAATCAAACTTTTAAGAAGTTGTTCAATTGTACCCTTTCTTTGCTAACTGGCTTTGTAATACTTCATAATGTTCACAGGAACGTCAATCAAAGGCTATGAACGGAAGTGAAGAAAAAATGGTTCAATAAACTTGTTTGCATAATTCCCACCGTTTACCCAAAAGTGTAATCAATCAGACAAGGCATATTTGGTGTTGAAAATTTACTTTAGTTTTGTAATAAGCTGTGAAGTCTTTTGCAAGCTCCATATGTATTTTGTATCTCACGGCGTAATGAACTGGACAGGATGACAAAGACAAATTATTTTGTGCTGTGGGTGCACTGAATCACCACTTATCTTCATCAGACAGCCAATCAGATCGAAGAGGGAGTGGGATTTACTCTGACAGAAACAGCCTTTCTCTGATCAAAAATAGATAAATCATTGGTGGACATGTTTGAATATTACATTCCTTTCAATTTAAGATCTTAACACAGCATTTGAGGCATGTCATTTCTGGTCACTCTGGTATGCTAGGGCAATGGGCTGCTGGGTGTATGAGAGTTAGCTTCATTGGTTGTCTGTGAACAGCACTCAGCTTCTTACGTTAATTTCCACTTCATAATTAAAGCTGCCATTATAAAACTGTCAAATTCATTTAAAAATAGAACAAACACTGCATTTTATGCAGTAAAATTTAATACTTGTTTTATTTGTTTGTGACATAGAAAATAAAATGCCATCAAAAAACATTTTTGTAAGTCATTACCGTGGCAGTGTTATCAGTCTTAGTTAAGACAGACTGAATAGTATCAGCTTTTTTTTTTCTATCTGGCCCCAGTTGTGGATAATTATGTATTGTGTATTCTGTTTCTTCAAATCGGGAATGGGTTTGAAGGCAGGTATTCACAGTGTTGCTGTGTATTTACAGAAAAGATTGTTAAGGTAATATTTATATAACGTATTTAGCTAGATTAGCCAAATAACTGCAACACAAAGATTTGAAAGAGTACATTTGGGGATAAGTGAACATTTTTTGGAATTAATGTTAGTTTCCAGCCAGAGGAATAGCACCTTCTTTTAAGAGCCTTCCTTCAGTCTTGCACAGAATGACATTTCAAAGCATTTCAAAGGGAAATCCCAAAATGTGGCTGGAATCTGGAGCTCAGAAACCAAATTTATCTCTGCTGAACAGAACAGGAGGTCAGCAAATGGTTTGGGTTCAAGAGAAAAAGAAAATATAAACTCAAAAAAAAAATTAAACTTTGTGGTGTGTGTGTGTGTGTGTGTGTGTGTGTGTGTGTGTGTGTGTGTGTGTGTGTGTGTGTGTGTGTGTGTGTGTGTCTGCGGGCCCAAATGAGAGCCAGAAGTGCTAGTCTGTTTCCTCTTACTCTGCACGGTGGAGACAGGGAGCAGGGGTGAGAAGTCAGATGGAGGACAGTATGACAGATCGAGGAGAGGTGAAGCACGGGTCAAACACTGCAACAGCCATTTCCTCCCTGATCCCTATCTCGCTCTCCATTACACTACACAACACCTGGGACTAATACACACATATACAGACACACATGCCTGAAATAATCCTACACAAGAAACACATGCTCAACTTCACTTATCTTTGAGGAACACAATACACACTTTCTCATAACATCCACCACACACTATGAACGAGCCATCCCATTCACTCTGTGATCATGAAACTCCAAATATTTGTGTGTACGCACGTACGTGTGTGTGTGTGTGTGTGTGTGTGAGAGAGAGAGAGAGAGAGAGAGAGAGACTCTCCATCTTCTTATAACCTTCTTCTGATTGTGATGATGCCCCCCCCCCAGTTTAATCAGGCTGGAACTCTCTAAAGACAGATTCAATTATCCTCCACACCTGAACACACAAAGACCCGACTCTCTCCGCAGAGCCCATTGTTGCTCTAAGCATCAGCCTCGCTAATGGGAAATATTGATTCAAATTTTCTCTCCCTTCAGCTTCAGACTACTGCAAGCAGATTTTTCTCTCTGAGGCTTCGTTCTAAAGTCGTAGGTGGATTGGGTCGGAATCACAAGTGGAATGGGCATTTATTTCATTCCAAGTTTATTTCCCTACGGGCCGCTCGAGAATCTGACTCGCACCAGCGCAAACTCCGAAATCAAACACTGGCCCATCAATTGCAATGATACTCGTTCAATATGGATAATAAAACGCATCAATGACTCGTCCTGCTGACTGAGATAATGTTTCTAGTCATCATGGAAAGCTGGACGCAATACAATGATATATGCTGCTGTATGCTATTTAGCTAAATGCTATACTGAAGCAAAAATTCTTATCCTGGACAGCTATCATGATCTGTCTTGGGATTTAGATTTTTGCTTTTCTCTATTTAATTCCAACTATATATATATCTATATATATATATATATATATATATATATATATATATATATATATATATATATATATATATATATATATATATATATATATATATATATATGTATGTAAATGTGTGTGTGTGTGTGTGTCTGTGTACAGTACACCAAGATTTTTCTGCAGTTTTTATTTAGTTTATTTGTCAACAATTGTCAAACAATTGTGACTAATTGTGAATTTGGATCACAACATTATGGGACCAAAGTGAGATATTTCCAAAATTTCCATATGCAGGACGATTCATCCATAATGTCACCTCATTCGTGTATTAAAACTAGGGCTGTCAAAGATAACAAGTTAATAATGCATTAATGCAAATTCACTTTAACGGCACTAATTTTATTAATTTGGGATTAACGCAGCGTGCATTACTATGTGAGTGATCTGCTCCTTCACTCTGTGGTGTTGGAGAATTAACAAAATTTCCCCGAATTATATCTATTCATTCACAACAGGTATATTACCATACAGTAATGTATCACCAGTTCATAAGGAAAGCAACCAAAACCGGAAAATAATTCTTACTGAAGCCACATACCATATTTAACAATTAAAAGAACCACTAAAAAATGCTTATGATTTAATACAAAATTATTGAATTAACAAGAAATTAATATTAATAGAATTATTGTGCATAATTAAATACATTACATTATTATTATAATTATTATATATAATAATAATTATTATTATAAATTATTATTATAAATAAAATTATTATTATTAAATAATTATAAAAATTATTAATCAATTATTTTGAATAGAATTATTTTGCACTTTATATGTTTATAACATCTGTTACAATTAGTTGTAGTATTAAAAAGTATTCGTTTAGGGTACATTAAGAGCAGAAAGATGTGCAATTAGTGGGTTAACTCATGGCAATTATGCTATTAATTGCGATTCAATATTTTAATATATTGACAGCACAAATAAAAAGAAAACTTGCCAACACATTTTTAGCATCAATTTTGAATTCACATGCTTGGTTGTTGTACTGAAATAGGAACTGGCTAAATATATTAGCATCCTCTTTGGAAGATGATCTTTTCATTTTTATTTATCTTCATGCAATATTGCTGTCTGTCTATTCTCATTTTGTTCATTTTATCTGTACTATCTTGTTCTTTGTTTTCTTGCTTTGTTTCTTTCTTTCCATTCTTTTCTCTATTTTCCCTTTTTTTCCCCACTGTCTTATCGTCCTCCCTTTTTCCTGTTTTCCTGTCCTCTCTGTCCCTTTCATCAACAACCCCGACCCCCACACCCCACCCCACCAACACCCACACACACACACACACACACACACACACACACACACACACACACACACACACACACACACACACACACACACACACACATTGTCTATCTCTGTCTCCTCAGTAGGCAGACATTAGGATTCAGGAGTCCAGCCAGAGAGAAGTGCAGTAGATTCATCATGATCTGGCTCTACAATGTACAGTGTCCACACACAAGTGCGGTGCAGATCAGTCCATAAATCTCAGTCTGTAACATTCAGCTCACACGATGAAGCCTCACTTTCTCCAGACGGAAGAGGTGTCGACATCTACATGGTGGTTATGACTCCGCTGAACTGTCTGAATCTACAGACACTCATCGGTCCCCCAGGACAGAGGACAGAGAGGAAGTCACGTCTATCAGTTTCAGATTACCACTTCACTTCAATAATAAATACTTCTATTGTGAAATGTGGCTTTGAATATTACAATTGTGAGCCTATTAAAACAGATAGACACAGTTGCCTAAAATGACTTGAACACTGGTCCATGTAAACAAACACGGTCCCCTTCAATACAAATGTTTATATATATAAAATATTAAGGCATGAGCTGCAAAAAATATTTTATTTCATAGTAATGCATCTTAAAGATGTTAGCTTGTACATGTATTATTTAGTATTTCTAACTAACAAAAAACATATAGGGTTAGGAAGTGGCCAAGCAATTTTATGTTCTCAGCATGACGTGACATGACATTACTACCTGTTTGAAAGATTTCCACCAATGTAATTATGAAAAGAATAATGTGATGGAGTGACCATGCATGATTCACTGAACTATCTCAAATAAATAGTCTTACGCAGCAAGCTAACATAGCTAGCTGAATCGACTAATGACTAGGAATGCAATTTACAAAGCCACAATCTATCACACAGAAACAAAAAAAAATATTCACTTTAATCAAGTCCCAGTTAGTGCACATACATCTAGCCAGTGTCAGCACAACGTACACACAAATTACTTCTCAGCATAGAGCTTGTTTCCCAGTTTAAAGGACAATGTTTTTTCTCTCACTCATAATACATCTTATTGATATTAAATATTTTTTAATAGCATGGCCAAAGTTGGATGTGTTTTTTTTTTTGGCTGTTTGTAGTCAGATTAAATATTATATTTCTTAACAACAAATTAATGTGTGTACAGGGAAATTTGTGTGAAGGCAACTTGAGCTGAAATTTGAGCTTATCACATATTCAGTGTGAGAAGAATTTTAATCATTAATAAATTTCTCTGTATTACAACACTGGCAGGTCATAATCACACATTATTCTCTTTGATAGTTCCAAAAAGACACAGAGAACACTGTTATACTGACATTTTTTCCAATTAGCAAGCGAAGCCATTGCAAAATTACTGACATGTTAATTGCACATATACTGAAGAATGTGTGCGATCTACATAACAGGATCTAAAGGAAAGTATATCCACTCACCCTAACAGATACACACACACACACACACACACACACACACACACACTCACACACACATGTTCTTATACAGACGTGGACAAAATTGTTGGTACCCTTTGGTCAATGAAAGAAAAAGTCACAATGGTCACAGAAATAACTTTAATCTGACAAAAGTAATAATAAATAAAAATTCTATAAATGTTAACCAATGAAAGTCAGACATTGTTTTTCAACCATGCTTCAACAGAATTATGTAAAAAAATAAACTCATGAAACAGGCATGGACAAAAATATGGTACCCCTAGAAAACACAGAAAATAATTGACCAAAGGGACATGTTAATTGAAGGTGTGTCCACTAATTAGCATCACAGGTGTCTACAACCTTGTAATCAGCCATTGGGCCTATATATATGGCTCCAGGTAATCACTGTGTTGTTTGGTGATATGGTGTGTACCACACTCGACATGGACCAGAGGAAGCAAAGGAAAGAGCTGTCTCAAGAGATCAGAAAGAAAATTATAGACAAGCATGTTAAAGGTAAAGGCTATAAGACCATCTCCAAGCAACTAGATGTTCCTGTGAGTACAGTTGCACATATTATTCAGAAGTTTAAGATCCATGGGACTGTAGCCAACCTCCCTGGACGTGGCCGCAGGAGGAAAATTGATGACAAATCTAAGAGACGGATAATCCGAATGGTAACAAAAGAGCCTAGAAAGACTTCTAAAGAGATTCAAGGTGAACTTCATGCTCAAGGAACATCAGTGTCAGATCGCACCATCCGTCGTTGTTTGAGCCAAAGTGGACTACATGGGAGACGACCAAGGAGGACACCATTGTTGAAAACGAATCATAAAAAAGCAAGACTGGAATATGCCAAACTACATGTTGACAAGCCACAAAGCTTCTGGGAGAATGTCCTGTGGACAGATGAGACAAAAATCGAAGTTTTTGCCAAGGCACATAGCTGTATGTTCACAGACGAAAAAATGAAGCATATCAAGAAAAGAAACACTGTCCCTACTGTGAAACATGGAGGAGGCTCTGTTATGTTCTGGGGCTGCTTTGCTGCGTCTGGCACAGGGTGTCTTGAATCTGTGCAGGGTAAATGAAATCTCAAGACTATCAAGGAATTCTAGAGAGAAATGTACTAGCCAGTGTCAGAAAGCTTGGTCTCAGTCGCAGGTCATGGGTCTTGCAACAGGACAATGACCCAAAACACACAGCTAAAAACACCCAAGAATGGCTAAGAGGAAAAAATTGGACTATTCTAAAGTGGCAGTCTATGAGCCCTGACCTCAATCCTATTGAGCATCTTTGGAAGGAGCTGAAACATGCAGTCTGGAAAAGGCACCCTTCAAACCGGACACAACTGGAGCAGTTTGCTCATGAGGAGTGGGCCAAAATACCTGCTGAGAGGTGCAGATGTCTCATTGAAGTTACAGGAAGCGTTTGATTGCAGTGATTGCCTCAAAAGGTTGCGCAACAAAATATTAAGTTAGGGGTACCATCATTTTTGTCCATGCCTTTTCATGAGTTTATTTTTTTACATAATTCTGTTGAAGCATGGTTGAAAAACAATGTCTGACTTTCATTGGTTAACATTTATAGAATTTTTATTTATTATTACTTTTGTCAGATTAAAGTTATTTCTGTGACCATTGTGACTTTTTCTTTCATTGACCAAAGGGTACCAACAATTTTGTCCACTTTTATGAAAAAAGTAATTGCATTATTTAATTTCTTAATGTAAAGTTCTCTATCTATACTTATCTAAATCTATCTATCTATCATATATTAACAATATTATAGTGAATAAACATTTACATTTCCAGCCTTAAGCACTTTACTGATATACTTCTTCCTACAACATCTGTAAAGCATCAGTAAAGCAAAAAAAAGAGAATTGTTTCAGCCTATAAAATTATAAAGAGCAGTAAAGTAAATCAAATCAGTATTTTGTGTGACCAATCTTTGCCTATGAAACACTATCAGTTCTCTAAGGTACAGTAGAGAAGTATTTTATGAGGAAATTTGCAGGTTTGTGGTATCCCAGAAAAAATGAAACTACCTTCCACAAATTTCATACACAAACATGTATGGCAGGGAACCTTAGAGAATTAAAACCTGTCCTGAAAGGTATTTATTTATGTAATAGTTTACTTTTATAAAAAAGTAATTGCATTATTTAATTTAATGTAAAGATTCTATCTATCTTATCTATCTATCTATCTATCCATAAATAATATATATATATATATATATATATATATATTTTTTTTTTTTTTTTTTTTAAATATATTTAATATATTTTATAACATTTATAAATTATGTATATATTTTGGAATTAAATTTGAATTTAGCATGCCAACTATCTTTACAAAAGCCCCTGCACTACCAGCCACAAAATAGCAAAGCTTCAGTGATCTACCAGCAGGTTTTACACTCTGTATCAGGCCTGGGTTTATATCCACTTGGTGATATGGAGTTTTTGTTTGGTGTTTTTAGCAACATTTTCAAATAATTTCTTGGTAATAAAATACTGTTCAACATTTTGAAGTTGATGAATTAAATTTGAGTAGAATGAACTAAACTATGCAAGTGAAAATTGTTTTCTCTTTTACGGGTTATATATGGTCCTTTACTGGATTTGTGCCGAGCAACGACCGTCTGTCTCTTTCGTGTTCTTTTGGTTTTTTCCCATGGTAATGGTTGACATATGACATGTGTGCAATCTCATATTTATACCCCACGGAAACACAACATGAATGAAGGCAACAATGATTCCTGAGGACGGATAGCAAATGAAAAGGAATATGCTAATCAAGCATGACACTTATTTAAAATATTCTTTAGGGGTGTCAATAATTTTTGCACACACACACACACACACACACACACACACACACATATACATAATAATTTTTTAAATAATATATAAAATTATTTTGAAATATTCATAGTTAGAATTATGCATATTTATTAATGATGAATAAATATAATTATTTGCCCTATTCTGTTGAGAATTTACTGACTTATTGTGTGTAAAGTTGACTTCTAAAATAAAAGGTTCATTTCTCATATGTATATTGTACCTTAATAAAAAAATAATAAAAAAATTAAATATATAAAAAAAATTAAATATTAATCCGTTTCTTTGTCATGCATACATATTGCAGACAAAGCGGGAGCACTCATCTCATAGTTATGTAAATGGATATGCATAAAATTATGATTTCATTATATGTACATGTTCCATGTAATAGAAAATGAATCATTTAATGATCTTGCTCTTCCATTCTCTGTGTCTCTCTGTCTCTCTCTCCCCTGGCTCAGTGGTGCATGTAGACTCCTCGGAGTGCCGTCATACCTGCCTCTCCCGCCGAGGCCCATACGGAGTGAGAGAATGAGGGAATGAGAGAAGGGAGGGAGGGGGGTGAGAGAGGAATCCGTGATCTGCTATCAAGCGTTCAGGAGAGCGGAGCTGGCGGTAAGATTGATGACACCCTCCGGAAGAAACAAAAGATGGGCGCGCGGTGAGCAGCCGCTCATGAGCCCTGATAGACTCGTCTCTTAATAAACATCACTGATATGTCAGCCACGCCGTGTTTCACCCAAAACAGCTCTCAGCGCTGGTGAGAGGGAGTCAGGAATGGCTCACGCACACACACACACACACACACATACATATTCTCACTGCAAATATGAACACCCTGCTGCTCACTGCTGCTCAGTTAGTCAGGATGCAACATCGTGTGCAGAGTCACTGGAATAGAACGGCACGTGCCACATTATGAGGATTAATTCGAGATCATTTGCACCCAAAGCCACGAAGCACTTTCAGTGTCAGTGTGTCAGAAGTGAGACTTCCAAAACACTGAGGTGCTGCAGCCTTAAATGAAGACAGATGATCTTGAAAAGTCTTGGGACTTACAAATTAAATCAGCCTTTTGCAATAGGCCGGTAATCTTTAACTCATTCCTCGGAAATCTCTCTGAATGCTGCCTTCAGTTATGATGAGTTTATAGATGTGGTCTTTTGTGAAGTGATAACAGCTATGTTTAGTCCACGTGAAGGCTATAGCTCAGAAATCTGAACTTTGAAGTGTCCCCAGAGAGGTTTTAAGTAATAGTGTATTTGGAGTACACTTGAAATTGCAGGCGTTAGGTGGCTAACTGCTAAAAAGCTCAATTACCTTTGATCCAAAAACATGCCATGGTAAGAGCAATATATGGGTACAGTTGCCAAATCCTGCTATATTTTTAATGTAGTGTAATAACAAGATATAGTCTCTAAAAATGTTTAAATAATCAATTACAATGCCATCGAAAAGACAGTGAAGTCATTGTTTTGAAAATATCCCTTTGAAATGCCCATATAAATGGCTTCTGTGTGTATTTTCCCATGAGGTGCCCCGTGTTTGCTTTATCACTCCAGGATGCTGTAGGAGAGATAGGCCTGTTAAGCTGTTTATAATAAAACGATTATATGAGGATTCACACTAACAGGCTGGGCCTCATCAATTTTCACGATCAAAATAAAGTTTAACGATAGAAACAGAGTTTCTTCCTGGGTCACATAAACGCTTCTAACTACAGTGGCATTTGTTCTGTAAATCAAAACGAAAGGTCCTGAGCAATAGGCGATGGGAGTAATTATTACTTGCATCTGCGCAAGATGCGCAAGGAGCAACCTTTTGGGATAGTGAAACACTTTGACTGCTCATTCTGGAGAAATAATTGTGAAGAATCCATCAGAGGCTGGTCGATATCGGACGTTATTTTGCAGACAGAAAGAGAAAGAAGAGGGAAACTAGAACCCGCCAAGCAACCACAGCTCAGAAAGACGAAAACATTTCACTGCAAACCCCTGCCAGCTTTATGGAGTCTACTATTTACAATATTCTGTATTTTCACGATAAAAAATGTTGTATCTGTCACGATTCTATCTCCCAGACTCCCCCTCTACACTGTATAATGCCTTGTTAAAGCCAGCCGTGTGTGAAATGGTGTTTTGAAATAAATGAAACCGACCAGGAAGGCCGGGGAGTGGAGGGGGTGGATATTGCCGTGTCAAGCTGACAGGCAGGCAGTGAAAATGTAACAAGTGCCATCATCTTAAGGAAAAACGGGATTAAATAAAAGAGAAAAAAAACACCCTGCACACATGCGCGTCTCCTGAGCTCATATTGACATGTTGGCGGCAGGCCATTCTTCACTGTCTCATCAAGACAAAGCATTATGGGAGATCAGGCCGGCTGTGCGGCACACAGAGGCCTCCGTTCTGCTTTGTGTGGATCTCCAACATTCCTCGAACCACGGAAAAGCCATTGAGGGGGAGAGGGCTGTCAGCTGGAGTTTGGAAATGGAAATTTGGAGAAAGTTTGCAGTGAGACGTGAGACATGATCTCACACTTTCACTGAGAATTTGTATAAAACCTCACTGAGATGACTTGATGTCAAATCAAGAGGCGTTTATTGTTAATCAGCGAAAACACATTCACATTAATTTGTGAACAGTGTTTTGCTGAAGCTCCCCGAAGGCAAATGTTGGATGTGACACTTTCTTTTAGCTGTTAAATGTCACAGTGTTCAGATATGTAACAGAATCATGAATCTTTACTGTCGTACAGCTGTTTCGGTCTTTCTGTATCTTGGTTCAATGAGCAAACACTAATAAAACATTTTAATAAATAATAAATTAATAAAAATTCATTCCAAAATGCAATTGTTCTTGAATATGACACATATATACAGTATATTATATGGAAATGATATAAAACCCAATTTGCATTAACGCCTACGCCTCTAAGTATCACAACAGGTATGAGGTACTCGCTATATTAAAGTGTTTGAACTAAACGAATAACCAGTTTAAAAGGAAGGCAACCATAACCGGAACAGAATTCTTAAAGGAGCCACGTATCATATTTAACAATTAAAACTACCACTAAAAAAATAACATAGAAATGAACTAACAAGAAATGAATATTAAACAAATAATTTCCAGAATGCAATAAATAGAATTAAAAAACAATTCATAATTTTATTAAAGGGGGAGTTTTGAGAGTATTAAAAATATGATGATAAAAAATATTATGGTACACTAAGAATGATGAGCTATTAATCACAAGTTAACTCATGGAAATCATGCAATTAATTGCAGTTAAATATGTATTTTTTATCTGACAGCCTTAATATATATATATATATATATATATATATATATTATATATTATAATATCTATATATATATATATATATATATATATATATATATATATATATATATATATATATATAGTACTATATATATATATACTGAATGGCAGTTCATTATTAGTAGTCGGCCTCGGTAAAAAATATTTCAGTGTGATTTTAGTGTCACAGACTTTAGAGCTGCAGCAGCCACAATCTCACACACACACACACACACACACACACACACACACACACACACACACACACACACACACACACACACACACACACACACACACACACACACACCACACACACACACATACACACACACACACACACACACACACACTCACATGCACACATATAAACCCTCTCAAACCTTATCCAACATTATTTTTGCATATACAACAATGGTAGCCTAGCTGTAATTAGGAAGAAAAAATCATATATCATGCCTTTAACACGGTGAGCTTGTATATCTTTAGGGGTCGTTAATTTTAAAATAGCACCATTAACCTGGGGTGAGGTGGAACGGGCGAGCAAGAGAGGGCAGCTTTTATAAAACAAATGCATGCAGATGTGACCGGAGGGACACAGGAGAACGGGCGAAGGAGGAAGACTGATGTTTGCTTCTCCCACACCGCTCTCTGACTCTATGCCCCTGATCCCTAGTTAGGTGGGAGAGTAAATCATTAAAAGTCCCCCAGCTGTGGGAATCATGCAATGATGTAAACCAGTTGTTCAAACTTGAACTGTAGGGGGTATGTGCTATAGCAATGTCACATCAAAGGTGTAATTCCTGAATATAAAAGCTTAATCAAAGTTCAACTTCATTCATAAACCAGATGCATTTTGTAGCTCTAATTCTTGATTCTTCAGATGTAAGTGAAATGAGAAAAAGAATTTTAAAAAAAGTAATTTAATTATGCATGTCTTTGGTGCAATAATACCTTTACAGCAAATCATGCAAAAAATGCTGAGCACAAGCAGAAAGGCCACTAGTTGTTCTCTTGTTGCACTGAAACTTGACCTCATAATCTCCTTGTCACTAAAAGGAAGTCTAAAGTTGTAGAATCATTGCCTATGTTTTTATGTTAATTGTGTTATGATGCACTGGCTGTAAGGTTTCTTTACTGGCTGTGTGCAGTATATACATTGTTCTCGTAACTCCACTGCTAAATTAACAAGTCAACACCAAACATATGTTGGCTGATCAACAGAAGAAGAATTGTGTCACATCTTTGGCTGAACTTCTTTTGAAACATATCTTACTGTACGAAAATGACTCTTAAAATGAGCACTGTTCGGTACTGTTTCTTGGGGAATATAAATATTTTTCTCTCTGTCCCTGCTTGGCGAGGGCATGGTTTGATTCTTCCCCAGAGTTGGAACCCTATAGCCCCAGAGGGAGACGGCTGATTGCTGTTTGGCCTTTGCCGTCCTCGACCAGAGCCAGTGTGTCACATCTGAGAGGTTTATTTTCCTACATCAGAGAGTAGCGGAGTCATTCCTCACCCGACAAGCGTACTCAGAGAGACTGCGCTGACCCGACAACTCTGAGCGCCACACAGTCGGACGATTATTTAGGCTCTTTCCTACATAAGCGCTGGCATCAATCTCATTCCTGCCTGAAACTGTTTCTGAGCTTCTGGAAGATGCTAATCAAATTTAGCAAGTGAAGTAATCTTGGCTTTTGCAAGGAAACATTGTTTTTGTTATGCTTCCTCTATTTCTGTAAATCTCAAAGGGCTCCCCATTACACAAATAGTTCACCGCATATGTCGTAGCAACCATTATTTCGTAACTTTGTATTGCACGACATGAACAATTGGGATTCAGCTGAGAGTCAAGCTTAATATGAATACAATAGCTAGGTAGAGAAAAGAGAATCCCAAATGGCTCTCCATTAGACCTAAAGTATAAGGTACTACATTCAGTACAGGAACCATTATTTCATTCCCAATTTAGTGTTCTTAGATAAAGAGAAGAAAACTAAATCTCAAGTGGCTCCTTGTGGAAGACTTCAGCGCAGATTACCAACTGTGTAGGAACTATTATTTTCAAACTCTCTGAAGTGCCCTTAGATAGAGAATAGAGGAGTGAATTGTAAACATGGCCCATATGGTGCCCTACATTGTGCTAGCCTGAACACTATTTTTACTTAAATGCACTGTGAATGTTTCACTAATGTTTCAATAAATCTAGCAAACATGAGGCTAACTTGTGCTTTGATGGTCTTTGAAGCTAATTAGTCTAACCATGGCTATATAATATAATCCTATAAGAAACTGCAATAATCCAATAGCTAAAACAGTCAAACAGCTTCTTGGTCTTTTTATAGTGGAGGGTTACCTCTCTCCACTATAAAAAGAAAAAAAGAAGAAATAATTTAAATACAATAATACTGTAGCAGTGTTACACTGAGAGGACATTACTGCAGTGGCTAAACATTGCTTACATGACCTAGATAGCTTGCTAGCAAAATCAGAACAGGTCTTCGAGTGTGTGCGTGTGTGTGTGTGTGTGTGTGTGTGTATGTGTGTGTGTGTGTGTATTTTTTTGGGTTTTTTTGGATAACATTAAGGGGCAACCATGCTTAGTGTCCTGTCTTTATACTTGTCTGTAGTATAAATGTGCACAGGGGCGAGTCATGCTGATTGCTGTGGGCTTTTATGAAAGAGCAGAGCAGAGTGAGGAGAATGGATGTGCTCGGCTGAAGCAGTGTGTCGTGGTGCTGCATGACCGAGCAGCCCAGAGGAGTTCAGATGGAGCTGTGTGAAGACTGAACCGCTCCCCACCCCCCTCACCTGCTGTTCTCTCACCCCCATAACCAGCTCTGTGGACACTGACTCCCTCTCCACACACACAAACCATGATACGCCTGCATGTCCATTGACACACTTAAAAAAAAAAAAACAGTGCTCACTTCAAAATCATAATATATGCATATACATATGGAACTCATGATGCATGCCCAAACGCGGTCAGAAGGCTATGATACATGCATTTACAAAATCCTTATACTCATGTATAAACATGGCTAAACTACCAAGGTCAAACTCACAGCATACATGCACATTCAGAAACATGCACATAAACACATAGAAAAGCATGATGAACCTGCATACTGTACACAGAACTAAACCCTTCCTACCGTTGCATCTATGCTCACTCAACTGTGATACGCACACTTATAAAACAATAACACTCTGTGATTCATTCATAAAATTACAATGCATGCACATACACATTTAAAAACCATAAGTCTCTATTTTAAGCCAAGATATATGGAAAGCTACAGAATCTACACCACAAAGTCAGTAGTGAGAATTACCCTTTGATTTGTAGATTGTTTGCATGCAATTTACTGTTTTTATCCTACAGAGATACACATTCACAACATATTTTTATACTTGATACTTGATTTTACACATGATTTTGGTAAAGAAGACATACTATTAAGGAACTTGTAGCTATATGTCAAGTTTGGGGTTTCTGGTAGTATAAATACTGCATTAGTGAAATCATTGGTAACACTAATTAGGCAGTAATTAATGATTAATAACGGCATTTGTTAATGATTAGTTATGGACTATTATGCTATTAAAAACTACTTCTAAGGACTGTATTTGTTATTCTCTTTTTTTTCTTATAGCTCTTATATTCTGTCATAATAATGACCTTATTAGATAGGAATTAAAGGCACTATTAACTTGTGTAGGACAAAAAACACACTTTATAAGTTCTGCGTTCACTGTGCATATGTAGCTTGTAAGTATGAAATATATAAAACATAATGTATAAAAATAAAACATGTTCCCTGTAATATATAATTATATTATTATTAAAAAAAAAGTATAAAACATGCTCCCTGTTCCATGTGAATGCTTGTTGAAACTGACCTAGTGGAATTTTGTA
This sequence comes from Kryptopterus vitreolus, assembly GCA_030449085.1. Taxonomy (NCBI): domain Eukaryota; kingdom Metazoa; phylum Chordata; class Actinopteri; order Siluriformes; family Siluridae; genus Kryptopterus; species Kryptopterus vitreolus. The sequence continues at coordinate 9,834,461 of JACRUU010000016.1, forward strand.
TAAAGTTTTTATATGTAAACGTGATATGTAATTTTTATTGCATATGATCCATGTCTGATCCTTGTGAAACTATAAAATATAATACTATAAAATAAAGATCGAGTTATTAAATACAGTATATAATGTCTCTTTTATTATTGCATTTGCAGCATTTGTTTATTATTGTAAAAAAACAAATGCTTACTTTTGAGCAGGAAACAAGTTTTATATTTATTTCATACTTATAGGCTACACACAGTGTACTGGGAATAATAAGGGGTGTATTTTGCCTTATACCAGCTACTAGTACCTTTATTCCTAGCTAACAAGGTTTCCATTAACATAAGCAGTTATAAGCATTACGTACTGGCTAACTTCTGATCTATAAAATAAATTGCTAACAAATCATTTTTAAAAGGTTGTAACAATTCTGTGCTATTGATTATATTGTATCTAAAATACACAAAAACCTCTAGTTTTATGTTATAATGTAGTAGGTATGTCTTTTCTTAATCATATGACAATCACTTGATTAAATGCTACATTTAAAGTCACAGCATTATGGAAATCACATCACCACAAAAATCACACTGAGTAAAAATGCTTGCAATCTAAGGTATTTTACCTTACCTTTACTTTATTTAATATGCCTGAGATTCTACTATGTATCCTAATTCAACATTTGTTTTACAATTTGAAGAGCTGTAGAACTCATTTGTGGAATCAGTAAAAAGAAGGGAATGGTAAAGAAATAGAAAATAATCAGAGTCAGAAAATAAAGTTTAATATCAAAGAAAATATTGGTTTAGTACGGTTAGACTGAAGTTGACTTTTTAGTATCATAAATGTGTGTTTAGAAATATAAAAGTGATCATGTGTTTACCACAGTATATAAGTTGTAAAATAATTCTAATAACTTTAAAAAGGCATAAGGTTAGAAAAAGTCTTCTTATCCACTATGAAACTATATTGGATACTGGGAAATACTTGAGGTTTTGACAACAGCATCAAATCAGAAAATACTGGAAAAGGGGGATCAGCACATCTCCAACCATTATAAATATTAAGTAGCCATATTAATCATGAATGTTAGTACAGCATTAAACATCAAATGAGGCAAATTGAAGAGGCACTCCATTTCAGAGGTACAGCATTAAATCATATTTTCAAAAACAGGCTTATATTTACATCTTAAGAGCAAATGGTTAATGGCTTAGGGTTCTTTTTGGCAATAAAATTTTACTGTAAGTACTAATGATAATTACCTCCCTTTCAGTCTTCTTTGAAAGTCATTTAGCCAATTTACTATTAAGGAAAAAATGGCTTTTTGCTTCCTATTCTGAAAAAATGAGCATAGTAGAAGGTGGGGTTCAGATTTCAGTTTTCATATTATCACTGAATCCCAAATGTCTCACCATTGGACATAAAGTGCACTGTGTAGAGCGTAGGAGTCATTAACATAGTGCTATTCAGAACCTTATCTAGTGAATTTAGACAGGCAGTAGGGAGCTGAATTCCAAACAGATCTCTATGAAACTTACAGTGCCCTGCAGACGGTATATGAGACATTATTTAATACCCTATGTCGTGCCCTTGCTGAATCCCATATACCTCACAATGGCACATATAGTACCCCAGATGCAATACAGAAGACATTAATTAATGTCCCATGTAAGGTACTTGGGATAGCTAACATTACATATATAATGCCATACATGCAATACATATGATGAAGAAACTATACAAATTATTGTTTTCAAAATGATATTATACTTGGTCAGGGAAGCAGGAATCTGAATTGCATATGGTTTGCTATAGCACATATATGTATGTAACATAAGGACCATTATGATTCATTCGGTGCCCTAGATACAGCGTAAAATCCATGCCATATGAAGTGTACGTTTAAACAGAATAGGTAGACATTTGGGATTTGGTCCTAGACCGAGGAAAGAGGTCTGGCTGCCCTGTTTCCAGACTTAACTTGCCCACAGTGCCCCCTGCTGTCTGTATACTGCATGAATCCGTCACAGCTCAGTTACAGAACTCATTGAAACCGGACAAAGAGAACACACAGAAACGTATGGTTTAAGTAGTAAAATAAGTATATAAGACCGATTTTGTTCATTTTTGCTTTTTAGTGCTTCATAATAAAAATTGTGTAAATATATTTAAACACAAACCTTCTCTGTCTTCTCAGATATGACATTTCCAATAAGGCAGATATTCCAGTGACTTATGTCAAATGTTGGGAAAAGGAAAATTATATATGATATTTAAGCATTATTGTCACAGTCTATGGAATACTGGACTTGTGGCTGGAGTTAAAATGACGTTTAACCTTTAGTGAATTTCGTAGTGTTCATGCTTGCGAGTCCGTAAAAAAAAATAAAGGAAAACAAGTGCATAAAAGTAATATTACTATAATTAATAGTACTAGTACTGTGTGATACTAAGGTAGTACACTCCAGTGCTGTTATTAACGAAGCCATTCCATCTATTTCCAGACATGGCTAGTGCAGCATTTTGGGGGTCCTGAATTTGCTGAAAATGCTTTTCATTCTAGCATCCTTGGGGTCTAAACGGTTCTTGTACTCACTGTTCCCCATAACTGATTGCCCTGCTTATTAGTATTCTGCCTGCACAATTTTGAATGTTTACTCAAACCTGTCAGTGTTACTTTAGCAGTTGGGAATTTGCTGTGGAGATAAACTCGAAACTAGAAACGCCCCACTGCCATGTAGTTTATAGTGTTTTCCCTGACAGAGAACACAAACAGGCTTGTCAAAGTGTATTTAATTGCTGCATGTCCAGCTGAATATCACTGTCACGGCTGCAAATTAACTACAAAGTGCACAACGAGCATCAGTGAGTATCAGAGTGCCGAATAAAAACGCTGAGCGGCAGATTGATGGACATCAACACACAGAGCCGAGTTTCACCTGAGCTCAATACACCACACACGTGTTTGACAGCTGCTATATATCTGCTTGTTTTCATTATCAAGATGTATTATGTTTGATTGCAGTGTATTATCTTGTCTATCTAGAGCAGGGGTGTCAAACACACATCCTGGAAAGTCATGGCAGCTCTGCAGAGATTAATAACGACAATGCATTTTATTTATATGATGCTTTCCAATAGATCAAAAACATTTACAATACCTATCGGAGATATTCAGATATATACATGCGTGTACACACAGAAAAGATTGGAGCCCATCAAATCTGGGTGCCAAAAATGGATGGAAGGCTTGATAGGTCAAGGATTCATGTAATAGACAGATGGATGGTGAATGAATGAATGATTTGATGGATTGAGAGGTGTATGAATGAATGGATGTAGGGAGAGATGGATGGAAGGATGAAGGGAGGAAAGAATAATAATCAGATGAGGCTGAATGGAGGAAAGTGACCAGCTTGTTGACATAGGAAGTAGTTCAGGATATATTCGGGAGATATTGGATAGGTAAAGGTAGAATGTGGGTTAGTGAACAGATAAAGGAATTTGGATGGAGGGATCGGGTGAACAAAGCAATAGTGAGGTTGGGTGAAAGGATATTGGGCATTTGAAAGAAATTTCAGGGAAAAATAATGAGGCATTAAAGGCGTGTGGGTGGAGGGATATTGAGCAGTAGGTTGGTGTATGGATAATGAACAAGGTAAAAGAGGTTGGATGTAGAGATAATGAGCAGATAAAGGAGGTTGGAAATATGAACAATGAACAGGTAAAGGAGGTTGGAAGTCGGGATAATGAGCAGGTAAAGGAGGTTGGAAGTCGGGATAATGAGCAGGTAAAGGAGGTTGAAAGTAGGGATAATGAGCAGATAAATGAGGTTGGATAAAAAGATATAATGAGCAGGTAAAAGAGGTTGGGCTGACGACATTCAGCTATAAAAATCTGGCTAGTAATTGCGTTGGATAACGTGTAATTACATTAAAGGAAATATGAAAATTAAAAGAATAGGAAATTGTGGCCTCGGATAATTAATAAGACAGAAACATATTGTGTGCCACATTTAAAACTGGGTCCTTCTCATGATTTCCATCGTTGACATAAAATGTTGTTCGACCACTTAGATGTCATTTTTAATGATGGCGCGAGCAGCTTATACTCTTGACCTAGAAACGTGATTTGCTAGGGCTAATTAACGTCTGAAATGAAAAAGTGGTTAGGATGCATTAATTAGGCTTTCTTCTTATCTCCTTTCATCATTAAGATTCTCCATTCGAAGCTTGTCATGTAATTGATATTGTGAAACATTATCTAGTCCATCTAAATCAAATGAAAATGGTTAATTGGCATGAGTTATTCCATTCAAGGTCCATCATTAAGAATTACATTCTTGGAAAACTCGTTATTGGTTTCTTTTTCAGGAGGAGGTAATTGGATTCTTGATGAAGAGTTTGGTTTTTATAGAAATGGTCTTTTTCAATCAGTGCTCTTTAATTGAAAGTAAATCTTTTTTTTCCCCCTTCTCCTTGCTACACTGCACCACAGAGGAAATGTTGAGGCTTGACATGTGTCAAACATCTTCCCTTGTGTCATCCATGTCAGCAGATTCACAGTAGTAGCTGTTTAATATGACTGATTCTGACAGGGTCAAAATAAAACATGGCTCCATGTGTAATGCTCATGTCAAAAAGTGGTCTGTTCAAATCTGATCAGATTAAGTCCGTGATGTCTGATAGAAATGTATAGCGACACGGTTAAGCGTGTACACCATTCTACAAACTGCTCATGAAAGGCATACACACACACTACACCTCTCCTCGGTGCACCAGAAGACTCTCTGTGTGTCTGTGTCCTTGTGTCCTTGGGCTGAGAAGGATCTATTAGAGCAGTCCTTCCCATCAGCCCGTTCATTAGCTCTGAGGCTAAAACTGGCAATAACATGTGAGGCCAGGTGTCACTAGCCACTAAAAAACATGATGAAGATGCAGAATACAAAACAGATGGAAGAGGAAATACAGCAAAAAAATAAAACAAGCCATATCTCACTAAATTATTGCGTTCAGATGAAATTCATATACCCTCATCCTTCACTTCCGCTAAAACTCACCAAAAATTCCGTGCTTAAAACAATGTGTGTGTGTTTGTCAGTGTGGGAGGGAAATTATTTCATCACTGGTTTGATTTTATTTTTTGTGTTGTTAGTTCAGTTTCAGTATCGTCCATAATGAACAGAATGTGTGATTTGGAGAGAATATTTTAGCACCGCTTCTGCCAAATCTAACACTGCACATATTCTATCTTAACCTTTCTTTCACCAAAATGAGCTTTCACCACATTAGGTCTCTTTGACTGTTGTTTTTCAATTAACATTCTTACACCTTGCCTTTTTTTCCATTGTTCTTTGTTAACTTTTTTCTGAGTGTGTAGAACATGAATGTTGACAATATTGAACACTGCTAAATTATTATCCAATTATTTTGTAATGTTAAATTTCTCCAGAAGTCTAATACTGCATGTTGCTACCCCTGGTTTTATATATATGTATATATTTTGCATTTACACAAGAGGAAGCAATATTTTATATTAAATTTGTATAAGCAATATTTTACAGGATGCACCTTTATAGCATAATCGAATTAGTAATTCATTTATAATACAATATTATTATAACCATTACAATTATAATACAAATATAATTGAAGTAAAACAAAAAAAGACCAGCCATTTAGATTCAATTTAGCAATTTAGATTTAGATTTTGAAAGTAGCTGCAGGACAACTTGATTCTAAAATATCCTTCTTCCAGGAAAAATCATCAAACTTACTTATATATATATATATATATATATATATATATATATATATACTATATATATATCCTTTTCTAATAATGTTTTATTTGTATATGTTAAGTCATATGTTAAGATGGTTTAAACATGAAATAAGAGAGGAAGTGAAATAATTTGTCTTCACTTTGCAGCATAGAGTCATTCTCTCTCTCTCTCTCTCTCTCTCTCTCTCTCTCTCTCTCTCTCTCACAAACGCACACACACACACACACACACACACACACAGACACACACATAATTTAATTAACAGTACTGCACATGTCTACTGTAGTTGAGTCCAATGGCTTACCTTAGTATGCTCGCAGGGTGGATCATTGTTTATGGATGAAGTCTTTCTTTTTCCCCAATGCCTTTCAATAAAATCACCAAAATTATGAGAGCCTATGAAACCTGTACAAAAGCAATTAAAAAAATGTAAATAGATAAAATATTGCAAATCACCATGAGCATTTTCAGATTTGTAACAAATAGTTGATTCTGCAAACATGACTTACTCTGCTCTGACACAGAAGAATTTCTTTAAAACATGGATGAGCTTTTTTTTTTGACAAACAAAATGACAAACATGCTAGGATTTATTGGAAGTCTCAGACCACCATTTTCTTGAGAACTGTCAAATAATACAAACTCTTAGAGCAAACAGCCCTGACTCTGGAATAATCTCATGTGGGGAAACTGACCTAAAAGGCTGCAGGCTTTGTGGTTTTAAATGGTTTCCTTCTGACGACCAGTTTCACTGCTTTGTCATCAGTGTGGAACCATTACAGTGAGCACTGTGTAAATATTACAAGATAACACACTGAAATACAGTATATTTGCCAAATTACCAGCTGTTCTTATTATCTATTAGATAACATTAGATCTAACAAACATTTCACTGCATGATGAGAAACTATCAGAGGCAGATGCACAGAGAGGCACCAGACACTTCCTTTCCGAGTTGAAAAAGCTGAACTACATACACATGTTGTTGGAAATCATGTAGGAATTTAGCCTATGTCGGCTGGGAATTTTCTTTTGGCCTGGTGTTTGGTAAGCCGTGGCATTGGTATTTAAATTTGCAGCCCTGCTGTTAAAAACCACAAGGTTGCTTGGACTTTAATAATTAAATTCTACTTGAATGAAAAATCGTATGCTAATATATTGTAATTCCTTGAACTGGTACCTCAAGGATAGCAACTTTTTTAACTATATGAACAGAATGTAATTGAGAATTCATATTAAAGACGTTCCATTATTTGTTCTAGAGTGTAGTGTTTTAGTGCAATACTGTTTTTCATGCCAATAATGATTTTGTTGCTTGTAGCAGTGTCTAGCTTACCTTGATGTGCCGGAAACCATATGCAATTTTAAGCAGTGGTTCTTCAGACAGAATTGACTACAGAATTGAAACTTAGAGGCTTCATTGTACCAGAAAAGGTAGTGATCCCCCTCTCAGAGAAAGCTAGAATGTGTCAAAACACGATAATATATCACATAAATGTCACATGAATAAATTTTGAGTATGAAAGAGTTATGTAATATTAGAAATTATAGTTAATGTTTTTTCATGCAACTGAATTACTCTTAAATGGTTTCCTACAACTTCCCTTAATTATCTCATATCTCTTCTTCTTATCAAGAGTGACCCAGCAGTTAATGGCCTTGATTAATGGTTCAGTGGCAGCAACAAAAAATATTTGAAATGCAGGTGAGTACTCTGATTTTTCCTAAAAAAGTGTAAAATACTCAATCTACTATATATAAGTAAGCCAATTTTATTTATATAGAACATTTCATACATAATTTAATTCAAAGTGCTTTACATAAAAGGAAATAAAATAATTAATTCATTCATCTTCTACCGCTATATCCGATCTTCCCTCGGGTCACGGGGAGCCTGTGCCTATCTCAGGCGTTTATGGGCATTAAGGCAGGATACACCCTGGATGGAATGACAACCCATCACAAGGCACACACACACACTCACATTCACACACACATTCATACACTAGGGACAATTTTCCAATCAACCTACCGTGCATGTTTTTGGACCGGGGGAAACCCGGAGAACCTGGACAATAAAACCCTGAGGCTCGAGGAGAACATGCAGACTCCATTCCTGAGACGGGAATCATACCCGGACCCTGGAGGTGTGAGGCAAACATGTTAACCACTAAGCCACTGTGCCCTGTGGAAATAAAACAATAGTTAAGATAATTACAAAAAAGTAATAATCAGCAATAAAAACTGATTTAAAAACTGATTTATTATTACTGAGGCTGATAAAAGCTTCAGCTACATAAGTCTGCCTCTGTAACTGTGCTCGCTAATCCTGTTTTAAACAGTTTGTGCATTGTGTCAATTAATTCTCATTGATATATCTGGCCATTTTTTAAATCATTATTTTACTCACAATAATGCCTGTACAATCTGTGTTTTCACTCCGAGTTTTCACTTGATCTTTTTTTTTGCCTTGTTTGGGAAAACAGATTATGGAAAATATTCTCAATATTTGCTTCTCTCCTCGTAAGCATTTCATTCATTCATTCATTTTTCTACCGCTTTATCCGATCTTCCAATGGGTCACGGGGAGTCTGTGCCTATCTCAGACGTCTATGGGCATTAAGGCCAGGATACACCCTGGATGGAATGCCAACCCATTAGGGCACACACACACATTCACATACACATACATTCATACACTAGGGACAATTTTCCAAGGTGCCAATCAAACCTACCGTGCATGTTTTTGGACCGGGAGGAAACCGGAGAACCCGGAGAAAAACCCCCTGAGGCACGGGGAGAACATGCAAACTCCACACACACATGACCGAGACGGGAATCGAACCCGGATCCTGGCGGTGTGAGGCAAACGTGCTAACCACTACGCCACCGTGCCCCCCCTCGTAAGCATTTATGCAGCTTAATTTTAACCAGCTAATAAAATAATTATTTATAGCGTATGTATGTACAGTATGTATTCAGATACCGATACTTTAATTTCAAACCTGTTCCTCAAGCAGTGATCACGGTTCATAAAATTAACTAAGGATTTAATGTTTAACAAATATTCGCTTCTATGAAATTTACACACAAACTTTACAAATGAAGAAGCAAAATCATTGTGAGAGAGAGCAAGAGTGAGCAAAAGATAGAGGGAGCAAGATAGAGAGAGAGGGAGAGAGAGAGCGTGTGTGTGAGAGTGTGTGTGTGAGAGAGAGAGAGAGAGAGAGAGAGAGAGAGAGAGAGAATATACACCAGGCTGATTAATCAAATGGTAGCTTAATAGTATATAATAGTATAATAGGAATAGTTGCTGAATGTAATTGACAACAGTACATAGCTTTTTTGTATTCTTTCTGCCTTAAAAGGTTCATTTATTGACATCGTTCACTGACAAACAACAAAATATTTAATGATATATACACATAATAACACACTTTCAGCTATCCTGATTGCAGGAAAATAATCCTCTATGAGCAGACAGCACAGCAGTTCATTTTGTACCGTCTACTTGTATATTGGGTAGGGATCTGAAGCCTATTTATCTCCCACTGTGCATATAATGCATTGTATCCTGTATAAGACCCTTTATTTCATAGCCTATTTAGGGTACTTGTATAAGGAGTAGTGAGCCATTTGGGCTCTATTTGGACCTAGGTTTAACACACCTGCTATATATCTACAACATAACCATATGCAGCATTATAAATTAGAGCCAGCACCACATCCTCACAATATAACGA
>JACRUU010000016.1:9848970-9851470 GCA_030449085.1 Kryptopterus vitreolus
ACTGCTCTCATCTACTTCCATTTTCCCGTTTGCCTTTCTGTCGCCCAAATTGGTTTGGAGCTGACAGGTTTTAGAGAATAGAAACACACACACTCAATTGCTTTTTTTAATTGCTTTTCTCTGAGAGTAACAATGAAAGAAGGAGGAGGGGTAGTTTTAAAACGAGTCGGACCATGTTAGCAAAAAGGATTCTCCACTGAACTGTCCCACTTATTCTGTGTTGGAAAACTTTTAATTCAAATTACCACTGTAGATTAATTTTCTGATACATAAAGCATTGTTCTGCATACTAATTTGACACGATTTCTCTATTGTGCAAGGCCGGGGCTATAATTAACGCAGGATCTTAAGCCTTTTCATTGCACATAAGCGCATAAGTGATGCAATTATGATTTCACAGACATCTCTGAAACTGTCTTTTCTATGCTTTTAATAGGCAAACTGGGGCTATTTGATAGTGCTGAGCTTCTAGAAATATTGTTATGAGAAAAAGTTGGTGAAAACCATGTAATGATCTGCATTTCTGCACAAATGACTTCTAAATATGATCTGATCTTCAAATAAAACCAATGCGCTTAACTACATTTCAGTAGAATAGTTTCCCTTAATGTGAAATATGATCGGTGTTCATCTTGATATTCTTCTATTATATGCATTTAGTCGTTATTGTTTAAATGTGCTAGTGTATTGTGTGCATGTCTAAATTAACATTACAGCCTCCTTGAATGCATTGTATTCTTACATACAATGCATAGTTGCAGTTGGCACGACACCAGATATTTGTATCAAGGAATACAAGATATATTCAAATAGTTAATCATGGCTAACTCATACATAATCAAAACATAAACAAAAGATTTAAATGAAAGCAAAAAGAAGACTATATAATAAAAAGACTATATAACTATATAATATTTTATATAGATTTTATTATATTTGCTAGCTGCATGGGTATGAATAATATAATTTAGCTGAATAACTGAATAATCAGTTCCTAATCCAATTATTAAAAACATTAATGTAATAATACTATACCTGTATATTCTGTTTGCGTAATTTTTTTGTACACACACAAACACATACAGACACATACATTATTTATTAATTTGTTTGCTTGTTTGTTTGTTAGTTTGTTTTTTATTAATTACTATTACTGAGAAACTTCCATGGCCTTTACAGATTTTATTAACAAAAAACACACAGCATCGAGCAACACTCGATCTTCCTAAATTTTCCTGAATTATGCTTATTAGCACATTCACAACTGGTATGAGCTACACATTAAAATATACTATAATACCATATGTAAAATAAACGCATCACCAGTTGATGTGTCAGGATGGCCGAGCGTTTTAAGGCACTACGTTCAGGTTGCAGTCTCCTCTGGAGGCGTGGGTTTGAATCCCACTTCTGACAAATTGTTGCCCTCTTGTTTGTTTTTCCTGAGAGAAAAATGCTCCGTTAGATTTTCTGGTCTTTGGTGCTGCTAAAGTGTGTTGTTGCTTGTTTGTGGGAGGTGGTTGGCTTAGTGGTAAGGTGTTGGACTCTGGACCAGAAGATCACAGGTTCAAACCCCACAACCACCAGGCTACCACTAGTGGGCCTTTGAGCAAGGCCCTTAACCCTCAATTGCTCAGTTGTAAGTCGCTCTGGATAAGGGCGTCTGCCAAATGTCACAAATGTAAATATTGAAAACAACCAAAACCGGAATTATTAAAGGAGCCACATACCATATTTAAAAATTAAAACAACCACTAAAAATAAAAAAATAATTAAAAATAAAAATTTATAGAGTGGAAACAAAATAAAACACACACACACACACACACACACACACACACACATATATATACACACTAATACTTTCGAATACGTCACAAAGAACATAATCATACATCACAAACAACAAAATCATTGATACAGTAATGTATAAAACGAGAATAGATAAAGCATGATAAAGTAATTGTGCGAGAAAAGTGCACCTATTTCAAGACATGAGCAATTACAACTATTTTAATACCCACTGCGCAAATAAAACAGGGATTTGGATTCTGAGCACAAAGGCACGTAATAGGCGTGGAAAAATATGTCTTTGTGGGTGCTCATTAGATGTCAGTCAGTCAGAGAGAATGTTTCTAGGCTGTAGAAAAGACAACTGTTGTGCATGCGTAGGCATACAAAATGTCAAACATAATATAGACCAGAATAGGACATGTATTAAGGGGACATATCAAGGCGGACCTGGACCAGCTTAAAATGGACCAATAATAACATCTGTTTTAAAATAGCCCAAAACCTTCATACACATCACATTTCTAATAGAACAATGTCACAACCACAACAACATATTTTCCTCAGTAAAGTGTTTACCAGGCCAACAAATGGGTTGATGTAACTTTTTTAATGTCTTACTTACTTAAACATGTTGTGCATAATTACAACTTTGCAGACAAACCCATGCATTCTCCAATTTTAACTGCTACGAATGTATAAAATGCAG